>JAKMXA010000097.1:0-168979 GCA_025328625.1 Colletotrichum sp. SAR11_240 | reverse complement strand
CCCACCCACCCTCATACACCCTCTTTTTCACCACCACCACCACCCTAACTAACAATAGGTAGGCACTACGATACGCCAAAAAAAGCCCATCTTCACAGCATAGCTAAATTTCTTAAAGCTAAAGGGATTAAATATAAAAAAATAGAATTATTTGAATTTTTTAGTATATAGAAGAGGTTAGAGCATTAAATACTAGCTGATATAGCAGGTACTAACTAGTAATATTATAATAACCCTACTGCTAAAGAGATGTATAAGTATAAGCGTAAACTTATAGATAATAACCTCAACACTATAGAAAACCTCTATAATATTAAAAGCTTTAAAGCTAAGTACTTACCTTATACTACTATACCTACTAAAGCTAATTATAATACTAATATCTCTAATTATACTATCTAGTACGTACTAAAGAAGAGATAGCTGCATAAATATATTACTAAATAAGTATAATATATAAATAAATAGACTGCTATTAAACGCCTTAAGTATACCTATAACGCCCTTAAGTTACAGCCTAAGCCTAAAAACTAATATAACTAAGTCTTCTTAAATAAATACTACTTTAAGTATATAGATAAAAAGCCTACTTATATTATAAAAAAACTTAATATATATACTAACCTCTCTAACCTCTAGTAACACTAGAAACCTAATAATAAAAAGTAAAAAGCTATTTACTACTAAGCTGCTATAAGCTATAAGTTTAAAAGCCCTCTAGTCTAATATAATATACCTACTAACTATAACAGTAAGATAAGCTAGTAGGTCTATATTAACGCTATACTTAAGCCTCACGTTAAGCATTAGATTAAAGAAGCTTATAATAAGGGTAAGCACTTTACCCTAAAAGAGGATAATAACTCTAGCTATAGCCTAAATAAAAGTAATAAAATGAGGGCCTAAAAAGATATTAATAGCTTAAAATATTAGTTTAACTACCTAAAAAGCCTTAATCTTTCGCCTATTAAGAATATATAGTTAATCCTAAAGTAATACGTCTGTAGTATACCCTACTAGGACTATAAGACCCTCAAAGACCTCATAGAGGCTGCCTAGCGTAATCTTAACTAATTAGTAATCAATAAATAGATTAAATCTATGCTAAAAAGGCTATAGCAGGTTATATAGTTAGATAGGCAAATAACTAGCTTCTAATATTATAGTATAGTTAGTGTTTTAGTAGTGCGCAAAAGAGTGCTATTTTTTCTAGAACCTAAGTAGGCTACCACAGCCCCCTTAGAACTTAGGTGTACAGATGCAATAGAACCATATACCTATCTTCCAAACGCCACCGCCACATTTGCCATGTTCAACACCGGCGCATAATAACGTCAAACTCCATGATTGTGGCGTTTGCCATGCGCTGCTGGCTCAAATACTCTTCTCGGTTGAACTAGTCCTCCAAAGCAATTGCCGATTACGCTCCGACGGCAGCTCAATCCCGGCCAATACCCCTTTGAAATATCGCTCACGTGCTTTCTGGGTAGCAATAGTCCTACTGGCAACGTCGACTGTTGCTGTGAAAGGCATACAAAGTTGACACGTAATTGGATTGGGGTGTCACAAGATACCGCCATCTCCAGCATCTAAAGCTTTCCCTTGGCGCTCTTCTCCTCCCGGGTTTTCTGCGCACTCTTGAGGAGCGCATATAGGCTTTGTAGGCGCGGCATCTCTACCCCGTGAGCTCTCGCTATCCTCACCGGGTTGCCCAGGATTACCTCAAGCTCCAGAGGTCTGCCGGCCTCCCAGTCCAACAGCATGCTCGGCCTGGCTCCCGTATTTCGCTCCGTGCTCTTGACAATCCGATCAGGCGTTGCCAGGTCGTCAGGAAACTCTCGGCCCAAGATCTTTGGCACCGCTCTCCTGATCTCATTCATGATGCCGATAACATGCTCCCTCAACTCGGCGTCCATCACCATGTCCGCGTTGCCTCTGCCGCCGCTAAGCACTGCACTGGGATTGAACGCCGCGTTAATGCAGAGCTTGTGCCATCGCACAGTCTGCAATCCGATCTCATCGTGAGGCTCAACATCTCGGATACCACCCCAGCTAGGCCCCCACCACTGGCCCAGTTGCTCAACTGCCTGCTTACCCAGGCGCTTTAGCTCTGCGTTGCCCGTACCGAGGCCGTTCGTGTGCGGTCCGATGCTAACGCGTGTCCACCGGTTCTGTCTGATGACGCCTGGGGATATTTGTTCGGCACTGATGACCGTCACGGCGCTCACAATGGGGTTGCGAGGGAATCGCTCGCGGTAGGGCTCCTCGACGCCCACGCCATTCTGGATCAATACGATGCAAGACGTAGGACCAATGAGCGGGGCAATCATGGCAGAGTCATCTGAGCGGTCTGGCAATGCCTTAGTCGTCATAAACACATAGTCCCATTGGACATTGGATCCTTCCTGCTTTGCAGACGCTGCTGCTTCGACGGATGGGAAGGCTGCATGTGGCTTAAATACGTAATCGCCGAAGGAGTGTGTTTCCAACTTGACTCCAGATTCATTGATCGCTTTGTAGTTCGATCTTGCAACCAGTGATACGTGGACGTTGCGGTTGGGCTGTCATTCTGGTCAGCACGATCCGAGCCTTCTCGTGGAGGGATATGCAGACGCACATGGTGCAGTCGCGAAGCATAGAAGCAGCCAACAGCACCGGCTCCTACGAATATGATGTTTACAGCACTGTGCTTGATGCGTCAGCATTGTTCCCGGCATGCGTTGAGACGTTCATGCAGCCAAAGACACGGCAGCCATGATGCCGAGGTTAATACTTACCTGTCGCCAGACTTGGCTGTTGTAAGGTCCATTGTACCAGAAGATGGCCGAGACGCCTTTGGATACCCGTTTTTGTTTTATTTCTTGACTCAATACCGCAGGTATATGGAGAGGTTCAGTGTACGTTGAATGCTTTGAATGCTCTCAGCATAAATCGAACTTGACCGAGGTGAAGGTGCCCACGTTCTGACGCGACAACATGACGTGGAGTCGCGATACGTTGGCCCCACAATGGGATGTCGCCATCGAGGGCGCTTCACGGTTGTCCTCAGCTGTTGCCAGCTGGGCAGAAACTCGGGTGCTTCGTGACAAGACCACGAACTTCAACAGGAAGGAGGGGATGGGGAAAAAAAAACAAAAACAAAAAACCGTTGAAACCACCGCGTAGGCTTCTGTAACTCCCACATTCTCCCAAACAATCCCATCAGCCTTTCCATATTTGGTGGACAGTCTGCAAGAAGGCGGTCAGCCCATCTCTTCACCGTGTCACAAGGCAAGCAACGTCTTGCAAGAGTAAGCCGAAACTGCTGGCATCTTTTTGCCAAAAACCTTCATGGGGTTCCTGTGAACTTGTAGGCATATTGCGCATCTATTTCCATCTTCTTGGTCCGTGTGTGGTCAGGCAACGGTTGAAAGCCTCGCTCATCGCCCTGCATGTTCGTGTTCCGGGCGGCTTATCTCGATTTTCACTGCCTGCGCAGGTAGGGACGAAGAGGAGGCAGAAGACCATAAATACTAAGAGCGAGGAGGGTAGCCACGACAAATAGTGTACCCGGGATACTCTTGCGTCTTGGTAGCTAGTTAAAATTATCCGCCCAACTACGAAGCTCCTTGCTCCGCTTTGCTTGTCCCGCATCGGCTGTGATCAGAGCCGCTCGGGGGCTTGCTTCTGATGTGTCGCGTTCCTATCATGATGTGAACGGCAGATGGTAAATCTGATGAGTGAGAAATAACGCGGTGGTAAAATCATGAAGGCGATAAGTCAGAACACTTCCGCGGCCTTCTTCTGTGGTGCACAGAGGCGCATGATGCTACTCTTGATTCTGGTTGATTCTTAGTCACAGCTCCCATTCTCGACTATTTAACTGTATGCTGCTTGGGCCTGGAAAGGGAAGGATGTCATAGCAGTATCGGAATGTCGAGGGCGCAACTACATGTCACTATGCGACGTGATTTCTGGTCTCTTTGGATCTTCATCATCACCAATCTACAGATCAATCCTTAGTACGTGCTGGTTACATACTTATAACGAACGCTAAGCTCATTCTCATTACAGAAAAACCAGACCTGGATAGACTCTGAAGCAATTGGTCTGTTACGGAACTCGTAGAAAACCATCAGAGCTCATAGGACTCAACAAGATGAGAATGCTACCGCGTGTCGGTTTGAACTTGTATGTGAGACAGAAAGCAACCGGGCCGCAATCAGGTTCTTCGTCATCACTGCTAGTCAGCGTATTACGCTGCTTGTATGTATCCATCACGGTATCTTCTACTCTATCTCTCCACTTGCATTTGTGCTGTTGTGTCGTCGGTCCTTGCTGCTTTTTTCTGCGGGCTGCTCCTAGAGATTGTTTGTGGAGGTTGGACGTGCGTGTTGTAACATGTGAGAATGTTCGATGCTGGAAAGAAATTACCAGGTAGACATCCCGTTATCATACACATGAAGAACAGTAGTACAGGCTCTCCGAACAAGACCCCGAGATCAGCCGCTACCGATAGATACATCAATAGCAGCTGAAGTGGCACTGCAGAGATATGTAGATGTCCCGGAATCCTGAGGCTCGCCATCGTGGACCAATGGCAAAGACGTGACATCACTCATGCAGGGGGTTTTCTCCGAGATAGTTTCCCTTTCAGGAGATCGCCACGTGGACGGCAATCACCACGAGAGTTAATCAGGCGCCATGGCAAGCTGCCGTGTTTCTACGTCCTGCCAGATCAAAGACAACAAGTGCGCATGTCGCCTAGCCAGGAGACGCCGACAAACCGCATGAGAGCGGCCAAGCTGGAGTAGTTAGTCAAAGAGGGCAATGTTTCTAAGTCCACTTATTGCGTGTAGTTTTATCTGCTAGGTTATTCTGTAAGGGCTATCTGTTTGGGGAGTTCACTTCGTCCATAATCGATGGGACAAACTATACCTGAAAAAACAATTCAGACGCCAGTATTTCGTTATGCGGAAAGGCGTTGTTACTGAGTGACAACGTATACCCACGACCCACTGGTACGAGCATGCTCAGTTGGTGTTGTCAGCCAGATGCAGAATGAGCCTATTCACTTTCGTGCTATCTATTTATTCGGTTTAATTTGTTCCACCGTCAAATCAAGCCGAAGATCACTGCGGTAGAAGCATTCCGTGCCAATACATGCATCCTGGGCAGGAAAAGGTCGGCACACCTATCCGGAGAGATAACAGGGCAGACACGACACCGAAGAGAGGCCTGTATGGTTGCATATTCAAGGTTATAGACGGATCGTCCACTGGCAGAGTCAGCGTGACTCACATAGCAGCTGTGCGTCGGAGGTAAGTCCAGTCTTCTCATGTTGGGAAGCTTTCACCAGTTGACATTACGAATGCAAGAGACACAGTACCCAGACACCAAATATACAACCCGAAGTTCTGAACAGCTAATCAATCCGGCTTTGAAACTAAGCAGGTCTCCAGTGACTCTCAACCGTGATCTCTAAGGTGGCTCACGTCCACCACGGTGCGTAGTCAAACGTAGTTGGTGTCTCCTCTCACAGCGTCCACAAACAGAGCATCCACCAATGCCTAGACTCAACCGTAGTTTATACCTCCGGTCGATATTCAAGCGTGGGGCATTCCACGACACAGCCGACTTGGACCGTCCGTCATTTGTAAGGGGCCCCAAATACTGACGCTGTCTTCCATCAAATCTTCGTGAGGCTGGCACATGAGGTTTTTTGGTCAAAAGCAAAGAAAGTGGTGGCTATAATCCAACCCATACCGAAGGCACCTACTGCATCCATGGATGTATGTATCTCAGCGTCTTAGCGTCTTGAAGCTTGTCACTAACTCTTGCTCCTCTGTTTGCTTTAGATCGATGATCCTTGTTCTGACTCTCCAGGACCTCCAGTAAGCTCCAGGGCACATACTGCTCAACACCAGCGGCTTCAACGTCGTCGACAGTGAGGTCGGATCTGAGGGATCGGATCAAACGCGGATCTAGCGGTACTGCCTGTTTAGGAGTTGCCGGAGTGCGACTGGGGCTGAGCGCGAAAACCGGCAAAAGTGGGCGCCGTCGAAAAGCGTGCGGAGTAAGAAGCCATCCACCAGAACAGGCGGGGAGTGCGCTGGTCCGCATGCTCTGGGAACATTGTAGTCACCTTACGTAGTCCAAAGGTTGGCAATACATGAGCAAGACCTTCTAGCAGACCTTCCAAGCGCCCGGAGAAAAGGATCGTCTATAGCTTTAGCCATCGGATGAAGTTCGGTACTCGACGATGATCATGCACACAGATTCAGGCTCGGATGTCTTGGACATCAGGGCCTCTCCCGCTGACCGTCGCCCCTGTACTTGAGCCCGCCCTCCCCTGTTTTCTTCTTAGGCGCGAGACCCTTTTGCTGGTGCTTTGAATGTCCGGGGATACATCCGTACAGTGGCAGGACAGCATCGCTACCAGGCTGTCTGGGGAGTTGGAGTTCGTCCGAGGCGCATTGCTACATGTGCTTGGACCATTCAGATGTCTGGGGGATTACTTTGGCAGCATCAGCAATCGGGACCTTGCGGATGCGCACAATACCAAGTCCTGTCCTGATCTGGCACGTTGCAGTACCTTGGGAGCCTGGTTTTGTGGCCCAAATGGTCACGTCGTCCAAGTGGCTTACTTGATGGACGTGTATTCTCGGTTCTGGCGGTTGGCAGAGCAAAGCGGGCATTTCAGCAGTGTCACTCAGGTCAGCGATGCCCCAGTCGCATGCCCAGCCACCACCCCAAAGCGGACACCGAGAGCTGAGACTGCATGGTGGAAGCATACCTATTACCCCGCGGACAACAGAAGTGGAATCGAGTCCTTGGATCCATAGACAGCGACCATGGGCAGAAGGGAAGCGGGAAGCGTAAGGTATCCATCCCGTCCGTACCTACTGCATGGTAAGTACCTTACCTTGCGGAAAGGAAAGTTCGTCACCGAAGAGCAGAGAGCATGGATGACAGTTCCGATAAATTGACGGACAGGCGGCAGCCAACGAAAATAAAACGAGCCATTGGGTTTTCGAGCACACCCTCCCGCCGGGTAGCCCGATCCAAGCGGCTTCCCTGCGTCTTTCTAGAAGCCGATCCGCGCAGCAAGTCGACCAATCAACAGCACACACTCGCCGCGCTGCAGTTGCAGTTGGGGCAGAGGAGAGGGAAGTGAGTGACTGCCCACGGCTGGCTTGGCGTGCAAGCGAACGGAACACCTATTGGGGGCGGGCGGCTGGCTTCACTGTTTAGGGACCTCACAGCTGGGAGTGGGAGGGTTGGGTTCCATGGTTACAGTGGTACACCACGGGCACCCCTGGACGATTCTTTAGCGTGGTGGGGGTGGTGACGGAAAACAAGAAACTGCACCGTGACCCGCCGCCACACTGCACCTTCCATTTCCTTATCTTATCGGGACCCTGAGCTCGAGCCTCGGAGCCCACCCACACGATCGCCAACCTAAGGCACCTAGGTACGGATACCTTACCTACCTACCTACGGTAGGTACTTGCCCAACGGTGTGCCCCGCCCCGCCCACCTTCCTGTCGACTTGTTCATCTTTTTCTTTTCCGCTTCAAATCTTTTTCTCTTCTTCCATCCTTCAACGCATCAAACCACCGATTCTCGCCCAACCTTGTACTGTCTTCACCGCACGAAACCGAAAGGTCTTCAACACTTCGTCGTATTCCTGAGGCTGCTACTGGCGTCATACAACCTGCATATGTTGTAGGCCGCCGCTGGCGGATGGTCCATCCATTCGTCCATCCCAGCTGCAATGTTGTCGCACTGCTCACTGGTTTGACGGTTCCATTGCTAAAATCCCGCCGACTCGAACTTACCCCCGCGCTTCCGTGTACACC
The DNA here is from genome assembly GCA_025328625.1 of Colletotrichum sp. SAR11_240. Taxonomy (NCBI): domain Eukaryota; kingdom Fungi; phylum Ascomycota; class Sordariomycetes; order Glomerellales; family Glomerellaceae; genus Colletotrichum; species Colletotrichum sp. SAR11_240. The sequence goes on along the minus strand of JAKMXA010000097.1, from coordinate 161,138 downwards.
TCACATCACGACCCCCAAACCCTTACTCTCACAAATTTTTGCACTATGTAATTGATCAGTGCGTTTTGCCAGCAACTACGTTCGCGTAGATCGGCATCGACCGTCGTACTTCATCTCGGCGTCGGTGTTTTCGCTCCTGGCATAGAACAAACATACACACCCGTTGCTGGGCACCTGGCTTTGAGCAGTCGTCTTGACTATCATGAGAAGTTGGGAATCAGCTGAGGTTACATGTAAACATATTCGGTGACGTTAAATGCCTGTCTGTATATTGCACCTTGGGAGTCGCTCTCGGCACGCAGTGAAGTTCGCCATGTAAAATTGTAGCCAGGCCTCCCTACCTATGGTTGGATGGGCAACTGCTCTTCCATTGGTTGCAGACCGCCAGTCTGGGCGGTTGGATCCGTTCATCAGCCGGCTGCTCGGTGCTGACTTGGGCGAGAGGTGTAGTGTATCCCTACAGACAAGGTGGTGTAGTGTAGAATGGTATATGATGTGTGCTGCTCGCCCGAGGCGCATCATGTTCGGCACGTTTCGGGGTGCCTTCTCCCAACTCATTTCCTTGGCCCTGGCCTGGCCTGGCCTGGCAAGAAGAGCATCATGTCTTCGACCTGTCTCTGGGGGTCCCTGCGGATGTCTCTGGTTTAGTTCACCACGTCGTCTATTCGGAATGCCCTGCTGCTTGCTGTGGTGCTGGGCATAGCCAGGCACGGACCGAGAGAGAAAGACCCAATCTTTTCGCCTGCTGTCGGCCACTCCATCCCCTCCAGTGTGTGTCCCTCCCCATTTCGCCCACCCCAGACACACACACACACACAAACACCACCAGGTGCACCTCCCACCACGGACACACGGTACACCTGCCTACCCACCCACCCCCATGGCATACCCTACGGATACTTGGTTAGACCTACCTAGGTTCCCAAGGTAACTTACACCAGCATCCGCCTGCCTACCCATCCCACCACCCTGCCACATTTCACTGCGCAGGAGACGCAGCAGCAGACGCAAGGAACCAAAGAGGGTAGCTCTCCATCCATCCCATTGTGCCCGTCTCATCCCATCTTCTTCACACCCAAGTCCGTCCACAATCCGTCGCTTCTCTTCGCATGGCTGGCCAATGCCATGCTATCCCGTGCCAGCTTCTCCTTGGGTCCGGCCAGTTCCTCGAGACTCCCACCACCCAGCATCGCCAAGTTCCGGCGCCGCCAACCCGACCATGGCGGGCAGATGGACAGACGGCATCAGCATCAGCACCAGCAGCGGTGTATGTATCAGCGTTGCCAGCGGTGGGCGGCTACGGGAGTACCGACAAGCAGCAGCATGAGAACCTGACAGGCAGCGCCTGTCATATGGCCATGCCCTCGCCTCTCCTATCGCTCTCCATTCTGGTTGTGACATGCAGCATTGAAATAGCATCCCACGTCCGCCCGACGCGACGGCTCGCTGGATTGCTCTCACTTTCCTCCTCTTGCCTCTTGCCATACTTGCAAAATCGCTTCTTGCTCTGTCAGGCGACAGACGCATTGCTCTCCTCCTTGACTGGCAAGCCAAGGCAGGTCATAGCTTTGCTCTTCGCAAACCACTGACAAGACGTGGCGAACCTGCTTGCTCCCTTTTGAATCATCCTTAGTAGCAGCAGCAGCAACAGCAACAGCAACAACAACAACGCCGCCAGCAATCGCGAGCAACATCGGCCGGTTCCCGACGACGACGACGACGACGACGACGCAAAGCCTGGCGGGCCTGCTACAAGGGCACACCTCTTTCACACTGCGACACCTGCCTCGAGTCATCACCCACGACTTTTTTGTCCAGCCAATTAAGAACAGTGACTTGCCCAAGGTGTCATTCAGCCACACTGGCAGACTTGGTGCCGTGCCTTAGCTGGACCCGAACCCTGAACGCGCGCTTGGCCGACCTCAGAGTCCCCTTCTGGCTTCACGACCGACAGGACAAAACGACCGACCAACCGCCGTCGCCCCCCCAAGCTCCAACACTTGCTTGGTCTTCATCCACCCACCCATCACCCACCGGTTTACCAAGGCTAGTCAAGGTTGCAGGGTCTCCGTTTTCCTGCAGTTGCAGGCAGTACGCACCAAGCAACAGCACGCTACGGATTCCTGATCGGCTAGGTAGAGTTGCCAGCTACACGAGATACCCAGACCACCTACACACACACACACACACACACACACACACCTTGGCACCCCCTCGCGCCCCTCAACGTCCCGTCTGTATTACCTACAGCATTTGTGTCAGTAGGGACAAAGGTCACAGCTTGAGCTCCATCAGCTCCAGCTTCTAAATCCAGCAATCCCCAACTAGACGCCTCTCCATTGCATACTCATACTGGCGGCAGCCAGAAAGAGAAGCAAGCCCCGTTGCATCGCTTCCAACCCCTCCGATCCTCCCACCATACGCCCACTCGCACTGCCAGCAAGGTTTTCCCTCGCCCCCAACTAAGGGCTGGAAAGACAAGCTGAGAGGCGCCAAACCCGGCTGCCATCGGACACAGTCACCGATAATCTGGAACCCAGCCAGCCAGCTGTGCGGACGGAGCAAGAGGGCTACCGAGCATCATCAATCTGTCAGAGCTCTTGTACCGGATATTTGACTTTATTTCACTTTTCCCAACTTGTTTCTCTCTTGGTCTGGCAAGACACGACGGGCCATCAAAACCCCCCCACCCGACATCCACTCAACTAAAGTTACCCACTCATTGGAATCTCCGGCGCACCGCTGGCATTGCTCAGTTCCACCAAGTTGGATTGAACTTGAACTCTTTCAACAGACATACCTCGCGGCTATGTGTTTGTTGCTTCCTTCATAGCCCGTCTCCTTCCCGGCGTAACCTCTTGACGGGTCTTTGGGTCCTGCTGGTTATTCATCGTCACATCCTTCTGAGACTAGTACGGATACCACCACTCATACCCTTGCGGCTCGTAAGGATCTGAACAACCTGCCTACCTATAATTTCACAGCAGCGGCAACGGCAGCGGCAGCTCCAGTACCCTCCACTCACCCTCCACCTGCCCCCCCCGAGACGGCAGACAAGTCCTTCCGCTACCGGCCGGCCCTGATTTAGCCAGCGCTCTCCAGGGACTAACACGGCCCCCCCAGCCCACGCCAAACATTCTGTAACGAGACCGAAGAGCTCCCGCTCCACGCAAGGGCAAGGAGAAGAAGGGGGGGGAGAAAATCCCACCTTCCAGGCCGACCCGGCCACCACCACCACCAACAACCAGCCGGCCAACCAGCCAGTCTGCTCCGCTTGCCCTGTCCAATTCTGCCAATCAGCCCGCCTACCCACCAGACAGCGGCAGTACCCTCTAGGTACTTGTGTGTGTGTGTGTGTGTTTCTTTTTGGCACCGACCGACCGCCTGGCCGATCGTCTCGATCCCTCCTTCTCGCTTTCCTGTGGCGGGGAACTTGGATTCATTTTCTTTTCCCTCTTTCCTCCCAACCTATTCGCGACTTGTGCTGCAGTTGCCCGTCATGATTATTGACGGGGAGAAGTATGCCTGTGAGGCTTGCGTTCGGGGTCACCGTGTTAGCAACTGCCAACACTCTGGTAAGTCGGCATGTTTTACCTTCGTCTCGACTTTCATGTTATTGTGCTACCACACCACTCTACCATGGTTGTCGCTGTTCTGGTTGTCACTTTTGCGATTGAGTCTCGGCCTAGCAAAAAAAAAAAAACACCAAATATGAGTGACTAACCAGCCGCTTGCAGATCGTCCTCTTCAGCACATCAATAAAAAGGGACGCCCCGTCTCCCAATGCCAACATTGCCGCTCGATGCGCAAGTCGCGCGCTGCCCATGTTAAGTGCGACTGCGGCGAAAAGACGAGCAAGTGTACTCACTTGCAGCCGACTCTTGAGGGCCACCGAGGTAAGTCAAGCTCATCACGGCGGTCCTCCAAAACACGGGCTACCACAATGAACCTCATCTAACTCGTTCGGTTTCCCCCATTACGTAGAGACTTGTTGTTGCAACCATGGTGGTCGTTGCACTTGCAGCCACAAAAAGGAGCCTGGCCTCGACACCGTTCCCGAGTCCGACTCCGATAAAGACGCAACAGCTCCTCGACCAAAGCCGCCAATCCGCAGGCGCCGAGCCAATACTGTTCACTCAGACGGCATGCTCACTTTTGATGAGAATGGACACCACAAACCCGCACACAAGCACAACAAGGCATCCCAGAAATGCGGGCCGTACCAACTGAATCGTGTAAACTCACTGCACAGCACCAGCAGCCTGGGAAGTCACTCGCCTGAACGTGGTGGTGACAGCCTCAAAGACGCGGCCTCCACTCGCTCTGGTCCTGTTCGTCACCAACGGCTTGTCAAATCTGAGGCTGCGTCCCCGCTCATGAGAGGCTCTTCCAGCTTCCAGCAGCTCAATAACCAACTCCCTCCCCTGGACTTGTCCGCCATCGAATACCCACAATACCAACCGAACGGCACCTTCGACCTATTTGGGAGCTCTGGCGATGGGCCCATCTTTAGCGCTGGCCTGAGCACCGCGTCTGTGGACTGGAGCCACATTGATCTGGCTGACAAGACGGACAAGTTCGCACCCTCTAGCTACAGCCAAGCAGGTGCTCAAAGCTTCAACGGCATGTTCGATTTCCCTACCGGATCTGAGCCAGCACCGACGCTTGCAGCAACAACATCGACGTCGGGTGAAGTATCCGAGGTAGAGGATAACCTCATGCCAGGCGACAGCAGTGACTACGACGGGTACGGGACCGGCAGCAACAGTTTCATTCATCCTGCCAGCGGCAGCTACCTCACAAATGGCACGGGCACTGATCTGACCGCTATTGACTATAACAGCTTCCTCAAGTCATCCAAGTTCATTGGAGCGGCTTCATCCTTTGATGATAGCGGGCCCGTTGCTGGTGGCTCTGTCACTTTCGATGATGATCCCGTTTTCTGGGGCCAACACTTCGACGACGGCATCGCCACATACACCGAATCACCCGACGGCATGCCGGCGTTCAACCCTGATTCTTGGACAATGCAATAAGGCGTTTTGATATGAGCAATGTTGCGAAGCGTACACGCCCATGATATCCGGCCCAACGATTTTAGACGGCAAGCACAGGCGCAAGGGATTCGAGCATAGGCGGGACAGGACCTCGAGGAGGACGGCGCAATCGTGTGGTCATCCATGAGTCCGCTCGCTCTCTCGCGGGAGTCGGCGTAGCACAATTTTTTTCCTTTCCCCCCCCCTTATACATCTTGGCAGCATACTACGGGGCTTTTCTCATGTTATACTTGGTTTCGGCATTGAAAAACAAAAAAGAAGGAGGTCGGCTCACAAAAAAGAGGGTGTCTTACATCTCGACATTATCATCTTCAATGGACATGGCGTCTGGCACGGGGAGCATTTCGCTGAGGCTCAAGGCGTGGTTGATTGGAATACAGACATCGATGAATGATGAACGGCAGCGGCCTCTGCTCAACCTCGTCAACAAGCCGGGTTCTGCAGGGGTTGTCTCATTTCATAATGACAGTTATGTATCTTTCTTATTGCGCAGGGAATGATTGTATATAGGAAGGCTCAGGCGACATAGAATCTTCAAAAGGGTTGAATGTAGTGCGTAGAGAGGACTGGCGCAAACGCGATCCATACACAGACACAGACGCGCGCGAGCGCGCACAGCGTGGACGACATCTTGGTGCTGTCGACACCCTAGTACAGTGACAGTTCAAGGACATGGCTGTGAGAAGAGCTCCATGGCCGCTAATCAGGACGGGATGTCAGGCGGGTGAAGAAAGAGACATGAGGGATGACGACTGCAGCGAGATGAGAGAGGGGCAGACGCCGGAACAACGAAATGAACCAAGCTACGTAGCTTCGATGAAGCCCCACCTGATCAGATAAAAGGCCCTGCAACGGCGATTGAGTTATGCGGGAGTGTACTTTCTACTCAAGGGGTTTTAGACGAGGGTTTGCTGGCCTCGTGAATCTCGGCGAGTTGCGAGCAATGAGCAATCTGGCAGGCTCTGTCTGACCAGTGGTGAATCGATCCAACCCGCGCAGCAGGGCAGCTTAGAGGACATGAACAAGAATATCACATCCTATGCCAAAGCTACCTTACTGCCTGCCTACCTGCCTAGTGTACTCCGTACGGCCAGGTAGATGCTGCGCATGCACAGCGACAGGGAAGGCCAGACAAGGTGTGTATCCGTACGTGAGCTCTTCGTAGGTACTCGGTAGGACAGACTGCTGTCGAACGGCGATGTAACCTCAGGCATGAGGGCAGGGTTTGACAGTCAGAGAAGGCATGCAATAGAGTGCAGGCGGGTTACTGACTAGGGCTCACGAACCTAGGGCCCTCGTGGGGCTCTCTGGATGGTGGTTTCTGCACGTTCCTGCATATCATCGTCGGCCTGTGTCACTCGCTGTCCTGTCACTGTCATTGTCACTGTCGAGTAAACCGCCGTGACGGAGACCTGCGAGGTCGGATATGAGGCCGGGCTGGTCTCGGTAGCCTGGAGAGACGCAAGACCTACCTCAATACACGTCACGTACCGCACCTTACTACCTTACCCTAGGTACCTTGCCATAGCTACCGACCCGGGCACACAAGACAGGCAGGTCGCAGGCAGGCAAGTAAGTTGCTGTGGGTGCTCCGTGCATGTGTGTTTGGTACTTGGTGGGTATCCATCTGTATCCATAGGTACGGCGAGCAGTGCCTCTTGCGGGAAGGGCACCTGGGGAGCCAGGGTTTGGCAGGGCTTCCAGCGGCATTGCGCCCTCCGTTGACTTGTGGGCAGTGGAGTGTGGCAGTCTGTCGGCTGTCCAGCGTCGGCCCCCCCCCCACTGACAACGTTTCCTGCCAGCCACCTCCGATGCGTCCGTGCACGATGGTCGCTGCTGCTCCGAGATCCGGAGATGTCTGGTCTTGTCGTGGGAGATACTACTTGCGTAGCACTCTACGATCTTAAGCAACAAGGGAAGAAGCATCAGAACTGGATGGCGGCCAATGGCACAAGCGGTGTGCTTGGTGTTAGGTTTAATGTTCGTGCTGGTGCTGGCGCTGGCGCTGGCGCTGGTACTGGGAATGATGAAAGAGACCGGCTCCGTTGTCAACCTCGTGTTGTCTGCCGCCTGCTTCTCATTGCTATTGTGACCCGGCTTCTGATTGTCGGGACGATGATGTGATGGTGTTAGGTAGTGTGTGTGCGTGTGTCATCGAGTATTGTCAGCCCCGGCGCGGCTCTCGGCGCATCTCCCATGTTGAGGGACATGGTGGCCTTGTTCAAAAGCCAACTGGAGCTGGAGTCTGGGGAGGGGGGCTGTACAAATCTCCGCTGGAGGAGCTGAACTCCGTTACTCGGGTCGCGTTTGACAAGGCCACTCTCTCCAACGGCGACAGGGCGACTGAATCGCGCCTACATGGCATCCGCACTGGAAATCGTCAGGCGTAAGACGACAGCTCCCAGTCATGACTCCAAAGCGACAAGGACCACCGATCGATCCATTGATTTCAGTCGCTGCCGTTGCCTCTGAATATCCCTCCTCAGTGTTGTCGCCCCAGCAAACTGGACAACAAGGGGCACCTGAACAGCCGGCCGGATAAGACGGAATGAGAAATCAGGCCGTGGCATTCCCATAGTCGATAACACATATGGCTGTGTGCGCATGAAGGCCGTCACCACATGTCGCTCTGCGTCTGAGAATGTGCAGTAAGACCGCACAACTGGTATCAGCAGCTTCGCGCTTGAGAACCAAACCCCAGAGCCAGGCATATCTTACAAAAAGTTGCTACACTGCTTGCTAGTCTCAGGCACCACGAGAAGCATCCTTGTTGGTTGACTCCATATGCCCCCCCATCGCGTCAAATCCTCCGCGGCCACCCACTTACTTACCCGCCAACTTGTTGAACGTGATGCCCAATTTCACATGATACACTGAGGACACGAAGTAGCTTCGCATGGTACCACGCAACTATACTGACGGTGACGGGACGACAACTACCAGACTTCGAGGGCAAGCGCGTGTGCCCGCGATATCACTCACTCGTGACATTTTGATACTTTATGTATACAACTGGAGACGACGAGAATAAACGCAAGGTTCAAGCTGGTAGTAAAGCACTGTCCATTACCTTTTATATTAATACAAATATCGATCCACCTAGGCGGTCAAGATTGTCGCCCCTTATCCTCCCGTCCTTCGCGGACAGATTGCCTGGGTTAAACCGCAGTGATACAGGCCTCGGCCGCAGTGGCGCTGTCATCGGTGCCTACCTCTTTCGCTCGTTTTCGTCGCCAATCCTTCGGCCGGATCACTGAAACCAAGCGTCGATATATTCAGCCAGGTTGTTGCATTCCATCGGCACGGCGCGACAAGCTTGCTCCTAAGCTGCCTGTTGTGCTACGCGGACGACATTAAGGTAGCCGGTGAGGAGTACAGGCCGGGGATCGAATCCCATATCCTCGTAGTTTGGAGCCGTGCGATAAGCCGGAGGCTCCTCTGTCTTTTCCACTGCTGCCGAGGAAAGAGTGGCCAGATCAGCCAAATGTTGAAGCCCCTGGCTGGCAGCTGTTTCCATTGCCGATGGGACAGAAGCTGCAGTGGTACTTGCGGTTGTTGATGGCCGCAAGTGGTCGGCGATTTTGTCCCTGACGAGACCATCAAACACAGATGTCGGAAGAGATGAGTCTCGAAAGTCGCCCAGCAGACGAGTCGCCTCCTCCTTGGTCTTGTCCACCTTTGCCAACTCAACCAGTATCAGTACCGTGAGTACTGTGAAGTGATGGTGAAGAGGTGTGACGAGCTGCGACTGTCCAAGCAGGAGACTAATTGTTTCTTGGCAGGGCCACAGAGCGTCCGCTGACTTAGCGGATGGGTTGAGCAGATATGCCAGCAGCCGGCAGTGCCAGTAGACAAGATGAATTACAGGATACGTGCCTGCCTCGATGTGAGGCGGCAAATCCTCACGGAAGTCCTCAACCCATGCGTCCATGAACGAACCGATCATTCGGTCTCCGAATGATGGGTTCAATGGTTCTTGAAAGTTTGCAATCATCACTGAGGCACGGCCCAGGAACTTAGAGGCCCCTGCAAGAGTGTCAGCGTCTTTGGTCAATATTCGAGCTTTGTTATGAGCGAACATACGGATCAAAAGAAGCGGCACCTCGCCCACAATTGCTTTCAGGCCAGGGATCACCACGACACTCTCGTCTCTAATCAGACAAGGAACTGCTGTTCCCGCTGCGTGCCATCGATCAAGAAGGACAAGTGACCACCAAATTCTGACTCGGAGTTGGCTGTCCGTGTCCACTCCAAACTCAGCTTCGGATGGCTCCAACTTGGACTGGTACAGTTTCAGAGCATTGGCACCTGCTACTGCTCTACCTAGGAGGGACTCCTTAGGCGCGCCGATGGAACCCAGTTGCCGATTGTCCGCTTCAATGATCATGAGGAGCAGTGTTTGGAGGAAGACGATATTAGCTGCAGGACTGCGCGAGGCCGAGTCGCCGGCCTCCCATTCAACAAGCAGGGTGTGGGCAAGCCGGACATCCCCTGGATTTCCAGATTGAAAAGTCGGGTACGAGTGCATGGTACCGGAAAGAGCTTCGACAAACGCTTCGCGAAGAAGGCCAGGACACTGTGCCAGGTAATCCTGGATGAGAGCTCTGCTGCTTGGCAGGATTGGAAGATAAGGATGGATGATGTTGATGTACCTAAGATTCGAGATCAGCAACGGAAACCACAAATCCAAGGCCATCGGGCGGCGACAGAAAACTTACCCATCAAATATGGCATCATCTACGTCGCGCGGCTGATCAATGTCGGGCAATTCGGCAACAGGACCGTCCATCGGAGCCACCGGCGGCCGCGGCTGCATGTCATTCTTAATGGGTAGGGGCTGGGGAGCCAGGCCATTGGTGGAAAAGGGAGAGGACTGGTATTTGTCGGACGGAGTTGCCATAGGTTGAAGAGGACGATGCTCAGCACCCCAGGCAGTCTGTCTCGTGGGTGCTGGAGTGGACAAGTCCGCACTGGATATACTCGAGAAGGGCCGCTTCCGGCTGGCATCTTCGCCAGGACCTGCAAATATTAGTTAATTACAGTGGCACTTGCTATCGAAACCTCGCAAACTTACTTTGAATCTCCAGCTTGCCCTCAATACTGTTGATTCTGTCGGCTAACTCTTTGATATAGCTAATCACATCCAGTCAGTGACAGCTCAGAGGCTAATGCCAACTAAACTTACCCCTTGCTAGGACCGCGTTTCTGAGGGACACGGCTGAACAAGCAACGAATTCCAGACCGCTTGCAGTTGGAGCATGGGTTGTCTCCAGAGTCCGACTGGGCATCACACTTGACTTTCTTTCTCCTACATTCGTCGCAAGCACGAGACACTTTGGATCGCTTCCTTGGCGGAGTGCTGTCTCCCAGAGCATAGGTCTGGGATAGGTGGTGGTGATCCATTGGAACAGGAACAGAAACATGCTGAGGAAGGGAGTCCGGTAAGGTTTCCTCGGGCACATAGGGTCGCGGAGGAGGCTGGTGCTGAGGCTGCTCAGGGTGTGGCATGATGCTCCGTAGGTTGGGGTCTTCGACATTCATGCTAGGGTCTGTGACGTGCATCATGGGCTCGGCGGCCAGATCTTGGCCGAGCTGAGCAGCCAGCTGCAGCTCTTCGACGCTGGCGGAGTGAGGCGGCTGTTGCTGGGGCGTGGGCTGGGGAGGAGGTTCCTGTTGAGAATCGTCTCTGGAAGCTGAGTGATAGTATGGGCCGGCATCCTGAGCATCGACCGTGGGTGATGGATAGCTCTGCATCCTCTCCTCCGGGATGCGACCATCAGTCATCCCATCCTCTGGCATACGATCATCTTGCATTCGATCCTCTGGCATGCGCTCTTCCGAAACATGGTCCTCTGGAATCCTTCCCTCTGTGGCAAGACCCTCATCCTGAAGGGTTTGTGCGTGGAGTCTTTCCTCCTCTGTCTCGCCTTCCCGAATCGAGCTCATGGCAACTGGTATTTGATTGTAGCGCTTGATCTGTGGTTGATGGGGCTCCCGCGGAGAGCGGCGCTGACAAACGTTATAGGGCGCCCGTCGGTATCGCGTGTATGATGCGACAACGGACGCAGGTGCGCAGGCTCCAGATCAAAAGTCGAAAGACTCGTGTGTCAAAAGGCAGCTCGGGTTTGCGCATCCACAAACGCGTCGGCAGTCCGTTGCGGGACGACGCGTCGAGTCCTGGAGGGCAGGGCGACTTCAATTGATGTTCTCTGTAGAAATTTACGTGCTTTAGTACAGGTTTTTTTTCCCGAGGTGCACTCGGCACTCTTCCTCTGTCTGCGCTTGTAATTTCTTTTCTGTCTTTCTGTCCCGCGACAGCTACACGTCCAGTTCCAACTCCGGCTTGAAGCTCGATCAAGTCACGAAGGTGAACGGTTGGACGCGTTGTTGTTGACGCGGTCGAAACATTGCGACAAAAATGGGCATCTCTGCAGCATCCATCTCCAGGCAAGGTGCAATGCAGACGGAACAACAGCTTGGCGGCAATGCGCGTGGGGGTTGGCAAGTAATTGGGCTGACTGACCTCTGCTCTCTTCCAGAAAATAAATAATCCGACGCGGACTTCGTGATGGATCTGCTTAGAGGGCGATCTGGTGGACGGAAGAGGAAGAACCAGGCTGCCGATAGAGGTTGGAAAGGCGTTGATTGATCCGGGGACACGCTGGAGTTTTTGACCTTGGGACCATGGGGACCTCAGTCGGCTCAGGTTTCGGGGGAACTCCACGTGGGGCGCCACCAGCGTCAGGGCTACCTACCTTGCTCCTCAGCTGTTGTACACAACGTCACGGGCTGGGAGAAATTTTTTTCGGAGACTGGGCACCTAAGGTAGAACTCCTTCAATTATGTCAGCCATCAGGGACGAGCTTGAGCTCGAGCTCGGGCCACATTAGCTGGCTCAGCGTCGTATTTTCGTGCCTGAGGATGGTCTGACTTATTAGTCTTCAGCGACATCAAGGGCTTCGGGACATACAAATTGCCCAGATGCCGGCATGGTGGTGATACAGCCCAAGAACTGGCCGACAGGGCTAGTCTATCTCACGGCGCCAGTCCACTGCCGTTCACTTAGCGAACCGCAGCGACAGACGATAACACAAAAGACAGCAGGGCTTCCTGAAGTTCAGGTGCAAGACACGGCATTACCGAGTCCTTTGGTCAAAATCACTCCCATTTTTGAGAGCGTCCATCCGGCGAGAGGCCAATGCGGTCTTTTTGCCGCACGGCATCTTAAGCCAGGCGCTTTCATCATTCCTTACCTCGGAACGGTCCATCCAGACTCGCCATCCAAGTCCGACTACGATCTATGGCTGGACAGGGACGCCGAGATTGCCGTTGACGCCAGCACGGGCGGCAATGAGGCCAGATTCATAAACGATTACCGAGGCATTGCCCAGCGACCAAATGCCGAGTTTCGTGAGGTCTGGTGTCACAGGTTCAAGCAAAGATGTATGGCTGTGTTCGTACTGTCCGAAGGGAAGAATGGCCGCGGGAAAGGCGGTATTGGCAAGGGCGATGAGGTTCTTGTGAGCTACGGAAAAGGCTTCTGGGGTCATCGGAAAGAAGAAGGGTGAGAAAACGCGGCTGCGTTGACAGTTAGGAACAACGGCAACGTATAGTCACATGCTGATTGAATGTTCTAATACAAATTATGCTCTGGAATCAGAGTGTGGATACTAACAACACAAAAACACATTAATGCCCGTGAACCTTCTCGTGGGGCAGTCGAAACACCATGCCGCTCGCCATACCCAGTGAACCATGTCTCAAACCCCATCCACAATGCATCATCTGCCCCCCGCCATTAAGCCTTGGTAGTAGGAAAGGCTCATGTTAAGCGCATGCTTGAGATGGGCGTCTTCAGTGAGGGGAAGGCTCAATCCTCGAGTGACATTATCCTGCGACGTGTTAGCCTGGCCATTGATGCAAGACTGATATTAGAGAGAGATCTTACCTGATCATGTTTCGGTACTTCCGCCATCACCTTAGCCACGAGCGAACCCATCTCAGAGATTGCTGCCAGACTGCTTATATTTCCACTCTCAGCACTCTCTCGCAGAGCTGGCAGGCCGGACAGAAGCCTATCGAGCACTTGTATGGAAATTTGCTGCCGTTGCTTCCGGCGGCTCACAAGCTCCAAAAAGGCCTTGTAGACCTCACCTCCGAGGGTCCAACCAGGAATGACATGGTCGTGGCCTTCGAAACGGGAGAGAGTAACCGCCAGCTCGTCGTAATCGCGGCTGACAACCGCCGATGGCGCGACCTGGTGAACAAGCACATTGTGTGCCTCTGGGTACGAACCGGCTCGGAGTAGACAATGTACTTCGGCTGCCGCGTCCTTCTTGACAGCTCTCATATACAGGGCTTGAGCTTCCCAGATCCAAGAAGGCGGGATCTTGAGTGTCTGCGTAAGAGTTGTGAAATTGCTCCCCGTCTCGGATCCCAGTAGGGCCGCATGCCGACAAAGATTCTCCTGCACAGCCTTCGCTCGCATGTCTGGGTTGCTGAGATGTAGCAAGACAAACGTGGCTTCCAGCCAGCTTCCTTCGTTGACGAGCTGGTCGGCAAAAGCGATGGTCGAAGCATCTGCCTTCTCAGACGCGTTGTGGCCGTAGGATATCTTATGTGTGGATAGCAGGGCGCGACTGAGCTGCCAAGACAGCCGAATGTCTAGAGGCGACAGCTGACTGTTCTCCGGTCGTAGTATAGCCTCCAAGTCAGTCTCGGCATCTGAATAGAGCTTCAGGAGACCCCACAGGAGGTCCTCTCGAGCTTCTGAATGTCGATCGTTCCAGAGTGCCGGTATGCCTTGTTCAAGATACCATGTCTGAGGACGCTGTTCCCTGTCTTGAGTTATGTCTTCCTGGAACAGACGAACGGCTGCCGAAAGGTGATCATTGCGTGAAATAGAATACCAGAGCCTGAGCCCAAAGGCCTGCTTCCAATCTAGGCCAAAACGCTGTGAGATGATGAACGACTCAATGCGGTCTTCGAGAGGTACTGCTTTCTTTCCCTCGCACACGCCTGAATTGCCGCTCAGCAGTTCATAAATGGCGCGTAGGGGGTCGGCAAACTCGGAAAGAAAGTTGGCGTCTTGCCACTCGTTAATTTGTTCGCGCATGTCCTTTCTAGCCTGATCATTGCTGCCAATCAGCGAGACCAAGGTTGCGAGGCGAAAGTTGTTCCCATCCAAGAGGTACTTGCACGCGTCTTGGATGCGGTGCCCTGACAAAGCTGCAATGGCCTTCTCTTCGCTAGACCTCGCAAGCGCAACCGATCGAGACGATGCGGACTCAACAAGCGCCGCCCAAAACTTGGACAAACGACTCTTTCGAGATTCGTTCCCCACATCTTCATCGGCAGAGGCGGATCCGTCGAAAAGAATGCTGGCGAGCTCCCAAACCAACCTTTCATGTGCGTTGGCAGGGCTGGTGGTGTCTTGGTCGTGGAAAAGAGACATGAGGGTGTCGGCATGTAGAGTCGTTCCGGGTACGCCCCCAGTGAGCTCTACTTGCGTCAACTTCACCTGATTTTTGAGAGCCTTTGCAGAAGCCTGGGACCAGTTAGCTCCATGAACCATGTCATTATTCGTTCTCCTTTGACTTGCCTCATTGGAGAATTTGGCCGCCTCAATAAATTGTCCTCGCGCTTGAACAACGTTCTTCGTCAACATGAGATCATTCGTCTTGGAGCGCCTGGATGATGCACCAAGAGGCTCGCGAGTCGTTGCAAAGATCAGAGTTCCATCTGGTCCCCAGCTTGGTCTCATGGCGTTGTGGAAAGAGCGATCGGCTTCACTCATATTGGACTGGTCAGCGAAGGACTTGGTCTGTCGTTCATAGGGCCACTAGACGAAAATTTGCCTCAGTAAGATCTCAAAATTAATTACACAAAGCCGCGTGGTATTCTGGCCCGAACGGCGAACAGCGAATGAGAGGGGGGTCCCTAGACCATGAAGTATTCACCAACCTGAACAAATCCTCTCGAGGGCGCGGCGCTGGGAGCCTTGGCCTTCTCAAACAGCGAGTTCATCAAGTCGATGCTCGTCGCAAAACCGCGTCCGTCTGACACAACACGCCCCTTTTGGCCTATCTCTGTTTCTGTCACGTGCGATCGCGATGCTATCTCATTCACACTTCGCAAGAACGTTCGGTCTCTCTTCTGAGGGCTAACAGATCTTTGCAGCATGTTCATCCATTCATCTCCTCCGGCAACTTGCAGCTTGATAGGAGTGGCTGAACCCTTCAGCGCTCGCATTCTGGCTCGCAGAATACCTCCGGGAGTTTCGCTGGCTGGGGCAACCATGTCACCATCTGGCGAGTCAATCGTCTGCTCCGCGGCAAGATGGCTTCTGAAGTGAGTTCCCACCGTATCCTCATCCTCAGACATACCATATTCGACGTCATGCTCGTCAACCGGTTCATCTTCCGTTGAGAGAACCAGAGCGTTCGAGGTCGAACCCGCGAAGCTATCTTCTAAAAAAGACCGGGGTTGGGTGAGATCATCATGCTCTTCTCTCGTGTACTCTTCATCCCTCTCTTCAAAAGCACCAGGGAGAGCGCGTCGTTTGTTTCTGCGAAAGTCGAATGTGTCCTTCTCCCCAGGGCTTGCCTCAGAGTCACCAGAACGTAGCTGGTGAAGGACGCCGTGCCTTTGGTTGTCGCGAACCAAGACATCATCCAACAGTTCGGGTTCTTCTTCGTCCTCGTCGTAGTCCAGACCATACGTTGTGAAGTGCTCGACCGAGAATTTCCAAACGCCAGTATCGGGGTTGTACTCTTCGAAGGTGGTGTTCTCAATGCGCCTGAGACGTTCGACATGCTTGGCAACTCGCTTGACATCATGGCCAGGGCGCTTCTCTCTACCACGTGGCCAGGACTGCTCCAAGGAGATCAGAGCAGGCACATTCAAGCCCTTGCCAACAGGAGGTTTCTTGGCGGCGATAGGATATACAGTCGCAGAGCGGGTTTCGAGGATGACGATCCCTCCGAATATTTCATCGAGGTCAATGTTGGTCAAATCAACCTCGGGTTTGAACTTGACAGATCCAACGTTATCTCTTCCCACGGTGAAGCTTGCAACTCTCTGGCGCTGCATTCTAGTCATGCCAGCGATAGTCTCTTTGGTAGGACTCATCCAGTATGAGCCAGGGGCCTTATCGAGACCATCGTTTGCCACTTCCGGTATCTGAGACGAAACGTCTTCTTCATGAACGATGGCGAGTTCTTTGCCCTTGACCTGTTCTGAGTCTCCGGTAGGGGGCTTTGATCCGTTGGCACTGATGCTAGCAGTAGTCAAGTCTTGGGGAAGAACACTCCTGGGCGTCGAGGCGTTGGTGGGTTCAGCGTCGTCAGCCTCCGGGGCCTCCACGTTGCTGGTGTCAAAGCTTACGCGCTTCGACAATTTCCGAGACCCATTGAGTTGATCTGCAGACGGCTTGTCCTTGGTCGGCGTAGAGAATAGGTCGCTACGCATGTCTTTGTTGATTATCAGCTTCTTGACGCTGCCATTGCTCCCGTAGTAGCGCGGTCCAGAGCTAGCCGAGAAAGCGCCAGGCGCGAGGATGCTATCTTCAGCATTGAAGCTTCTCCTCAGGTTGCTAGTCGACACGCTCTTGCTTAAGCTTCGGTTGAGGCTCGACGACCCTAACAGGCTGCGGCTGGCTCCTCCCGGAGTGCTAGCGGCGCTGGACGGGCTACCGCCAGGAGTGCCGTATGTGCTGTATGAGAATCCGAACCCACGCTTCTGAGGGGTGACAAAGCGGGCAGCGGAGGCAGGGTTGAGTTTGTACATCGGAAGGATGGAGCTGCGTCTCGGCTTTGACTTGCTAGACAGGGGCGTGGCCAACGGTCCTGGGTTAGGCGTCTCAGCACCTGAGAGGTTGGAGAACAAGGATGGCGACCCGAAGGCCGAAACATCAGTGATGTTGGCTGTCAGCGACTGAGGGCCTGAGTTGATTCCTTGAGTATTGCCCATGATGGAGCCACCGAGAATAGAGCCTTGGTGCTGTTGCTGTGCGTTATTGCCGCCAAACAAAGAGCCTTGCTGTTGGGTGTTCTGTCCACCAAACAAGCTGTTGCCGGCGGGCTGTGAAGTACCAAACAGACCAGGCTTTGCCTGGTTCTGACCGGCGGCACCGAACAGAGAAGATTGGCCTGTCTGTTGCGCCTGGGAATTTGTGCCCATACCGCCAAACAGACCCCCGCCAGCGTTCGTGCCTTGACTTGCCGCATTGGATCCAAACAGACCACCGGCAGCAGCGGGCTTGGATCCAAAGAGACCGCCACTTGAGTTGTTCGTGCCTGCTCCGCCAAAGGAGTTGTTAGGGGCGCCTCCACCGCCAAAGAGTCCGCCGGTAGTCGACGTTCCACCTCCTCCGAAAAGACCACCGCCGCCCGTGGCCGGCTTTTGCTGGTTGCCGAATAGAGACGAGCCCGCTTGCTGCTGATTCTGCGCGCCAAATCCACCTCCGCCAAAGACTGATCCAGTTCCTTGCTGCTGACTTTGGGCTTGGTTGTTGCCAAAAAGTCCAGTTCCATTGGACTGGCCAGCGTTGCCGAATAACCCGCCGCTAGTGCCCGTATTATTGGTGGTGTTGTTCGAACCAAACGCGCTGGTCGTGTTACCAGCTCCGAAGCCACCGGTCGTGGCCCCGGTGTTGCCGAAACTAAAGCCAGCGGGTTTGGTTTGGTTCGCAGCGGTATTGTTCGATCCAAAGAGTCCTCCTCCGGTGGCATTATTGTTAGTGGACCCGAATCCACTGGTCGTGTTTGTAGTACCGAATCCACCCCCCGAACTTGTGCCAAACAGCCCGCCCGACTGAGCGGGCTGGGATGTTGTCGTGCTGCCGCCTCCGAACAGGCCTCCAGTAGCTGGCTTGGGCTGGTTGCCGAACAGACCGCCTCCGGATCCGAACCCTCCAGCGGAACCACCGCCGAAACCGGTGGTCGTGGCCGTCGTCGCACTCGTGTTGTTATTGGCACCGCCGAACAAACCACCTCCGGTCGAAGCACCTGATCCAAAACCTGCAGACTGCTGGTTTGTCGCACCAAAGCCGGTGCTGCCAAAGTTGGAAACACCAAAGGCGCCTGCTCCGCTAGCATTACCATGACGGCGTCCCTGTGCGTAGTCAGCCAGTCTCAGCTCTTCCGCAGACCACTTCTTGTACGGTTCTTGAAAGAGAATGTTTTGGAACGCGTTTGACTGATTTCCAGCTCCGGCAGTCTCCTTTTCCTGGTGCGCTTGAAACGGTGTGATGGCCGTGCCAGGAGGGTCGCCAACGTTTGAACCGATGCCTGGGTTTAGGGACGCGCCAAAGCCTCCAGTGGTGGCGGCGTTGCTACCGAAGCCGGTGCCAGAGTTCCCGCCGAACAAGGACGTGGTGCCGGTGGCAGTGGTGGTGTTGTTCGCCGTGGAGCCAAAGGCAGGCTTGCTGGCGCCGAACAGATTGCCGCCAGATCCTCCAAAGGGAGACGACGTACTAGCAGTTGCATTCCCGCCAAAGCCTCCAAACCCAGAAGAAGGGGTAGTAGTGTTGGTATTATTATTGTTGTTGGAGCCGAAAAGGCCGCCTCCAGTAGACGTAGAAGCTCCGAAAGCAGGTTTCGAGGCTCCGAAGGTTGTGTTGGTATTAGAACCGAAACCGCCTGGGGTGATGGATAATTAGTATACTGCTCAATGCAGATAAAAGGAGCATGTCGGATATAAAACTCACTTGAAGAGGTGCCACCACCGCCAAAGGCACCAGTAGTGTTGCCAAAAAGGCCACCACTCGTATTGGTATTGTTGGTAGATCCAAAGGCGCTGTTCGTAGCAGTACCAGATCCAAAGCCTAGTGAGGAGGATGGTTGATTAGTCTGAATGAAGCTTTGCGACAGAATCGCAAGTGGTTGCGACGACGCAAGTTTTGCCTTACCTGTGCTGGTGCTGGTCGCGTTGTTGGCTCCGAAGCCGCCAAAGCCAGTTGACTGTTGGTTGTTGCTCTGGCCAAAGCCGCCAAAGCTGCCGCTGCCAAAGCCAGACATGATGGATGCAGGCTAGCAGCGACTGTTGGTGCTGAAATTGAGGATGAGGAGAATGGGTGCGAGAACGCGCACTAAGGGATCTGAGTCGCGGACGCAGGTGAAGTCGCCTACAATCAATTATGGGCGGTCATGCAGTGCGGTCGGATCGGAAGCGACCGTCGGTGTTGATGACCGGTGGGCGCGTCGGGCGGATAGGTTGGCGACGTGACGTGGGAAGCTGTGATGTTGTATACAGCTGGTCGAGGAGATTTTTCTCCCTTTGAGTGTCGCGCAAAGGCACACGGAAAG
This sequence comes from Colletotrichum sp. SAR11_240, assembly GCA_025328625.1. Taxonomy (NCBI): domain Eukaryota; kingdom Fungi; phylum Ascomycota; class Sordariomycetes; order Glomerellales; family Glomerellaceae; genus Colletotrichum; species Colletotrichum sp. SAR11_240. Next base: position 141,775 of record JAKMXA010000097.1, on the reverse strand, counting down.
AAGAGGTACGTGGAGAAAAAATGGCTGGGGTGGGTAGAAGGAATGCTACAGCGCGTCGCTTGCAGGAAGGTACAGAAGTACTGTATCAAACCAGAGGGACCGGGGGTGGGGCGGCAACCAATCAAACGGTGCCGGGCAGGTAAAGAAGAGCTGAGCCGCGATGGAGATGGGTAATCACCTAGAAGCAGCAAAACTACTCTTGATGTTACAGATGAACAGTCAGTTAGAAGAGAATGGTCGAATATGCAGATTGTTGTCCGTGATGAGTGAGGTGCAAGCAAAGGGATTGCTACTTTTTATGAACTTGGGCGGAATGCCGTCGCCTTCACTGGGCGTTCTGAGTCCTAGGCACGTATTGGCTTAGTAATTTTCGACCACTCAGGTGGAGGCCTAGAGCATCTACCTGGCGAGTTAGCTATTCGATGTTGCTGCCTGAGGACAGCAATGTCCTGTGATTGGGCCAGACAAAAGAGCTTGCCGGCTGAGCCAATAGCAAAGCTGACAGCGAAGTTCAGGCAGGAGCAGGAGCGATCATGTGCAGCTTCATCCTGCCTTAACTGACCAAAGGTACCTTAGCTATATTTATAATTACACATTACCAGCGACTTCACAGGCCATGCAAGCGTGGCATCCAATAGTTCTACAACCGTCATCATGAATTTCCACAGCCTGCATGCGTGTTATCTGTCCTTCCTCTGCCATTTACTTACAGCGATAACCATTAGAGACCGTCCTTTCTCCCCAGTGTGAACCCTTCAGTATGGGCACAAGGTATCGCAAAACATGATGACGAGTAGCTGGTGACCACGAAAAGATCACTAACCGCGGATTAAAATAGCTGAGGGAGAGATAAAGAGAGACAGACAGCCAAGCAATAATAAGAGTGATAAACAGCATGGATTTTTGAGATTTTGGCCTGAGGAGGAGGGGACCACACCCCAATAAAAGTAAGAAAATTTATCCCACGCCAAACCTCCAAGTAGGAGAACGTGTGTAAGATACGATACGATACGATACGAATGATAATCTGATTTTCCTCATCGCGCTACCTGCAGCCTGATCTGATAACGCCAATGACACGTAGGCAGCAGTTGCCAGCCGCACATCTTCCTGGCGCACTCCGTACAATCGACCCGAAAGCAGAAAAGAAGAAAAAGAAAAAAGGGACTAAAATTGTATGAGGTCTTGCGCCTGGGTATTCTGCTGTTGCGGCCGAGTCGCTGCAAAAGGGTTGTTGCTACCATTGATTCCCGCCGGTCCTGTCGCGGCAGGCATCTGAGCGCCATATGATATATTGGGCATGCCGGTAAACTGGGATCGAAGGAATGGATTGCTTCCCGTCGCTTCCGCTGTCAGACGATTGGCACCTGCTCCAGCACTATTGACAAATGTCCCAGGCGCTGTGTGTTGTGCTGGGATACGCGTCTGACCCGTGTTGCCGAATGTATCCATGCCATCACCACCAGCAAGCAGTGCATTCAACTTCGCCTCATGCTCCGTCAACTCCTTCTGCGGAGCGCCAAAGGCAGCAGATCCCTGGTTCGGCTGGTTGAAACTGGGCTGTGGTTGGTTGAACGTCGAGAGTGTCTTTTGTTCCGGAAGACTGCCAAGAGATGGCATCGCTGGCATGGGAGGCTGATTTTGAGGCTGCGGCCGACCAAATGATGATGCGAATGGATTGTTCGACCCTGTTTGCATAGGCTTCATGGGATTCCCCGCCTTCATGGTGCCTGTCGACCAAGGGTTGTTGCTTCCTGGTTGTGCGACGGGCTCTTGAGGAGCAGGGCTTTGAACTTGTGATTGGGCATACGGATTGTAGCCTGTCGGCTGAGGCTGGAATCCCTGCATACTCTGTTGTTGCCCGTAAGGGTCCATATTCACGCCCTGTTGTGGCATTCCGAAGCCGCCGCCGTACCCGTTCTGGAATCCAGTCGCTTGCGGTTGCTGATAGCCCGTATAGGCATTCGGCATGAAGCCTGTGGGCTGCGGCTGCAACTGACTTTGATCGATGGGATTGGCAAAGAAATCAACAGCACTGCCCTGCTGATAACCTTGGTTAAACCCAGTGTACTGTGGCTGCGCCGATTGCGTCGGGGTGTCGTCGAATAGCAAAGACGCGTTGCTGTCTTCCATCTCTCGCCGACGTCGCTCGTCCTCTTCTTTGCTAAGCTTGATAGCCTTGGCAAGGTCATCGTCCTCGGCTTCGTTCGCAGCGCGGCTCGCGCGTTTTCTACGATCCTCCTCCTCCTGGTGCTTACTGGCCTCAATGGCGAGCCTGTACTCCGTGTCGTCCTCATTGCTGTGACGACGACGAGGCCGCGGCTGCGTGGGTCCCATCTGCTGAGGTGCGAACTCCTCGAGGCCGGTGACGCGAGATTTCCATGACTTGCGGTCACTTCTCTCAGCCCGTAGCCGTTCTTCGTCCAGGATGAGCGCGGTCAGTTCCTTTGCAGCAACGCGGACTGGTCCGCCCAGTTAGTCAACGGATAAACGATAGAATCTGCTCAACAAAAGGACCATACCGTTTTGGCCAACATCTCTGCCGTCTTCGTCAATGTACTGGAACTCGCGCAGTGTCTTAATAATGTAGATGCTCTGTCTCGCCCACGTAACCACAAGCTCAGACCCTTCATGCAGGCAATAGTCAAGCACCTTCAGGGCTTTCAAAACGTGTCGCCAATTCTTGCCCTTGTCGTTGAGACGTTTGTCTAGCATATCCATGATCTCGTAAAACTCGGTCGATCTGTAGATAACCATTAATGCGACGCCTGATTCATGGGCAGGGAGATAACCCACGTGTTGTATGTCAGCTGAGCGATTTCACTCATCTGAGTGCCCGTCGGACCCCATGGATCATTACTGGTGGCTAGACAGAAAATGATAATTAGCCACTGGCCATACGTGTACTCAAATGGAATGATGCGGTGTAGGACGCACCTTCTCGGACTTTGACTTGGACACTTGAGTAGCCCTTAGTCACATTTTTGACACTGCGGATGACTTTGGACATTTTGACGGCTGGTTTCTATCGTAATATGATGGCGGGCAATGGCCAATTAAGCTCGCTTCGTAGACGAGGCAACAGACTGTTGGGCGATATCGGGGCCGTCGGTAGGGTGTTCCGGTGAACTGTCGGGAGCGTCGGGAGGCCGATGAGAAAGAAGTCGGCAAGATGGCCTTCCGACAGGTTCTAGAGTGCGCAAGTTACCAAGCGCAGTCGGGCGAGAAAGCGCTTGGGCCCAACGCAGGCGAGTCGTCGGCGGACAGACAAGGTCACCTGTATTCGCCGGTGATGTTTGGGTGCTGGAGGCAGCAAGATCGATGCGGTCAGCGAGAACCGCAATATTACAACGTAGCTGGAGACGGAGAGGGGCTGCGGTCGGCAGGTCGTCGACGATGGAGATTGTGGTTGACGAAATACCTTTTGGGCCGGTCCCACGAGTAATCGAAATGACCGTTGATGGGGCGCTCGGCGTCGCAAGCGGGCCTGGTTGCAGAGGCCAAGGCAGTTGTTACTGGACGCCTGTGGGAATTGAGCACCCTGGTTAGTCGATCACTTGCAACCCGGAAGGAGGTGAACGAGTGAATGATTGAATGGGTCGAGACGCTCAGTCGTGAGGGTAGAGGTGGCGGGAAAGAGGCAAGTGGAAGAAGAATGGCGGCAAAAGGGCCAGAGGCGATGCCGAATGACACGGCGAGGCGGCTTGACAGGGCAGAGCTTGCTCTCAATCCTATAAAGCACGCAAATCGCGATATGGCAACAATGGTCCGACTTGCCTGTTTTGCTAGAAGTGCCGATGGCCAAAAATCGGGCACAGGCACGATGTTTGGATATACGGTGTCGGAAAGGTTGGGGTAAGGTGATTACAGATAAGTTGAATAGATGACAGGTCAGGCCAAAAGTCAAGTTTGGTTTGCGAATGGAGAGTGTCACGCTTCTGGCAGTGCCACAGTATGTGCGGCGAAGGGTGCTGCGTAATGCGACTTGGCGAGCGGAGACACGACTTACGCACCAGAGCACCTGTGCTCGCTGCGCCTGTGCCTGCACTCGGTCTGTACCTGCACCTACCGTACCTTACCTCGCACCTCACCAGTACCTCCTCTGCATACAGCAACCTGTGGGAATGGGCTCTTGGATTCAATCAGCACTGCCCGCCCCCGAGAGCTGGCGCCTAAACGCACAAGCATCCCGACAACCATCACCATCTCGCCCAAAGACGCCTTGATTAACCTCTGGGGTCTTGAGTAAGAAACCCGTATGGCGAGGTGAACATCCTGACTACGGCTTTTAGCATCGGATAGGTGCCCAAGGTATGCTGGCTCTGAGCTGGCCAAATGCGCACCTGTGGCTGATGAGGTCACTGCTACCTTACGGTCCTCACCCTACCTTAGGTAGGGCCTTAGCTACGTACTGTTCTGGGCTATGCATTCAGTGCAAGGTACCTACCTCAGAAGGAGTGTAAGGTACACTACTAGGTAGGTGCCTTGTATGTGGATACGATGCCCTGGTTACCTGCCCAGGTGCCTAAGGCATATGAAGGCACCTAAGATACCTACCTTAAGGTAAGGTAAGCTAAGTCCCTGAGGTCCTCAGGCACTTCACGACCCGAGTGAGTGCGAGTGCGCTCCCCAGTCGTGAATTGGAAGGTGCCTTAGGTACGGAGACGTGAAGCAGGGTTACCTTGGGGCCGTTTTGGAAGCTGAGCCGCCATTATTTCGTTCCGTTGCCGTTTTTCTTGGGTACCTCGCCTCTTGCCTACCGTGGCACGGTAGCAGTTGCGCAGTGCTTTGCGTTTGCTGTGCTTCTGCGACGCATCAACCACCTGAGGGAGGTACCTGACCTGGGTGGCCTTTAGGTACCTAACTGACTTAGATGGACCCAAACCACCAAACCCTGCCTAACCTGGCGCATTTTCCCATCGCCGACCTGGAGTCGCCGCATTCTCAAACACTTTTCTCAAACGTCCAAGCAAGCAGATAACCAACCCATGCAATATTGCCTTCCTTTGATCTCACGTAGCAGCACTAAGCCAGCGACTGCCTGCTTCCGGTCACCTGCTGAACAAGCACCGCTTTTGAAGTTTTAAATTACTATATGTTCGATCACACAGTATGTCGACCAGACGCCTAGGAAATGATAATTAGGGGTATCAGCTGTGGCGTTTACTTATCCTCTGCTTGGCCACCCGCGTCTCCGTGACCGCTGTCTTCAACTCTGGTAGCTTCTTCCATCAAGGTGAGCGGCTGCGCCCCGACCTGGAGTTGAACCCGAGCCACATCGATTGATTCCTGGTTCTCCAGCCTCAATCCTTCATCCTCTCCAACTGTACCTCCGAGAGCCGCCAGCCGCGTCCTTTCTCTAATCCAGGCCGGCGGAAGACCAGGTCCGCTGTCAGCGTTGCCATAGTCGCTCTTCTTGGTACCTTTAGGCCACCGTCCAGGCCCTCGCCCAGTCCCACCCGTCTTCCTACGCGACGACGACGAAGAGCTCTTGGGCCGGCTTGATGTTGGCCGTCTGACGCTGCTGCTGCTACCGGCCGGCCGTCGTGATCGCGAGTTATTACTGTTGCTTCGAGGTACCGTCGGCCGCGTTACGCTAGACCGCGGCCGATCTGCACGACGGCCTCCAGGAGGCGGGTACACCTCGAACCTCGACGGCGGGACATCCCTGTACAGCAGCGTCCAGTTGTCTTGGGAAAGCTGATCCAGGTCGGCCTGTGTCGCTTGGACTTCTTGGTATGTCTCCTCATGAGCCGCTGCCAAGCCGCTGTCGCCATTTGAAAGGTCGTCCTCGTGCAACTCCATGGATTCGTAAACCGCCGGCTGCACCTCGGCTTCATCCAATTCGTCTCCTGCGGTATCTTCATTGGTTGATAGCGCACTTTCAATCGCCGTGGCCTTCTCTCCTGTTCCCATGATAGAATTGCCATTGATAGCAGGTTCATGTTGGGAGAGAACCGAGACTGCTTCCTCAGCCGGCTTCTGGGCTTCATCGTCTTCGCGGGGTGCAATGGCGCTGATAGCTGGGCCAAGTTCGAAGTTGGTAGCATTGCCTCGGCCCATAACATACGGAGTCCAAGTCAGCGCGTCCGGATTCAGCTTGACGTAGTTCTTGCGCTCCCACTTGGAGATGTATTCGGTACAGTACGCAAGGTCAATTCGAAAAGCGTATAGCTCAGTGTGCGGGTCGCGAACGAGGCACCGAAGACCCTCGAGAGCCGATATGACATCGTCGGGTGTCAAGCCCGTATCATCAGACATCTGCCGGACACTCAAGCCATGAGCAGCTGCCTTGGCGTCCGAGATATGATCCAAGAGATAACGGCAAAGCACTAGCCTCCAGTAGTTGCGATAAGAAACCAAGCCCATGTCAGAAAGTGGTTTTTCGGGCGATCCTGTCTTGCGCTCAACACGAGTAAGCAGATATGAGAAATCTATCAACAAGTTGCCATAGCCTTTTCGTTGATGGATTGGTAAGGTCAAGATGCAGGAAACATTGTTCTGGCTGCTCGCCCGCTTCTCTTTGGAAAAATAACCCACGAAATGATAGCCGAGGGCATCGTACTCACACAACACATAGAAGAGGAAAGGCTCGACGTCGTAGTAAAGTGTTTTGGATCCAAGGAAGAGCTTGGCCAGCAGACAGAGATTCTGGCAGTAGACTGGGTTTTTTCGGCCGTCAACCTCGAAAACAGAAACAGATCCATGTCGGTATATCTCGTCGCCCGGAGGGTGCTTGGCCGGACACTTAAGTTTGTGACGCCAGGCTACATAATCTGAGTTCATGTACTTGAGGCAGAACTCGCAAATGTACAGAGTTCGGTTCCGACTGTACTCTTCTGGGTAGGGTGCCGCATACCACGTGTCGATTTCCCAACCGCCGAAATCGATACACTCGATCTGGCTTGCCGGTCCAGCATTCTTCTTTGGCTTCTTGGCAGGCGTTCCCAAAATAGCCTGAGTACTATGAAGACGAGCTCTCCAGACTTCTTCCGCCTTTTGTTTCGCCTCGTCGAATCGCCGACGGTCATCATTGGCAGGCAACGTTCTGGACGTGTCGGCTTCTGCCTCGCTAAGAATCCCTCCGTACGGCTTGGTCTTCATTTCATCCGTCTCGCGATCATAGAAAGAATAGAAGGGATGTGAATAGTCTGTCGCAGTGAAAGTTGATGGCACAACCGTTGAAACACCACCACGCGACGAGGCACCATCTCTCCTATCCGATCTCTTCCGGTTTGATGTTGCTTTTCTGGACAAGACGCGGCGAAGTGAGGATGGCTTTACTCGCATATTGACGATTGTTGAGCGTTGGCGACGGGTAACGACAACAGCCTGGGATTTCCTAGCGGGATTCAGTCGCAGCTTGCGGCGGACGTCTTTTTCTGCAGGACCGTCAGACACATCCTGGTTCGTATTCAAGCCATGGCTGGTCTCTCGGTCCTTGGAGGCATTTCTGCGACGTTTCCGAAGAGACATCACCATTTCATCCGCCTCGACGGAAGAGGTTTTTCGCTTTCTAAGAACGCGTGATCCATCCATAGGGTCGCCGTCTAACAGAAGTTGGTTGAAGACCGAGTGAGAGTCAGGTTTCGCAGGTCCCTTCTGAGGGGGAAGCAAGTCGCGCGCCACTTGAGATGCCGTTGACCTCCTAGAAGAAGGCGATAGCTCAAGCTCAATTTCATGCTCGGGCTCAGGTCGACGAGAAACATCGATCAAGGCCGCAAGAGACGGTTCGTCATCGGGAGCAGCACATTCAGGGCACTTCCACTGCTGAAGATCTAAGATATCGTCTTGTCAGTGCACCTGAAATACTAGGCAAATAGCTAAGGAGCTTACTGGTGAGCTCCTTCACAACATTTGCTTCTCTGGCGCAATGTTGATGTGCTACACAATCAGTCAGCTTCGTGGTTCTCATCAAAGACACTCCTAGCCACTCACAATTTTCGCCACATACGACACAGCTTAGGTACTCTTCAAAGTCCTCTCCAGGATCATTGTCCTCGTCTTGCCTGCAGAACATGCATGTGTTGGGCGCGGCATCCTCAGAGCCTTCTTCCTCGTCGTCTTCTTCGCCCCCAGCAGCGTCTTCCCATGCTGCGGCACCGTCGGACTCGTTTCCAGACTCGCTCTGGGAGACCGAGTGTTCGCTATCAAGCTCCGCCTCATCATCCGTCTCCCCTGGTCGAATCTTGACAGCACCGACGCCTTCAGCCTCATCTTCTTCGATATCGTCCAGAAGACTACTGCTCCGACTTCGCGCGCCTGCTGAGGCGTCATCACCTTCGCGCTCCATACGCGCACCCATGTCCTCCTCGGAATCGTTATCCATATTATCGTCAAGAGACGCCTGAGAGAGATCGCTGGCATCGTCTGTGTTTTCGCTCAACTCCAGGTCGTCTGCCAGGGCACTGACGGATCTTTGCTCGTCCCCATCGCCAGATGCGTCTGAAAAGCCGTCATCGTGGGTATTTGGGTTCGTCAACGGGCTTTCAGTACTTCCTAGACCATCTTCGACAGCTCCTGGGACCGCCGTTTCATGCTCAGCATCCTCATCCGAATGGGTAGCGCTCTTCTGAAGGTCCTCTTCTGACAACACCGCACTTTGTTGCAGTTGTTCTTCGGTAAGATGCGCACTCGCCATTTTGTCGCACAGCGCTCGTTACGGATCGTTCGAGACGGAAAGTTATTGCTTCGCAACACGTCCACAAAGAACACAATGTCGGTTCCCACAGCCCATAGCTACCCAGAGGAGACAAGGTGGCTAAGGCTGGCGATGCGGTGGGCGATGTCGACGCGGTTTGGCTCGGTTCGTGTGATGCGTCGGGATCGACTAACCGCGGGCGGGCGATACACCAGAGATACGAGCGGTCCAATGAATATCAGAATGGTGCTTGATGTGGACGAGAAACGCGTTGCGCGGGGTATTGACGTCAATGTATCCCATCTAGGTTGACATTAAGTCGGCGAGTGGTAGCTCCAAGATGCTAGGTCGAGGACGAGTTATGCGCGAGCAAAGGGGCGACACGTTGGCGACTCAACCGCGAGCGACCACCTTGAGGTACTCGCCGCCTGTTCCCAAGGGATGCGACTGTAGCAAATGAGAGCCTACGTTGGGCAGGTACCTATGGTAGGTACCTGCCTGGCCTGTGTCATGTACAGTGGGAGAAGTGCTAACTAGACAGTGCAGACTGATATCCACATCTGATGCTCGCGACCAGTCAAAACGCTTCTAATTGTTTGATGTCCGGATAGTCACGTGGTGCCAATGATCTGGACCAGCCGCTGGTCAACGACGGCAGCGGCTTCGTCGTCAACCAGTTTACTGAGCTCAAGAAGCCGGCAGTCTGCAACGCCGCATCCCGCCATCGACCTCGACCTCGGCTTCGACCTAGAGTCGCGACAGTCGCAAGCATTGATTTCGATACTTGCCTATCGTTCCTTCTTTGTACACAGGAAATCAATTGAGCATCCTTGACTGGAAGGTCATCCGCGACAATGCCTGTTCCTTTCGAGACTCTGATTCCCTATGGAATCATGGTTGCCGTGAGAGCTACCCATGCTTACCCAGACGCGGACACTTCGATCATACCTGCGGACGCTAAGACCAGTCCAGATGTTTGGCATTACCGGCACCGGCTTGCACGTCATCAAATACGTCCAGAATGGTGGAAAGAAACCTCGTTGGGGGCTGGATCAATGGGACAGAGTTAGTATTTTCTCCTGCGCGCCTCACCATGGTCAACGCTAACCAATCGGGCTGCAGCAAAGTAGGCACCGTTCCGAGATTATGACTTTTTTCTTGCAATCGGCGTGATATTTAACCTCATGTCCACTAGTGATGGATCGCGACCGTCGACTCACGGGCGACCTGCGAGGTCAAATCGACAACGCCGAAGCCCCTTCAGGCTTCGAACTCAACAACCCTTGGAGGGTAAGCTCACTCGGGAAACCAAATTCGGGCATCGCAGCTGACAGAGGCACAGTTAGAGAAGCGTTTCTCGTAATGCACGGGATGATACCAAGAAATGTATTCTACTTCAACACTCGGGCGTATTCTGATAGCCTTGGTCATCTCGGCCAAGGAATAAACCTTATTCTTTCAGCTATATATGGGTGTGCCAACCTCATTGATTTCTTGTCCGCGATTGATGGGTGGTGCACGTGAAGAGGGGCGCATATGATGGAAATTGACTGTTTTATATGCGGATCTCTGGCTTATTCTTATTGAGCCCGTCTACCAGGAGGCAGGCCTGGCAGACAGCCTGACTTGACATGTAACCGCATCTCTCGCAACTGCCCAGTTTCTGAAGGGGACCGTTCGTCGCCGTTTGCTGCGCTGAGGGCTTCGGCTGTCCAACAACTATGTCTGCGTGGGGTTTCGTCTTTCCGGCTACCGCTGTCGTGTAGTCTGTTACCAGGTCTGCATCGTCTGTAGTCTGGCTCAATTGTGTGTCCAGCCGAGCGATCTCCCCCCTTGACCCGTTGCCATTCCGCGAGCCGCAACCACTGGCGTAATCGTCCTCGGCAACCCGACCAGAGTCGCCCTTGCGCGCGCATGAGTTGCTGGATGCGCCGGCAACGAGTCGCGCCATGTCCTCGCCGCTCCGGACTATGTCCAGAATCGCGCTGGGACGCACCCGCTCGAGGTTCTTGATCAAGGTGCGTGCAGTGCCTCGAAAGGCTTCAGGACTGTATATGCATTCGGTGCTGAAGTAGTCGAGTTTTTGGTGATGAGCATACAACACTATCTCCTTCTCGTACGAATATTTCAGCGGCTTGCTGCGTTTGACGTCACTGGAATCGTCGCCAGTGGTGATGCTAGTGCTCCGACCGAGGCGAGGTAAATCACCTCTCAAGAGATTCATGAGAATGGTCTCAGCAACGTCGTCGGCGTTGTGACCGGTAACAAGATGTTTGATGCCCAGCATCTTGGCACCACGATCCAGCGCCTGCCGGCGGAAGACTCCACAATACGTGCAGTTTCCTTTTTTGCCGATGGTTTCGACAACCTGGTCCATCGTCCAACCATACAGCTGGTCGTAGCCTACGACGGTCAGCGGCATGTCGTATTGGACAGCATTCCTCTTCACCGTCTCCAGTGAATCGTCTCTGTATCCTTTGATTCCTTCGTCGATGCTGAGGAGCACAAGATCCAAGCCATAGCTATATCGTTCGTTTAGGGTTTTAAGCACGCTTGCCAGTACTGTCGAGTCCTTGCCGCCAGATGCGCCAATGGCAACCTTTTCACCGGGAGCGAAGAGAGCGGAGGACACTATGGTGTGGTGTACCTCTTCTTCAAAAACTGATATGAAGCAGGCTTTGCACAGCTTCTGGTGGTTCTTGGGCCGCTTCACAAGAGCACGCTCTGTCTTGCAGTTGGCGCAAAGGACAGGGGCCATGATGGCGATGACCTAGGGCGCAGCTGACGCTGACAGTTACGAGCGTGGCAATCTCTTTGCCGGCCCAAGTCAGAGGCGCCGAGGGAAGGAAAACCCAGCTTCTTGAAGCCGCGGGGAAAGCTGGCCTTGTGATAGAATCCCGTAAAGCGTTGCGAGAAAAACAAAAATCCCCCTTTGGGTGAGAAAAGAGCAATTGAGTACGGGCAATTCGTCAACAGGGAAGGTAGGTGAGTACGTTAGCGTCGGGTACTCAGAAAACCGGCAGTTCGGTGAGCTCTCGGTCAGAGAACCAATCGGAGCAGCACTACCTCTTTACGACCCTGCTACCCTCCCCGAGACCTGCACCCAAGGTAAGGTAAGGTAATGTACCTTGAGGTAGGTACCTCCAAAAAAACTTCAGCCTAGCTTAGCTGGGGTGAGGAGTCACGTGGTGATAGCGCTCTTCTGTAGCACGGACTTTACAAGCCTTATCGCAAACCCACCAGCCAGAATTTTTTTGTGCCCTAACTCCAGCCCACACTCCGGAGCCAACCTTTTCTCGTCTCCGCCATCCTGAGCCTTCGCAGCGTTGTGTCGTCCCTCATCCATCCCCCTCCACGGCAGCATCACGACAACCGACAAAATGGTAAGTGCACACCAAACGTCGACGCCTTCGTTTGCCCTCGTGGCCAGAACATCCAATGTCGCCTGCGCGCGTTGTGATTATTCCATCCGCCCGCCTGTCCTTGCGTTGCTCGCACGCACACATCGCAGGACGGTGTGATGATGATGATTTGGCTTGAGAGGACGGCAGAGGACTGATTTGCCGTGAGGCGTCAATTCTTGTCGCCGTCCTTCTCTTTAGAGTTCAGGGAAGACACAAGTTGATTTGAACAACTCGCTGATGTCTTTCTTTCTCAATGACAGCCTCCCAAGTCCGGTAAGAAGGTGGCACCCGCCCCTTTCCCTCAGGGAAAGGCTGGCTCCAAGAAGGCTCCCAAGGTCAGTACCACATTCACAACCCTGTCCGCTTAGCTCAGTGAAGGCTGACTTCTTTCTCAGAACCCCCTTCTTGAGCGCAAGCCCCGCAACTTCGGCATCGGCCAGGACATCCAGCCTCGCCGCAACCTGTCCCGCATGGTGAAGTGGCCCGAGTACGTCCGTCTTCAGCGCCAGAAGAAGATCTTGAGCATGCGCCTTAAGGTCCCCCCTGCGATTGCCCAGTTCCAGCACGTCCTCGACCGCAACACTGCCGCCCAGGCTTTCAAGCTCCTCAACAAGTACCGCCCTGAGACCAAGGCCGAGAAGAAGGAGCGTCTCGTCAAGGAGGCTACTGCCATCAAGGAGGGCAAGAAGAAGGAGGATGTCAGCAAGAAGCCCTACACTGTCAAGTACGGTCTCAACCACGTCGTTGGTCTCATCGAGAACAAGAAGGCTTCTCTCGTTCTGATCCCCAACGACGTTGACCCCATTGAGCTGGTCATTTTCCTGCCCGCTCTCTGCCGCAAGATGGGCGTCCCCTTCGCCATTATCAAGGGCAAGGCCCGTCTCGGTACTGTTGTTCACAAGAAGGTAAGCAAATTCCAAATTGTGCTTGCTGAGATGCTAATCAAGGGCAGACCGCCGCTGTCCTCGCTCTCACCGAGGTTCGCTCTGAGGACAAGAACGAGCTGTCTAAGCTCGTCTCTGCCATCAAGGATGGCTACATCGAGAAGACCGAGCAGGCGAGAAAGCAGTGGGGTGGTGGTATCATGGGTGCCAAGGCACAGAAGCGCACCGAGAAGAAGAGGAAGGCGCTTGAGACCGCTATTAAGGTCTAAGGAGGACGAATACCCGGACTGCTTTTAGTGCATTAGGAGACTAGGCCACTGGAGGTTATCGGATTACAAAAATTTGGCATGGCGTCGGGATGACTATTCATTTGGGTTTCGGTTCACGCTTCAGGTTTTCCCTTCGCATCTAACTCTGAGGACTGAAAAATGTGTGTCGTGTCCTGACCAGATTCCAGTTCGGGACGCAGATGATCATGTTCGTCCATCAGATGTGCCCACGCGTACCCGTATTAGCAACATTCAGGGCAAGCATTAATCCGAGCCAAATGTTGTATATCCGAACTTGTCCGGTTGTCGGGGGAATCTCCGCCTGCCAAAGAGATGACGTGAATCAACCAGCTCGTTATTACAACTTCATAACTGGTGCGTGTGTGCGACAGTCGACGAGAAAACCATCTCTGTGGGGGTTAGTCGGCGGCAGGGTTAGAGCCGAACGAAGAGACTGTCTCCTCGTAGAAGATCCCCTACTATACGGCTTCAGCTAGAGATTTGGGTACGCCTCGCCACCGGACCTTTTTCCCCGATTCTATCCTATGTCCTCTATGGCGATACACTAACTATTCCGACGAATATTCGTAGCACAAGTTCGGAAATGGGCACGAACTTGGCTCCTCCTCACTATCGCTCATGTTGTGCACCGTGACAACCGAGTAGGCCTGCTCTGTGGTTTTGCTAAATTGGCCAAACTTCCCCAAGGACGGGATGATTGCGCTGACAGTGACAGCTTGAACTTGCCCAGGGGCCGGGGTCACTTTGCCAGTTACCTACGTACTGCGGGGAAGGTTCTTCATATACTACTCTTCTCGCTCTTCTGCAATCCTGGTATGTCGTAATTTGAGGCAGATAATCCTTGTCCACTCCCCCTGTCGACACATTGACCGGCTAGATTTGGGTGTGTCTAAACTAGGAAAAGCGGTGCATGGGACTGGCGGGGCAGACAAGCTCTCGGCACATGGAGGGACCACAGGTGGCAGAATGTAGTAGGAGTATGTGTATAGCAGTAGGAAGCAAGATCAAAATGTGAGGGGGGAAGGAAGAGAGGAGGCTGGAGCACCATGCTGTGTTGGAAGCGCACAAATTCTATTATGGATGCCTCTTTAACCTGGTAGCGTTGGCACTTCCAGATGTGCCGTTTCAGGGTGGGGGAGGCCCCTAGCCCGGCTTTACGTCCGCTACTCTGATCAGTCACCGTATGCTTCAAGTAGGTTACTGAGCATCCATGGATGGGTTAGGTTCAATGCTTGTAGCCCACGTCTGCCTGTGTCGAAGATCAAGTCCGTCGTTGTGTGCAGGCCAAATACGAGCCGAGTGGTCAGCCGCCTTCTGGTCGTTTCGACACACTCTCGCTGGTCGACAGACATTCAAACCTGGCGTGGCAATCACACATACAAAAGGTTTGCATGCAAGCCGACAGGGGCTTTTGATGACCAGAACGAGCACGCACTTGACTTGTATCCGAGCTGCTGTCTGGGGATGGTACTCGACCCAAGGACGTCGGCGGAGGAGCGGAGAGCCAAGATGAGATCCAAGGCATGAGGAGCATACGGAGCAGCAATGCTGGGATAGCACAGCTTCTGCTCGTGCTAAGGTGTCTGGAGCGACTCGTCGAGTCTTGGCTCCGTTTGAATCTGTATCTAAAAGAAGTATGCCCATGCCCTGTTGCATCTATTGTTGCTGCGGCCATTTGAGAGCGAAGACAGCTGGGTTCCTTGCGGTTCGCTGTCCCTATAGTTAGCTATACGGAGTGGCATTCTCTAGTTATATTATCTGCATGCCCCCTCCCCTCCCCTCCCCACCCAAAGCCTTCGGTATACGCATCACTCTTCCTCGTCTTCGCGACTATTGCGTGGTAACATCTTGCTATTCTCTGCAGGATCTGTCTTCATCGCTTTGGTAGCGCTTTCTGGCAAAGGCACTTCTCCTTACCTCAATTCATCCAGTAGGTTTGTTCTGCCTGTCTCAACCGATCTCCTCTCATTGGATCACCACTCAGTCGGTCCGCCCCCTCTTCCCCGACATCCCACGTTCGGCTGCATGTCTCTGCCCATCTTCATGCAAGTTCCTACTCTCAGCGCAGCCGGCTACCATCCCTTTGCATGCCACATGAGTGATCATTTACACACGCACGCTGTGTTATACACAATGCCTCCTCCTGACCACCCGCCCTCCCATCTTCTCCGCTCATCCAACCTGCTGTGACGCCCACCCTCCTTCGGTCCCTCCGCTGAAGACTCGGAATTTAATGGCAGACGCTGATTATCCCAGTCCAACCTTGCAACTTTCCAGTGAGTGGAACGACGATTTCACGAGAAATCTCCAGGTCACAGCACGGCGCTCGGCATCCGCCATAACTCGCAGCGCCGTTACATCTCGACCTCCTTCCCGACTATCCGCGTCCCATAATTTGGCTAGCACCGGCTGTGTGAGAGCCGCCTAGCCTGCTCCAACGCCAAACCGCAGGATTTTCAGTTGTTGCGACCGGGAATTCACTGCCCCTGAACCCCCTTCATGCGTGAGCTTCTCTCGACTCCGGTGTGAGAGACCGAATCCATCATCTAGAGACCGGCCCGGTTATCTTCCATTCCCCCAGAGATATCTAAGCAAGTGGTTCTCAAAATCACTCAGTCGAGAAAGAAGTACAGCTTTGCAGGTCTCAGCTAGCACTCGGAGGACGGAAACCATCTTACTATCCATCCTCACCAGCTCTACATCGGCCTCTTCGGGTCTTCACTGCTCCCATCGTGCTTGGGTCTTTCCACAGCACTTTATATCACCTTCTCTTCTTATTCAATCGCTTAGGCCTCAAGGATCTAGTCGCCATGGCGTTTCAGGACCGTAAGTGCTGTCGATGCGAGCAATCGATCAAAATAGGCGCCATCACTGGGAGCTAACACGGCTTGTCGGATGCAGAGAACAAGTTCCTATACGCATTGAGCTCCAACCAAGCTTGGGCTGGATATAAGTCGCACCAGAACCCAGCCTTTTTCAAAAACTTGGCAACAGGGCAGTCCCCTTCGATCCGTAGGTTCTCCCTCGCTGTACCCTTCTTTATCTGCTCCTCTCTCCCACTCCTCCTCGTCCAGCTAGAAGAATCCAACCCGGCATTCTACTGGCGCTGTTCCATTTTTTTAGCTGACATGCGATGAACAGTGTGGTTGGGATGTTCCGACTCAAGGGTTCCGGAAACGACGATTCTTGGTCTGCAGCCAGGAGATGTCTTCGTCCACCGTAATATAGCGAATATTGTTGCCCCGACGGACATCAATACCTCAGCCGTCATCGAATATGCCGTCACACACCTCAAAGTCAAACATGTCGTTCTCTGTGGTCATTCGGCGTGTGGTGGTGCCAAGGCGGCATTGGGCGATTCCCGCGTTGGAGGTGTGCTCGACACATGGTTGACACCGCTGAAGGCCGTGCGGGCTCAGAATATCGAAGAACTTGCAGCTATCAAAGATGAGGATATACGCGCCATCCGCATTGCCGAAATGAACGTCGAAGCTGGCGTCCGAGTTCTGATGGCCAACTTCGCTATTCAAGAGGCGGTAAAGGAGCGTGGTCTTACAGTTCACGGATGTCTTTTTGACATTGCCAGTGGCCGGATCAGAGATTTGGGGTTTGGCACACGTGGCGTAGAGGGGAGAGGCATGATTGCGGACGGCGACGAGGACATTGTTCGCGGAAAACATGCTCAGCTGGTTTTCCGCGATGGAGACGCCTCAATGCGAGTGCAATGAAACAGGATAAGAGAAAATGGAGGGAGGCAGAGCGTATATACTGCATAAATGAGATGTCAGAGTCGTTTCTCTCCGCCTTCTTTCGTTTATCATCACCCGCGGGGAGGATATGTCGTTACTTGAGAGACCGCCTAATTTTCCCATGTCTGCGCGGCTAGATTTGCCGTGTGCTCTATACCCGTAGATTTTAAGATAGCGAGGAACGAGAACAACAATGAGTTACAACGATCACGGACGACGAAGAGAACGATTACAACGACGGGGAAAATATTGAAAATAATGAGGATCGAGGCGATTAAAGACGACGCCGATGACAATGACGACAACGACAATGATAGCGAGCACAGGGGAAGAAATAGTCCCTCGAGTGCGGGTAAAAGAGGCGATCTCTTACTTAGTATTTGGTGTTTTACTTTTGGCCGTGTTTGGAGAGTAGGAGCCCGCAGGAATGAGCGGATGTTCCAGCACGCAAACCACACAAAGAGGACGGACCATATCGCGTGAACCGACTCAAGAAAGCTGGGCGAGAAAATACGTCACGTCGAAGGAAGCATGCGGTGTTGTTTGACTTGGAAGCTCGACCATTATAGATGAGCAGTTCAAAAGAAGCGTGTTTGATTTCTAAACGGCTGGCAACTTGTCGGCATGCGCGTCTTAGCCCCACGCACGGGGAGGAAAACACAAAACAAAGAGGACCTGAAGAGTGTCATGTCCTATATCTACCCATACGTAGACACCCTGGGGGTGTTGAGACCCTCGTCAAGTCGTCTCTGCCGTTGCCAGTACGCGTCTTCTCCGCGACTTGCAATTCATGCTCAAATGTAGAGCGCATGTATCTCGTCACTGTTCAAGCTGTCTAACCGTAGACCAGCTTGAAGAGGTCGTTGAAAACGAAGTAGTTACCAGTGGGATCGCGCATCAGCTGGAATGCCTGGGTGTAGTTCATGGGGCGTTGCTCCTCGTCCACCTTGATGGTCAGCAGTTAGCTAGCTGGCTCAATATGGCTGAATGCCAAAGGCAAGAATCGCGTGCTTACCAAGAGCTGTCCGGTTACGAGGATGACGATGCCGCCTTCGAGCGAGGGCTGTGCGTCGAGCGTGGAGACCTGGTGCTTGACCTTCTCGAAAGGAAGGGACTGCGGGATAAAAGAGTGAGTGATCAGGTTGCATCGGAGAGCTGCAGAGGCTCAGGGACACTCGCGCGAGCAAGACATACCGAAAGCTTCTCGACAATGGCGTTGGCGCCCAACACAGAAGCGGACTCGAAAGTCAGCATGGACTGGTCGCGCTGTTGCTACCATTAGCTTCGAGGGGTCGGACGACCGATTGAAAAAGCAGAATATCTCACGTAGAGGCTGGCGAGTCCTTTGCGGTCTGAGTCGAACTGGTTGTAGTAGAACTCGATGAACTGCTCTATTGATTTGACGAGGCTGATCAGTTTTCTGGCCGATTCAGGTCGGGCGTTGCGAGCTCCAGAAGCATGATCAAACTCGAGTCCGACCAGGAAGAAAACCTACTTGCGACCTCTTCGAAATCTGCATCGTCCCTGTTAGCTACTTGCCGTAATGTTGGCAGACACCGCGCGATGGGAGAAAGCAATGGATTGAAGCTTGCGGGCGCATCGCAGCGCATTGAAATGAGCGCGCAAAGCTTGGAACCGACGGGGCGACGGGACTCAGGGGGAAATTTTTCTTACTAGAAGCCATTTTGTCCGATTCCGTGGGAAGCCAAATACGTAAGGTAGGTTGACAATCGAAGCCAGGGTCGAAAGACGTTTGTGTACGACGAGACTTCTGGTTCACTTTTTGGTGGTGGGAGCTATCGTCAGGCTGGAAGAAGAGGGGTGAGTCTGCCGTTGGTGGTGGGTGAGGAGAGGGGAACGGATACATAGGTACTTACAGGGGCCTGAAGCTGCGCAGGACTGTAGCCAGACGTGTGTGCCCTCACCGCGTGGATTTGCTGCGATGGCACCGCTGGAAATTGCCTTTTGAGGTACCTACCTCACCTATCTACGGCTAGGCCGCAGGTGGTAGGGCAGAACATTGCTAACGTAGGAAGTATGTAGGTACCTGGTGGTACCTAAGGTAGGTATACAATGCGCCCCATCAGCAGGTTCAGGCCGAAGCTCGTGTTGTGTCTTTTGTGGTTCCCGATTCCTTCCTAACTACTCTATCTCAATACCTAGCTCGTGTTGTGTCTTGGTCGCGGTGGGCAACGACACCCTAATTAGGCCCAAGTGACGCACTGTGCGGGCACTCCTCCGCGATATGCGATTGAGATGAGCACTCGTATAGATGCATGTGCCATGCAATACTCAAAAGATGTCGCTTGGTCGTGTGGGTCGTTCAAGGCTGGGTCTTCCCCCAGCTACAAATTTTCTCCGTGGACTTGCTGGTCGAAAAGATATTCTTCCCTCACTCAACCACACAGCCAAGTAGCACGATGTCGCAAATCGTCCAATTTGAGACTGGGCTTGGAGCTTTTGTTTTTTCTTGCTCATGGCTGCACTGATCAAAGTTTCAGCTGTTTCTACCCTTTTCTCGGGTGGAAAATTCTGCTCTTCACACTAGGTAAGCATGATCTCTATTCCTCTTGTTCTCCTGCCTCCCGCAGCCCGCTACGATGATGATTATCTCTTCTTAAGAACGGCCAACTGAATTACAATGTTGATCCAATCTATATCAAGCTCAACAGTCTGACTGTAGCTCTCTTGCTTTGTTTGAAGAAAGTCACCTGCTTGGACAAGATGTGCTGACGAACGAAGACAGTTTGCAGACTGATTGACATAGCACAAGAAGTCAAAGTTGGCGGGGCGAGTGAGGAAACCTCAGTGTCACTGAATGCGGCGGCAGTGTTTGCGTAGCCTTCCTCACACCTGTACACAATTCCTAGATTACATATTCCGTTCGCATTGCCATTTCTCTTGTATCAATTAGTGCCGTAAACATTTCCTCTAGTTCGTCTGCAAATGCAATGAACCCACGCCTTGTTACTGTGGGATGCTCTTAACCGCAGCGCCTCGGTGAATGTAACGAAGGAGAAGCCGGGGCAAGCATAAGAGCCGCTCGTAGACGCGTGCCAAGATGACCAAAATAAATGCCCCATACTCGAAAGGCTTACGCAAAGGACTGCGTTATATCCTCGTTAGACACGGTTTTCACATGTAAATACGTGTATTCGCGGACTCTGAAGGCTAACAGCTTCCATGTCGGTTTGACACTCTAATTGCCAGCGCAGCCATCCAATGGGCCTGACATGGTTCGGCCAAAGCAAGCCAACTGGCATTGTACCCTTCTCTAATCTGCCAGTATTCGCCATTTGACGATCCATTCGCCATCTATACGATACAATTCTTGACCTTCTTTGTGTAGCCAAGTTTGGTCCTACGACGACTGGCATCGGTCCTCGGCGCATCCCTGTTGGGTATAAGCGAGGCCGTGTCGTCTACAGCCTTGTACGTCTTTTGATCCGAGGCAGTGAGCTTCACAGCTCCTCCTCTTCGTCCTTTTCAATCGAGGCGGGCGGTACTGTCGTCTGTGCTGGTGCTTGCTTCAAGATTTCACCGAATCCGGGGTTAGATCCAGGCGGCAACAATCCCGCCGGTTCATTTCCCGCGTTGATGCTAGGGCGGTGCTTCTTCAATGGGCTACCAATTGTCGATCGCACCGACTCATCAGTGCCTGTTGCCCCTTGACCATCGCCACTGGTGGCCGTCGTCGCAGAAGAGAGGCCAGCGAGACTAGAAGAGGCAGTGTTGCCTCCAGCACCCGCAGACACAGAGCGGTCCGGCTCAGCTGAGTGTGCCCTCTTCAGCTATTCATAGTTTGTTAATGGACCGAAGTGAAAGTCATGACCAAACAAGTACTCACATGGATGCGATTAACGCCGTCGGCAAGCTCCCCCTGAAATTTAACATCCTCAGGGGCGAGTTTATTATCCACATCCTTTTCATCGATATCTTGCATCTTGCCAATGAGCTCGTTATCGTCGTCTTCATCGTCGCTGTCGTCGTTGAGAGCTCCTCCGACATTGCCGTTGCTCTTCTTGCGAGCCTTCCGTCTTTTGGCGGCCTCCGTATCTTGGTCTCTGAAAGCAGAGAAACCAACGGTACCTGAGGGTTTGAGAGGGCCCAAGTTGGAGAAATCTAACTGCCCTGACCGCCTCTTGACTGAACCGGGCGTTGTCTGTGCTGCCTTGGAGGAGGCAATGATGCCTATCTTTTGCAATTGGCCTAGGAAGGATTAGCAATTCATGGACCAAGACCGAGAGCCACCAAGGCATGACGCTCAATGTAGGACGGGGTGTAATTACGTTCTCCGCGGTAAAAGAAAGTGAAGGAAGCGTAGGGCTTGTCCGGGCCGTCGATCCCCGTCACAGTTTGCGTGCTGATGGTTTTGGGGTCCAACGTCTTGGGTTTGGCAAAGCTCGTCGTATGCTCAACGTCTGCATCAACGCCTGACTTTCCATTGCCCTGATTCGAAGCGTCGGCGTCGTCGTCGTCGTCATGAGCGTCGAATTGTGGTGAATACTCACCCTTCTTGATCTCGCCGGAGGCCAGTACCCGAAACATGAGCACTTTGATTTGTCCAGTCGCCTCCGGGATCTCGTCGTCATCAGACAGGGAATCAGAATCGTCTTCGCCAAACACAGCTTCGACGGGGGAGCCGTCATCAGCGCCATACCGAAGGGTATCTCGAGGTCCGTTGGGCCCTTCCTCCATCTGCATACCAGGAGACCCGGTTGCCGCCTTTTGACGCCGACGGCGTTTCTCAAACTTTTGCCGGCGACGCTCCAACTTCTCGGCTGCATCATGGCCTTGAAGGTCCAAGCCATTTAGCCAACGCTCCAGTCCAACTTCGCGAAAGAGGAACTCTCGCTCCGCCAAACCGCCGCCCTCGGAGTCGGGAACCTGTACCCAGCGACTGTTCACCCATGTTTCCTCGCCCGGCCTCAGCAGCGTTGCAACCTCTTCCTTAGTTCTGCCATCAAAATAGATGTACGCTGCTATCGTTTCGTTCTCGGAGTTGGTCATGGGGATGTATGGGTTGACGACGCCGGAAAACTTTGACGGCCCATGGGCGACGGTTGGCAGACCGCCGACGAACTGGGGCTTCGGGTAAGGGTTGCTTTCGTTGGGCTTCGGTGTCGAGTAGGGGATGGGCAGGCCTGGTGTCAGGAGGGTGATGGAAATGGCGAACTTTGCGGGCTCCGGTTTGTTGGATTCAGGGTTGATGTTTGGCTGTGGAACGGGAATGTAGGTGCTGATGCGGGACAAGCGCGACTGCTTCTGCATGCCATACTCGGGGAGAGGTGCGCCGTTTGCGTGTATGCTCACGGCGATGCCCTTGAAGCAGGGCATGTTTGAGGGGGAGATCGGTCGCGTCTGGGCAACGTACTCGGTTGCAAGCAGATATCGGTCAAGGCTGTCGTTATTGTTCGGACAGCAGATTGCGCCAGCGGGGTTCGGTCGTTCGATGGATTCGGACGTCGGCGTGAGGGGCAAGAAGCTGAGGCTCGCAAGAGAATGAAATGCGAAGAACGGAGGAGAATAAAGGGTAAAGATAGGAAGCAAGAGCCGAAGCAAGAACGAGCGCCACAACCAAAGCGTGAGTAGAGACTGCCCTAGGTCGAGGCGGGAGGATATGGTTGAAGTTTGCTTAGCCCTCACCGTCTCTCGGTTTCGTTGGCTTGGGTCCTGAGTGGGCCTGGCAGGCTATGGGACTTTGAACGGAGGGGCCTAGAAGTAAGTGGTGTGCATGATGCCCCCGGCGGCTGGGGTCGAAGGCAGTTCGATCTGGTTGACGTCCCGTTGTCAGCGACCACACAGAAAATCAAGGAGGGCAAATGATGAGGCTGAGAGAAGGTTGTGGCTACTTTGGTCGACACAAGGACAAGGCTTCTTCTTTGTGAGAGCAGTGGCAGGACTGGCGGCGGTGTGTGAGGGGTGCGGTGCGGGCAAGGCGGGTGAAGAGGCAATTAAGCTGGGTACGTAGCAGAGCAGTGTAGTGAGCTTCGGCGCTGTTAGTACGTGAAGTACCTTAGCCAGGCTTGGTTTTCCAAGTACGTAGGTACGTAAATAGCAAGATATTAGGCACGACCGGCAAGGAAAGGCGGAGCAGAGCTCAGGTAGGATGAGATGCGAGAGATAATGGGAGAAAGCCAGCAGAAAAGCGACACTTTTTTTTTTCTCAAGAAAGAGAGAGGGTCAACGAAAAAGAAGGACTACAGAGGCCGAATTCGCATCCTGCCGTGCGGTGTAAAGCAGTGCGGTGAGTGAGTGGTTTTAAGAGGGTACCTTAGGTACGCTAAAGTAGCGAAGCACACTGCAGCGGGTGGGGCTCCTGGAGAAAACAGTGAGGGTGGAGGGGCTGGACCACACTAAGGCACTGACGTGGTTTGGGACGGGCGGGCAAATCAAAGTGGACCAGTATTATTACCTAAGGTAAGCTGGGAAGCTCACAGCTGCAACCGCATCAAATCCTCGCCAGCGTCTAGCAGCCGCGGGGGCCGCGTGATGGTGAAAACAAGCGAAGACCAAGATTTACCCACCACGAACATCAAAACCTCATACCCCACCATCCACCGTCCACATCCCGCTGATAAAACTGCTAGCGGTTGTGTGACGACCTACGTCGAACGCTACCCGATCCTCCCTCGCTATAACTTGTCCCTATGCCCGAATCACCCTTGAAACTTGCCCGCCCGTCGTCTTCTTCTTCATCGTCAGCTTCACCTCCGAGTGGGACGAGGTCCTCCATCCGAAGGCCTGGCTGTGGCTCTTCCTTGACCTCGGGCTCGTATCTGAGCGGTGCTTGGTTTCCATAGGTAGGAAATGTGCGGGGCGCATCTGACAGTTCATCCACCCCGCTCCCCTCTTCCCTCTTGAGCCGCATACCAACTTCCGAGTTGTCATCCCCGCGTCCAGAGGCCAACCTTGAACTTGAGCCCGCAAGTCCAGTCCAGACCAACCAGGCTCCTGCCATGAACAAAATTTCGGATGACCAGAAAAGAATTATCGCCGCGGTCAATGTTGGTAATCGGTAATGATACATCAGCCAGCGTAGTCCGCGCAGTTGTGCCGTGAGCGTTATTGACGCGTCGTACGTTTCAATGCTCTGGCCGCCCTGGATCTCCAGATACGCCGACGACGGAAGGGATGAGCCCTTGCCCAGCTGGACGCGTTCGGCCATCGGCACCGTTAACACGCATGTCTGGGAGTCCGAGAAGAGAATATGGTAAACCATGAACAAGACACGAGAGGCCAGTGAGACCAATGGGTCCTGATACGGCACGAGGGTGGGCCGTCGTGACGAAAACAAAATGGATTTGCCGTCAAAGTGGCCGTAAGGCTCTGGGGGGGTCTGAGGCTGGACTTGACTGTTGCCGGTTGACAGAGCACCGGCATCAAGCAGGTACAGAGCTACCATGAAGTTGCCCCGATGCGTGTTGGCTGGCGAGCGAGGCAGAGATAGAGTGACAGACACATCGTACTCCTGCTGTGTCCTCAGACTGGAGCTTTGTATGGTGGCTATTCCAAACGGATTGATTCCCGAGCTGTGTCATTTGTAAGCCAAGGCAGCCAGGAGAGGGAATGGGATCAAGACCGGCTTGATTAGTGCCTGGCAAACGTACCCATACTGAAGATGAACCGGTGCGCTCACGACCTGGTCAGGCAGATAATTCCGGAAAAAGAGGAGAGAGGCGGTGGCAGCGAGGGGCAGAAGTAATAGTGATGTTCCTACCAGGAGGGTCACGTTCACCAAAGTTCGCTGTGCCGTCTTGGAGGTAGCTGCTCGGGATGCCTTGCTAAGAGCCTCCTGACAAGCCAGATAGAAGATTAGCCTGTGTATTTTACACAATCGGCATTTGTCGACGTCAAGAAGATACGGAGAAGTGCGATTTCATACCATGGTTCGTAAGACGCTTGAGCTGTTCCCTCTCCTCTCGCTCTGATTCCTCTAGGCCGTGTAGTCACGGTCGATGGTTGTTCTGAGCAAGGGATACCTCGCAGCTCATCACTATGCCCCGGGGGTTGATGATGTAGACGAGGGAGCAAGGGAGAGTACAACTTAAGGAACCTACCTTACCTTAGGGTAGGAAGTGGGGTTGGTTCTACGTACCCCGACAAGGAGCACCTGTGACCGTGCTCACGAATGTACCTACCTTATCTGAATTAAACGACGGCAGATATGCACTGCAAGTATGAGCTAAGAATCGGGGAAATTGGACAGGCTTCTAAGGTCGTGGGCAACCTAGCTCAGCCTTGCGCAATGACAGGAGGCACTGGACGGGAGGTACCCAGTTAGTGGAAGGGCGCATATGTGACCTCTTTATGCAAGTAGGAAGGTTGGTACGAAGAAATGCAATTATTGTCCTTTTTGGAACGTGACGTTGTTTCGGACAGCTATGAGGCCCCAACTCCTGCCAAATCATCACAAATCCGCAAACAAGCAGAGCCCAAAACCGGTCCTCCACATCATGAGCACTCATCAACACGGCGACCAAACAACGTGTGTCTCGTGAGGTACTTGCAAGAATGACATCACAGCTTTCGCAGTTCGTGCCTTACTTTGCGCCACCTGCATTAGCCAATAGCCACGAATCTTTTCAGCAAGGCTGAAGGTAGTTACTCGGAACGAGTCCGATCTGGCCGTTGCCCCCGTGTACCTCCGCTTCCCACCAACCGTCGTCTTGATGCCGCAGCACTGCAAGGAAATCTCCCTTGGAAAAGCCCAGCTCCTCCGGGATCGCTGCTTGGTACATGTACACTGCTTTGGCTGTTGACCTTGTTAGCCAGGTTATTCTCTTGATGGTTCCCAATGTACTTACCAAAGTGCAAGATTGGTCGGCCGTCGTGTGTGTACTGTCGAGATGGATCTGCAACACTCTTACTCCGTTGTCTCGACTCGCCTTGTCCTGGTGGCCCACCACCATCATATAAGCCCATGGCCCGGTTGCTTGAGCTCGTTCCTGGTCGTACTCCGCCTCGGCCACGAACCGAGCCATAGCTATCATCACCCACGGGAGCGAGCTGAACTGCCATATCGTTGCTGACATGACTACTGTTTGGTCGCATTTGCTCCCTGAATGGTGCCGGCGAAGCTGTTCGTGACATATTGCTCGGCGAGTTTTGGCGGTGAAACGGTTGCTCCGAGCCTCGTCTAGGCGCACCACTGCTCATTTGCGACGAGCCTCTACCGAGAGAGCTGTGCGGATTAGGCGACGCCGACCTATAGCTACTCCTAGTGTCGTCGGCTGGCGCGACCCTCGGAGACGCACTGCGCGGAGAGCTCCTGTGCCCACTTCGCGAGTCATCTGTCGCCGGCGCCCTAGGGGAAGCGCTGCGAAGTGGCGCTGGAGATGCTGCTCGTGGAACGTCACTACCCCTGGTCATGGGCCGAGAACTAGATGAGCCCGCATATCCTCCCGATCCAGGCCGATTCGCCGGGTTGAACATGCTGCGAGTCTGGTCGGCGAACTTCTGAGACGTTTCCTTCATTGCCTTGGCCGTCACGGCCTGTGGCGGAACCCCAAGTCTCTGTACCACTTGTTGGTCGTAAGAAGGAGGGGGCGTTCCTCGAAGCCCTGCTGTGACAGCGGCATTGGTTGCAGCAGGCGGCACCGATCGAGAAAACGGCTGCGAGCTAGGAGTGGGTGTTGCAATGCCGTGGTAGCGGTCTGCCGAGACACGGATGCTAGACTGCTTGCCTACACCAACACCCTTGAGTTCGGCGAGGGCCAGCGCAATAGGATCCGTTTCAGGCTGTGCGCTCGGTGTATTTGATCCTTTTCTTTTCTCGAGATCCGGCGTCGTGACAGAGAATACGTTTTGTCCGACGTTCAACGCCAGACTGGCATTGGCGTCAATTGGCTCAGGACTTATGGTTGATCTGCCCGCCAACAGACTCGGGACGTCTTGCGTGTATACCTGCGGTCGACGTGAGGGGCTTCCTTGAGTAGATACAGGATGCCAAGTGTTTCTGTTTGTGGTAGTGCCCTGAACTTCCTTGGTGCTTTTGCGACGGAACGGGCTGTGGTTCTGAAAGAAACCACTTTTCTTCTTGAGCACCTGCTTTTCCGCCGTTGCCGTTACCGGCGACGGTGCTTGTGCTTGAGCCGGTACCGATGCGGGTACGCTAACCGGTTCGTGCTTGATCGGCGAGCCCTTACCGCTCGGGAGCTCCTGACTAGAGAGCGAGGTTGGGTTGGAGTAGTCACTTTGAGAATCGCGGCTGGACGGTCTTGCCGACGCAGGATGCGAACTGCGTTCCGATGGAGGCCCTTTTCGACATAGCATTGTCATGCCATCGAGAGGGTATGGGTCATGGGGAATCGAAGCAAAAGTACCGTGCTGATTGATGTCGAGAGGAAGACGGCTCTGCTGCTGAGATGCCGGCGGGACTGGCGCCACTTGTCGTTGCTTCTCAAGCTGTGGTGGCATTCTCTGAGAGAGGCTTGGGGCTTCCCGGGCAACGGGAGGCATGATCTCCCTAGCCAGTGAGATTTCCTGAGTATGGCTCCT
Organism: Colletotrichum sp. SAR11_240; assembly: GCA_025328625.1. Lineage (NCBI taxonomy): Eukaryota > Fungi > Ascomycota > Sordariomycetes > Glomerellales > Glomerellaceae > Colletotrichum > Colletotrichum sp. SAR11_240. The sequence goes on along the minus strand of JAKMXA010000097.1, from coordinate 114,307 downwards.
CTCAGACACGCCGGCATCTTTGAGCCCATAGTCTTGCCCAAGACCCCGGGGAGAAAGAATAGGGTCCTTGGGTCCAATCTCTGACGGAAAGCCTCTTGATGAAGAGCTCGTAGCTTCCCTGTGGCTCATGTCTGTTAGGAAGCCCCGAGATGAAGAGCCGACTTCTTTATGCCCAAGGTCTGACAAAAAGGTTCTCGGGGTAGGATTTACATCCTTATGGTCCAGATCCGACGCAAAGCTCCTAGAAGGGGGACTTGTCTTTCGCAACATGTCCTGCGTCATGTGCCTCGACGAAGATGAGTTTCCTTCTTTTCGTCCAGCGTCCGTGGCGATCGTTCTAGTTGCTGCAGGCGCAGGCTCTTTGTGGCCCAGATCCTGAGCAAGACTGGAGTTTGGATCATGGTGCGATTCGTAGGTTGACGGCTGCGGCGACGAAGTGCGAAAGGCTGGATTGATGCTCCTCGGAAATTGTGCGACAGAATAGTTGTCGTCGTCAGATGTTTCTGACTGAGTATCGTTCACATCACCCCGGCAGAAATTGATATACTTTGGCGGATCTGGAATCTCTTGCCCTGTCCCCCGTTCCTTGATGAAGCCGACGATGTCAGTCTCAACATCCATCTTTTCCAAAGAGAGACGAATCTTTTCGCATGACGCATCATCGCTGACACAGACCGTAGAGGAGACGTTGGCAAAAGTCCATAGACTGCTCTTGGTAAAATCCAGCCGTTCTTCTTCCAGATCCTGGAACTTGTCTGCGGCGGCTTTCCACTCGCGATTCCAGCGCGCCGTGGTATCCTCGAGGGCCTTCACTGCGTTCTCATACTCTGTGTTGGATGTCGCAACGCTAATCTGCGTCTTTTCCAGCTTTGCCTTATTTTTTCGCTCTTCCTGGCCCATGACCATGTGGCCTTGTGCCAGGTAACCTTTGATTTTGAGGCATTCTTGCTCAAAGCGATCCCGAGTCTGATGCGCGAGTCAGCACGAACGTTCCTTGGATTTCCCAGGGCTCTCTGGGTAGATATAGGCCCACCTTGTTGACATGCTGCGTCTGCTGTATCTTGGTCTTGAGAATCTTTTCGATCCCATTCTGGACAATCTTGCGCCTTTCCTTCATTGCGCCAGCAAAGGCGGCCAGCGGTTCCTCCAGCTCGGTCTTCATCTGAGCAGCGATATTTTGGTGCTGCTTCCCCATTGATTCTACTTCTCCCCTGACAGTATCAAGGGAGTTCTTGAGGCTTCCCATCTCCTGAGAGCCTAGTGATTTGCGACACAGAGACAGTAGCTTCCGAGCGTATTCGTCTTCGATAGAGGCGCGAGCTGTTTGATTCGTCAGCTTCAAGTTCTGAGAGGAAGAAGCCGGCGATCATTGACTAACCACTATAAAATGCTTTCAATTCATCGCATGTTTGCTTGGCTGCAGCCATACGATCGAGAAGGGGTCCAACGCCAGCATCTTCCTTACCCCAGAAGTTGTTCGCGACTTGCACATATCAGAAACATTCGACATATGATGACGGCGATATTAAACGTACATGACAAAGCCACCGCTGGGCTTTCCATGGTAGAAGCAGGCATGTCCCGCGATGCGTTGGTCGGGTTTATACGCCAGCAGTGTCGTGGTTTTGTCGCCGGCCTGTGGAATATCCGTCGATTCTGAGGCTGTTCGTGGGCAACGCCGGCAGGTAGAATGACCTGTGGTTGGAAGAAGGTTGTTGCCAAAGGCTGTCTGGCGATGGCCAAATTCGTGCCGCCGATATAATGATGAATCTAGGCATCCGTAGGTCGGGAGCAGGTGGTGGGTGGTGCCTTATTGTTTGGGGTGGTTGCCGGGGTAACTGGGCCATCCTGGTGCGTCTACGAATAATTACCTGAGGTACGGACAAAAAGCACATGATGCTTACCTATGAGGCATGTTACGTAAGGCAAGACAATGTTAGGCGAAAGGCTGGGCTCGTGCTCCAATCGGGAGGCGGATCTTTTTGACCCGACCGGGGGCCATAAGGTTCCTACCCATGGAACCTAGTTACCTACCTCAGGTAAGGTGAGTACTGCGGTAGCACGTAGGTAGGTACCTAGGTAAGCGAGCACCTAAGGCACGGTTTTCTACGTACGTAGCATATGGTACCTTAGTGGAGTTAGTCCGCCGCCACCTACGGATACCACAGTGAATAATGGGTGAGGTATCCGTGGGTACCGACCTAGGTAGTCAGGTGGTCGCTGTCCAAGCAGGAAGTTCAGGGACCACTTGACACATCACGTGCTCTCCGGGCTGAAGTTAGACTGTCCTGTCCAGAACGTCAAGTCGACCTTGGCACCGAAGGTGTCGTCTGTGTCTTCCTCGGCTTTGTTCCCCACACCGGCACGCTACATACCTCAGGTATTCCAATTGAATTCACGTCCCTCCTTCGTGACTAAGGCAAATACTTGGCGTGCCAGGCAGCTCACCCCTCAGGTGCCAGTCCGGCTGAGATACGGACGGCACAGGCACGTACCACCCTTACCTCAGGCACCTACCTACCTGACAGTCTGCCGACCTTTGGGGTGCATCCAGGACACTCACACAGTCCAACCCCCCTGCTTGCAACTTGGAGCCTCCACGTCTTCACGTAAACCCTTCAGAATCTATTTTCTTCTTCTGCGAAGCTGTCCCCCTCACCACCACATACCTCCTCACGACAGACGTCTTGAACAGCGTCGCACCTTTTCGCCTAGCCACTTTACAAGTTGTGTCGGTGTCTGCACTTCCAGCAGACCTCGGAGGGAAAGAAAATCAATACGGAAAACCTCGACGTCGCTGTGTCAGTCCCCGCCCACATACCAGCAAGTACCTCACTTTGATTGCGCCTGGTTGACGCCGAACCAAGCTCTCTCCCCTCCTCTCTCCTTCCGCAGCAAGCTTCATTTGGCCAGATCCAGAGCAGACCCTCTCCCACGCTACCTATCTTCGACACCGCTCTCGCTTTTGCCAACATCCCGCAGCTCCGTCGTCTTTCGTCTGTCGTCAGCCTCGGCCAGCCTGAGCCACCTGTCGCCCAGCTCTTGAACCCCCTCGTCGTTCATGTGGGCGTCTTGGGTACGGTAGTCTTCACGGGCGGCACGATTTAGGAAGTTTTGGCGAAGGCAAGCCTGTCTGAACTCTTGCAAGACAGACGCCTCCGCCTTGCGCACTCCCTATTCGCAATACTATCCCATGGTCCCACATCCAAGATCGGGATCATTCTCTCCGTATCCTTCGCAAACAGTGCAGACCGGGGCTGGGCACTCGCCCCATCCATCGCAACCCGCCGCCTTGAGTGCGGGCGCAAGTCCAAGTACGAGTAGTCCGACAGGGCCCAATCCCGTGGTCAAGATCGCCGTCGCTCAAGTCTACCTCCTTTTGGGAGCTATCAAGGAGGACAAGGACCGCGCCAAGTGGGAGACGCAGGCAGAGCAATTACGAAAGGTACGCACGCAACTACGTCGCCTTCCATCAACTAGGCAGTTTCACACACGCTGTTGCGGCCATCTCGCTAACCAATGCGATTTCTGTCGCTCCTAGCTCATCGATGAACACGGAATGGAGGTTTTCGCAAAGTACTTCACACGCCTCGTCGCGGCTCATGCTGCACACATCTTCCATGGTCAACCGCGCCCCGGAGGCAACGGCAATTTCCACCTACTCGTGAACGAGATGAAGAAGATTTCCCATGATGTGAATCAGGCCAACAAGATTGCCGAGTCCATCGAGACAGGCACAGAAGATATATTCCGCGACTTTGATATGTCAACTTTCATGGAGGCTTTCAAGCTAGATGCCCTGGAGAAAACGATACTCGCATTGGCTTTCAAGATGGGATCTAGGTCTGACCTCAAGACCAAAGGTTCGTTGTCCCAGGTGTTTCTCTATGGCCCCTATGTTGACTTTCGTTAATAGCGGATGCTATCCTCTCAACCAACTTCCCCACCTTCGTCAACATTCTTAACCAGCGAGGTCACGACGAACATGCGGACCTGACCGATACCTTCATCGCCATGCTTGTCGATCGCTTCATCCAATATCAACCTCCCAATCTCAACGCCGCCGCGAAGGTTGAACTCACCTACAAGGTACTGGCTAGATGGCAGGATGCCCAACCGCCACCGCCATCTGAGGTCCTTGCCGCTCTGGATCTTGTCAGGGTTCTAGCTGACAAGCCACCCAATGCTTTGGCCACCTACATTCAGAGAACTGGGTTTGGTTTTACCCGGGACGAGGAGGCATGCGTTTCTTACCTGCAGAATCGCCCTCAGCAAATTCAACTGAGTGAGGAGCAGGTATCGATGGCCCTTATCTATGCCACGATCAGTCAGACACCACAGTACGACCCGTCCGTTCTGACCGCAGCTCTCCGCCGAGTCCTACCAGCCTCATTCCGATGGCAGGACGTGGTATCGTACTTTGACCATAGATCTACGCGGGTTTCGTCTCGACAGTTCCTTCGTCTCTACAATGCCTTGCTGCCGATTGCGCGGGAGGATGCAGAATTTGATATTCAGAAACTGTGGGGCGGCAATTGGGAAAACCCAGAAACACAACTTTCGTTCATATGCGCCTTTGCCTCTCTGCAGCCTGATCAATTAGACGCCAGCTCCATACCGGGCTTGGTGCCGACTCTGACTCTGGATACCTATGCGCAATCATCCCCAGAAATCCAGCAACGGGCATCTTTTGCTGTCAAACATGCCTTGGTTTCCGTGGAGGCACTATCTGCGGTATTCCATGTCGCACTCCATTCGGTACATGCTTCACAGAGCGTGGAAGCTAAGCGACTTTTTCAAGAAGTTGTGGTTCCCAACCTGGATATTTTTGTCGTCTCCGCGTTTGGAGTACCAAAGCCATGGCCCACAATGGCCGTCGACACTCTGAATTCACTCTTTGAGAGTTTTCTCTACAAACGGTCGACTGAATACGACTTCGTGCTTGACAGCTTGTGGAAAAAGGACAAGGAATGGGTGATTCAACGGTTGATCGATGCGCATGCAGTCAAACCAACCGATCTTCCCCTCATCTTCGACCACGCTCTAAAGCACAAGTGGTTGGACGAATTGGTGTACTTGCCGAATGGCTTTGGCTTAGATCTCGCGGCTCTTGCGCATGCCGAAAAGTATCTTGACCTCGCGAACTGGGCCCGTCGTAACGCCGAGAGGAGCAATGAGATTGCGCGATCGCTGTTGCAATTCTTGCTGATCAAGGCCAACCTTGAGTTGCAGTTTCAGCGCCCCCCCGACGGACAACCTCACGTCAAGTCCAGCACGACGCTGCAGGTTCGAACTGTTGCCGCTTTTCTCCAAATCCTAGAGGATTTCCTTCCCAAGACACCACTTCAGGACCTCATCATGGTTCAACGCTCTTGCATCACTGTCTACCCGAGGCTGATCAACTATGGTGAGGGCTTCGACGACATCATTGATGCTAATGGGAAGGACGGTAACGCTTTGCCCCCTGCCGCCAACAGTAAGATGGAGGAGCACTACAAGAAGATGTACGGCGACGAGATACAAGTGCGAAATATCGTCGAAATTCTCGATCGGTACAAGCACTCTCGCGAGGCTTTGGATCAGGACGTGTTTGCCTGCATGATTCACGGCTTATTTGACGAGTACTCGCACTACGTCGATTACCCACTGGAAGCGCTTGCAACGACTGCTGTTCTCTTCGGCGGTATCATTTCACACAAGCTGATTTCCGATCTCCCCCTTAAAATCGGTCTTGGAATGATCCTAGAAGCGGTGAGAGACTATATGCCGGAGGACTCAATGTACAAGTTTGGCCTACAGGCTTTAATGCAACTCTTCTCTCGCTTTCGGGAATGGCCGGGATTTTGCAGGCAATTACTGCAGATCCCTGGCTTGCAAGGCACCGAGGCATGGAAGAAGGCTGAAGACGTTGTGCGGGATCATGAAGACGAACTTGCCCGATCGCGCAATGGCACAGCAGCGCCTGCCCACAGGTCCTCGGTTAGCGCTGAGCCACTTACGAACGGAAATACATCCGAAGGGCGAAGTGCAGAGCGCCAGCCGCCGCCCTTCATTTCTATCAATGCCACAGAACGCTCGCCTGGCGTCGACTTCGAAGAGCCGTCAAGCGACACTCAGGGCAAGATTCAGTTTGTCCTAAATAATTTGACCGAGACGACTCTTCAATCGATGTGCAAGGAACTGCGAGACATTCTCGAGCAGCGTCACCAGCAGTGGTTTGCCAGTCATCTTGTCGAAGAGCGTGCAAAGATGCAACCAAATTATCACCAGGTATACCTTGAACTGGTGAAGCTCTTTGAGGACAAGGTTCTGTGGTCTGAGGTGTTGAGAGAGACGTATGTTAGTGTCGCACGCATGCTCAATTCTGAGGCTACAATGCAGAATTCAACCGAGCGATCTCACCTCAAGAACCTCGGCGGCTGGCTGGGACTTTTGACCCTAGCGCGCGACAAACCGATCAAGCACAGAAACATCGCCTTCAAGCAGCTGCTCATTGAGGCTCATGATACGAAGAGGCTGATTGTAGTAATTCCGTTCGTCTGCAAGGTCCTCATACAAGGCGCAACTTCGACCGTCTTCCGCCCGCCCAACCCTTGGCTAATGGATATCATACACCTGCTCATCGAACTGTACCATCATGCGGAACTCAAACTCAACTTGAAATTCGAGATCGAGGTCTTGTGCAAGGGGCTCAATCTTGATCACAAAAGTATCGAGCCTTCGGGGGAAATTCTCAATCGCGCTGTGGTAGAAGAAACCCAAGAGCTACTCCCACAAGATACACTGGAGACTTTCGAGAGTCTATCACTCAACGGCATCACCACTGGCGTTACTGCCAGCCTCTCGCCTCAGGTCGCTGCAGCTTCGATACCGGACCTCGGACCTCTCATCCACATCCCGCCCACGAATGAGATGGTGGTTACGGCTACTCGACTTCATGAAATTGTACGCACCGCTCTGACGCGAGCACTACAAGACATTATACAACCTGTTGTGGATCGATCCGTTACCATCGCTGCCATTTCTACGCAGCAGATGATTCACAAAGACTTCGCGACAGAGCCAGATGAGAACAGGGTCAGAACATCGGCTATCAACATGGTCAAAGCTACTGCCGGCAGCCTAGCCTTGGTGACATCGAAGGAGCCCCTGAGGGCCAACTTCACAAATTATATGCGAAACTTGTCCAACGATCTCCCTCAGGGCCTCCCAGAAGGCACCATCATCATGTGCGTTAACTCGAATCTGGACCTTGCCTGTAACATTATCGAAAAACAGGCCGAAGAAAGAGCTATTCCAGAGATCGAGGAAATGATTGAACCCGAGCTAGAAGCGCGACGTCGTCATAGGGTGCAACGGCCTGCCGACCCGTATGTGGATGCTTCCCTTAGCCGATGGGCTTGGACTATTCCAAACCCTTTCAAGTTGTCGCCTAGTATGGGAGGTTTGAACCCCGAACAGATGGCAATCTACGACGACTTTGCTCGTCAGCCTCGGACAACCACATCCAATGCCCCTTCCCATGTTCCGTCTGCCTCCGATGCGACACGTTCGCTCGCCAACGAGGTACTCCAAGAGCAATTCTCGGCTATACCCAGTCTCGCAGCTAGCTCGGAGACACCGGCTGTGCAGCATATCAACCCTCAACTTCAGCAGCAGTACGGTCCCGTCCATAGCGGAAACATGGCGAACGCGAGGCCGCAGACGTTCCAGATGGATGGTCGCGCCTTGGTCGAGCGCGTCCAGAAGTTACTTCTGGAGCTACAACGTGTGGCGACAGAAGCCCGCGAGGAACATTTCGCCGATTTGCCCAGGCCCCATCCTGTTCTCGATGTGGTGGACGCTTTAGTACAGCATATGATCAAGGCCTCGCAGACATCTGAGGAATTCGCAATTTTCGCTGCAGACCAGATCATCCAGCTTGTCTTCAGCCCGATTGATGACAATCTCGCCCTCGAGAGCCTGGTGCACGTATTGGAAACATTGCGAAAAATCTCCGGTCCGACACTGAACAACAGAGTGACAGCATTGTTCCGACAGCAACCTGGCACGTCCTTCTTCCATATTCCCCTATTGGCTGCGTTGTTACGCACCGATCTTCTGGACTGGAGGAATATCGATACGTCAATGGCCAAGGCACTGCAGGCAAGAAAGGAAGGTTCGCTCGACTTTCTGGAGCAGATGATTGATCTCACTCTTCTTGGCAACCGGCCGCTCGCACTCTACGGAGACTTTGTCCTTACGCTTGAGGCTGCTTGGACGTGGATTCAAGAAGATTCAGAGTCCGCCGTGGCACAGCGACTCAAAGTAAAACTATCCGGACAAGTCATGCCACACTTCGAGCAGCAAGAAGGTGGAGTCGCGCTGCAACAGGACCAGATGGAGTACATTTTCGATGAATGGATCCATCTGTGCAATAACCCAAACGCATCAGATAATTCAGCCGTTATGTTTGTGCAGCAGATGCAACTCAGAGGCATCGTCGAGAGCAAAGACGATCTGTTTCTCTTCATTAGAGTTGCCACAGACTTGTCAGTGGATCGATTCGAGCATCTTGTTCACTCTACCGGCACTTTGACCGATGCGTTCCTCGCCGTTGATGCTCTGGCAAAGATAATCAACGTGTTCATTAGGTTGCACAGTGCACCTGAGTCAACGGCTGCTCTCAGCCGAGCAGTTTATCTCGACTCGATTCTGGCCCTGATTACGTTGGTCCTCAACCATCACCACGTAAGACGTGCCGAGCACTTTAACCAGAGAGTGTTCCACCGTCTCTTGTCCGTGCTGTTCTACGAGGTCAATTCGACGGCTGAGCAACTTCCTGAAGAAGAAAGGTCTGAAATATTTCTCAAATTTGGCTCCAGACTCGCCGATCTTGGCCCACGATACCTTCCCGGCTTTGTCTTCGGGTGGCTGTCACTTCTGCAGCATCGGGTGTTTCTCCCTGGCATCATGAAGGACCGCAATGGCTGGATTGTGTTCACCAGACTACTTCAACTGCTTTTGGAACACGTCGGAGAACAGGTCAAGGCGGTAGAGCCATCAAATGTGGCTAGAGAAATCTACCGCGCTACGCTGAAGCTGCTGGTAATTTTGCAGCACGATTACGCGGAATATCTTGCGGCGCACTCCCATCAGCTTGCAGCCACTGTTCCCCCGCATTGCAAGCAACTCCTCAACGCCATCTTGACAGCAAATCCGGCTGCTCACCTAAAGATGCCAGATCCTCTATTCCCGGGACTTCAAGTTGATCGTATGGATGAGGTTCGGGAATCACCTGAAGGCCTGGATAACTCCGCATACCAACTGCGGGAATGGGGACTTCTTGAAGTGCTCGATCATGCGCTGCACAATGGTCCTTCCGAAGACATGTTGGCACACGTTGCCCGAGCCATAGTCGACAGCAAGTGTACGGAGACAGGTTTTGGCCATGTGCCTATTCACGCCAACCTGAGGGTCATTGATGCTGTGACCTTGCACCTGGGCAACCATGCGGTCGAACAGGCGACGCAGAAGGGCACCGATGTTTTCAACCCCGCCTCCTCAGATGTGGCTATTCTGTTTAGGCTGATTCACGAACTAACTCCCGAAGCCCGTTATTATCTCATCATGAGCATCACAAATCAGCTCCGATTTCCCAACGCCCACACCAACTACTTCAGTCGGGTCCTTTTGGAGGCCTTTGTTGGGTACAAGAAGGATCCAGAGGAACCAGATATTCAGCAGCAAATCATTCGCGTGCTGTGGGAGCGCCTCATCGGATTCTGGCCCCAGCCGTGGGGTCTGATGGTTACTGTTGTCGAGCTGCTCAAGAATGATAAGTACAATTTCTTTGAGCTTCCATTCGTCAAGTCAACCCCTGAGGTAAGTCATTCGCTCCAGGGCCCTTCTCGTGATTTGAGAAACAGACAGCTAATGCAGCATTCCAGGTTCTTGAACGCTTCCATGCCGTCTTGCAGAGGGCATGAGCTTCTCCAGGAAGTGTTGACAAATTTGCACTAGCTTCCAGGTGACGGAATTCCGGAGAAAGTAATCTCTCTCAAGTAATTAGAAAGGGAGGTAGAGAGGCCGAGAATGAAGCGGCGTCAAAGGGTTGGGAGGGAGTGCTGGCGATGATTTCTAAACAGGCGTACCATGCGGACACTATGCGGACACTAAAGGACGCAGATGTAGTATTTACACAAATGTAAGATAACGAGAGTTGAGAATTTGGCACGTGTGGAAGCCTTTCGGCACTGATGTGATGTCTGGCTGACCATGAGTTGTCGCGCAAGTTGGCATTGATTCATGTGGGATCCACAAGTGCGCTAGGGCCGAGGCAATTCACTCTCTAGACGCCTCTCCTGCCAGCCGGATGTGGTACTAGGTAGGAGCAAATGCTTATCTCTAGATACCTGACTTCACGATAAGTATGCACGGTGTTTCAGGTATCTTTCATAGGCCCCTCATAACGGAGAAGTCTTCACCCCAACTAATGCAAGTCCGCGTCAGTGTCTATTTCGTGATCAAGTCCAACCACGCCCGTCTAATTGTCATTTCTGCCTTTGCGTGAACAGGGTTTTTCTACTTTCCAGGATTTCCGGATGGCTTCTCAGCAGGATCTCCAAGACCTCCTGCGGCTTATCACGGCGCGCAAAGTGCCAATGATGACTGCCATGAGCCAGGTCAAAGCACTCCAGGCTGTGAACCTTCGCAGGTAGGTCCTGGAGGCACTCTTGAAGTAACGGAAAGTGTTGGAGTATGCCTGCTTATCAAGACCCTTCATAGCATTCAGCAAATTGCAGATGCCCTGCCGGACGTGGTTGAGGGTGCCCTCGGAGACTCCAAAACCGCCAGATCTCTCCAGTCCGCCTGCAAGTCGCATCTGAAGCGCCCTAGCAACAAACGAGCTGGGGATGCGCCGACCAGTAGACCCGATCGAAAGCGGCCGAGAATTGATCCTGGTGCTAGCTCGAGCATTGAGTCGGAGCAGCAGAGCACAGGCCAGGAACAGGAAGATGCTTTGGCGTTGCCCGTCATTACCGACGAAGAGGGCATTGAGGGAGTGTCTATCTACACCAATCGTGCGCCGGTGATGCTTGCTTTTGCCATCGAGCTTTTGCGGTTCACCATGCCTGAGCAGCCCCTCTCCAGTCGCCTCAGCCTAGCTCAGGCTGTTGTCAGCATCAACTCCAGGTCCAAAGCCGCCAGTCTTGGGTTAAGCGACAGTATACCCGAAGGCGTGTCCTGGGGTGAGGGTCAGCCCAAAGTGACAATCATGGGCAGAAGTATCACCGTTCTTAAACGGGGTGACTACCATGCCCGCTCAGTACACGAGGCGGCAGTGCCAACCGCTATTACCACGGTAAATACGAGGTTGACAATGAATGCGCCAAGCCAGATGAGCGTGGATAAATCCATCACTGGGCATTCCAGATGGACTACAAGCACACAGGTGACGCTCAAGTCATCGACGTTCGTCGCGCGAGTCTCGACTCTAGAACAACCCTCGCAAGTCTCTAGTATGCTCCATTCGCTACTCATATCTGAGCCCAGCTTGCAAACCGCAACTCACAATGCATGGGGTTACAGGCTATACCAGGGTGATCGAGACGGGGATGGGGATGGAGGTACCCGCGAAGGCTGCGAAGACGACGGCGAAACAGGATGCGGGGAGTTCATTCTGCGTCTTATGAGGGAGACAGGAGCGACTGGGGCTATTGTGGTGCTGACTCGCTGGTATGGAGGTGAAATGTTGGGACCCGATAGATGGAGACTGATGAGGACTTGCGTGATCGAAGCGCTATCGGACAGGTTGAGGCTATCCCAGAGCTCTGCTGGACACGATGGAGCTGCTGTATGGGCTCTCGACCTTCAGCACGTAGCCAGCAACCCGACTGGGAACAGCAACAGTTCCCAAGGCCACGAAGGCTGTGATCGCAGTGTCGTCGGGGTAGCAACACACAGGCCTGAGTCGGCAAGAGCGTACCTCTTGAAAAGCTTCGCCTCAGGGCCTAGTTCGCAGGGGAATAGCAAAGGTGGCAAGACCGGTACCAAATCAAGACTTGCAGTCAAGGAAGAGTCTGAAGCTGAACTGCGCCAGAACCTTGGGAAAGTACTAGGTGCCCTGAGGCTCCTCTTTGAAAGTTGGGCGCCCCAGATATCACCGCAAGAAATGGACCGAAGAGCATGGCAGTTCTACGTGCGAGTAAGACCTGACGTAGAATCGGGGCCATCAGGCTGGGGTGCCAAGGGCTGGCTCAACCTAAAATCCATACTACAGTTACGTTACCAGGAAAAGTCGGATAAGGCTTGACTGGGACAAATGAGTTTGAATGTGGGACTTGCTGCTCCAGCTTTGTGAGAGGTCAGTCATTCATCTAGCTTCAACATTGTGAACCGGCATCACGTCTGATGAAATCAAACAAGTGGCTCATGATACCGATCACAGCTAGATGGAGGGTCTGAGAGAACTAAAATAGAGTGCGCCGAAAGTCCTGATCCTTCAGCACCGGGGCACCCCGATCCGGTGCCAAACCACGGCCCCACCCGGTGCCCAAAGTGCCCAGCGGGTTTGCGACAATTATCTTCCAGCACAAGACTTGAAGCTCAATCTTACCTGCCTCTCGGCACCCATTTCCCAGACCCTTGGAAACTGCGGTGCTCGCAGCGATTTGTGTTTTTCAGCGTTTGCTGTAACATAAACCGGCACCATTCCCTCCAGCCGTTGACGTCGGCCAGAAGCGCCATGGTTCCACGCCACGGGCTACGAGGTCGAGCTGGTCGCTTGCCCGCCCCAGTGCTGTCTACCACTACTCATGTTCCTGCTCTCCGGCGCTTCACATCGTCTCGGATACAGTGGAAGAAGGAAACCTCTTTGAGGTAAGTTGCCCGACGGAGCAGCTCCTGCAGCACTAACTGTATTAGGAATTCTGTCAGACCGTTTGCCCGTTCTTCCCATGCAACAACGCCAAAGTCGATAACGAACGATCTCGAGACCGCCGACGCAATATTTAGATCCAGAAAAACGTCTCTTTTAGCTTGTGGCGTAGTTGCGTTGGGTATGGGCGTTTATGTCAGCACCATGCTCACTTCATGTTGGCTTTCCTCTGGCTGTCAAGACCCAGAACCTGCTACAGACGCGTGTCCGCCGGGCCAGATTGCCGTGTTCACGGAAGAATCAGCTCGAAGATTTGATGAGTACCTCGATGGGTCGGAATGGATGATGGGGATTACATCTTTAAGGCAGAAACTAGCCACTGAAGCCTCGGGGCATGTCCTGGAAGTCGCAATGGGTACTGGCCGCAATCTGCCCTTCTACAATTGGAGCCACGTCGTTCAACAACCCAAATCCGCACCCACGAACGATCAAAAAAAAGGGATCACGACACCTGCGCGCATTTTGTCCTTTACGGGTGTGGACATTTCCAAAGAAATGTTGACGGTCGCTTTGGATAAGGTACCCGAAGCTGTCCCCGACCTGAAGGGCGTCGCACCATCTATTGAAACGCAACAGTTGACTCCAGATGGACATATTGTCTTCTCCTATTTATCGGACAGACTACGATTCTTTCGCTCTGACGTACATGACTTTGTGCCTGCCCCTATACAAGGCACGGCGGAAACAGCCAAGTACGACACTGTCGTTCAGACGTTTGGCCTTTGCAGTGTGCGAGACCCGGAGAAAGTGGTGAGAACTTTGGCCAGCATGGTGAAGCCAAACACTGGGAAGATCATTCTCGTTGAGCACGGGAGGGGGTCGTGGGGCATCGTCAATGGCCTACTAGACAGGTCAGCACCAGCCCACTTTCAGAAGTACGGATGCTGGTGGAATCGAGATATTGCCGAAATCGTCCATAACGCTGCTCAATCCACGCCCGGCCTTGAGGTCGTCAAGATCGAGCGCCCTTACCTGACCCAACTGGGAACCACTTTATGGATTGAACTGAGAGTCAAGAACACCTGTTGATTTTCCCGTCCGATGGGAGGATGGCGATGCTGGCGCCTAGAGTCTCGATGGCCATCAAGAAGTGGAAATGGAAGTGCGCTGCAGGTTTAAGACAGGAGAGGTTGGTTTATTTCATTTCAATCATACCCAAGAGCTTCCGTATTCCCTGTTTTCCGTCTCCCTGGCTCATGAATCCCCGCAAAACCTAGCCTTCGTGAACGCATCCATCCTACATTTGTAATACATCTACTAGCACAACATGTCCTTCGATTTTGAAATCATGATGTCGGTGGCTACAAGTTGTTGTGCCCCATCATCTGCTCTTCACGGCAAACCACAACCACATGACCGATCTTGAAATGATCAATGTTCTATTGACCACTTCAAGACGCAGCAATTGTGGATTGGACATGAGATCTCGGCACGGACAAACAAGAAGAATTTCTTCAGCTTCACCTTGCACATCACACACCGCTCAACATGAGTCCAGTAAACAATCTAGCTCGTCGAGTTCAATGTTTTCCGGGCTATGATCCCACTCTAGGAGTGCACCTAGCTTCAGCCAGCTGTCCCCATCAGTGTCCTTTTTGGGAGGCATAGTTGCCTTGATAGCAGGGCTTGTCAGGAAGTGGACTGGGGCAACATTGCCATTTACGGCAACACTTTGTCTCTCTTCGAACATGGTATCCTCACGTGACCCTTCATACGTATTGGCCGTCGAGTGGTCAGCAGTAGCTATTGAGAGTTCGCGAGCGAGCTTGCGCTTCTGGAGCACATCGGCGGTCTGCGTGAATTCTCGCTCGTCCTTTTCGAGGGGAGGTGACGCACTCCGGTGGCTTCTGGCATACCTCAAACTAGTGGGAAGTGACCCAACAGGCGTCGAAGGCATCGCGAAGTCGTCATCCGCATCGTCAAACTCGGGAGACGACAAATCCACCTCTGGTGATGGACTCAGCTCTCTTCGGCGCAAATCCATGTCATCACCATCCTCAGACCCAGATGCTACACTGGACAATGATGGAGAGACGACGGACCGCTGAACGAGGACCGGCATTGTTGAGTCGGGGAGGGGTCGTCTGGGGCAGGTTGTAAGGTAGAAGTAAGTTCTGCGAGGATGTACCGTTTCCAACTCCTTGGCTACAGGACATGGTGCAAGCGTACTCCAGCACGATCGTTTGACGTAGGCAGCGAGACGTGAGGATATAATGGCGCAAGGATTGGCAGAGCTTCAATTTGTTAGCACACCGCATGGCAAGAGAGTCGGAGGACGATGAGCAAGAACCAATGTGAGAGGGAAGAGGCATGGGGGCAGGTGGCAATGATGCGTACTGTTGGACGATAGGCAACTGCTGCGACAAGACAGTCGCCAGCTCCTTAACTAGATGGGGCCTGTTCGCGGTCGCCTGCAGTTGGACGATGACGGCCTCCACAATCTCGTCATTAATCCCTTCCAGCTTGATGTTTATTGATGATGTTGTGTTGCCACAGTCTCCGATCTTGACGTCCTCAGCCGTCGGGGATGGCGGTGGCGTGTGCTCTAGCATGCTTTTCTCGTCGGGGCGCTTGAGCGAGTTTCCTCTGCTTTGGGTCTCGTCACCATGGAATCGCTTCTGTCGCTTGTTCGATTGTAGCGTCACGGGGGGTATGATGGTGATGCGACTCGGTGTGCACTCAGATATGTTCCGATTTGAGCTGGCGGTGGCGGGACTGCGATGGGCATGGCTTCCAGGTACGTGAATTCCCAGAGATGGCAAAGAAAGCGACTTGCGTCGAGTGTTATACGGCATGTTGAATGATGGATTGCTCTGTTTGCTTGGACGGTTGGACTGATGCTGAGTTGAGAATAGACTGTAGATGGATCGTCTTGCGACCAAGACACTCGATAACAAATAGCGCGCCTGTTGCTCGAATAGACCAGTTGGAGTTCCCTGGGTACTTTTCAGGGTCTTTTTCAGAGAGCGGGATGTTTGCTGGGCAACGAACACTGGGAACCAAAGTCTCCCTTCTCGTGAATTTTTTTTTTTTTTTTCACACTTCCCTTGTTTCCGACTGGCTGAACTTTTTTTTTTCCCACGGTACCCCTGGCAAAAGACGTAATATAGTGGGACCAGGTGGAGTAGCGGTTTTCCGCCCCTGTCTAGTCTGTACAGCCAGCCGTGTACAGCAAAGTAGTACTTACATATAATCCGGGCGGGCACCTATTTCGTATGCATTTATAACTGCTTATGCAGTTAGCAGCACGGGCTTTCTAGGCAGGATAGCAGCTATAGCAGCTAAATATAAATTATTTAAGGGCTTTAGGAACTATTAGAGAGTTACTTAATATTAATTAATATAGTATATATTATAACTTTTTATCTCTTTATAATATATAAGCGTTAGTTATATAACTATAATTTCTAACTACTTCTTTTAGTTATAGCTATATTTATATATATATAACTTTATAATTTTTAACTTAACTTTAGTAATATAATAGCTATTAATTACTTAATTACTATAGATTATTAAACTATTAACTTACTTTATTTTTTATATATTACTTATATTATAGCTATTAGCCTTATATTATAAAATTTAACTAGTTTTAATAATAAAAGCTAAACTAATTCTCTTACCCTCTATTAATAACTATTAAGTAGCTTCTAACTATTTATTATAACTTTTACTTACATAAAGTAATAGACTTTTTAACTTTATACCTCTTAATAATATATATAGCTTTTAGTTATATAACTATAACTCTCTTAACTTTAGCTATATATATATATATATATATATATTATAATAATAAGCTTATAAATAATAGCTAATATATAATAAGTGCTAACTTAGATTAATTATTATTAAGTTATAAAAGGAAAAAGTTAGAAGTAGAGGCATAAGTATATAAAAGCTTTATAAGTGCGCTTAGTGCGCTTATTATAAGTTATATACTTAGGTATATAACGCGCTCTAAGGTAAGTATAACGCTAGTATTATAGTTATACCCCCCCCCTTCTTTATAGGTTTCGATTTATAGAAACTACTTATAATATATATATAAAATAAAAAATCCTCTACTTTATAAGCCTCTTTTCCTCTCTTTATATAATAGAAAATATAAATCTACTAATATAATAACTAAGTTAGTAGGTATATATATTTATATAATAATATATAGGATCTATATATCTAAAACCTATAAGTATTATATCTTTAGTACTATTATTATTATTCCCTCTATATAAGGTTATATAATATTTGTAACTTTAAGCTTTATAATTAGTATAAAAAGGCGTTTAATAGCCTTTTAGCTATCTTCTTTTATACTAATCTTTAAATAAGTATTAGTCTCTCTTCTAAGTAGTAATATATAGCTTATAATAAGTATATATAAGATCTTTACGCTTAAAGCTTATATTTATTATATATTATTATTATTATTATCTCCTTATATATATTAGCTCTCTATAGCTATATTATTATTATCTTATATAAATAGGTTTTTTTCTATTATAATAGTATTTAGCTATAACTATAAGTTTTTTAGTAAGCTTTTAGTAGTTAAGTATATATTATAAAAAGCTTATAATATTATTAGTATATACTTAAAAGCTTCTATATTAGCAGTCTAGTCAACCTATATAAGTAGGTATCACAGTTCACTCTATACTTTTTTTTCACAGTACTGAAACCTAATAGCAGCACTTTAACCTATGCCCAATCTCAATAAAGCAAATAAACAAATCTCAGTATAACTGGTTGTTAACGCTTAGCTTAACTTATCCCTAGCAGCAGAGGGCGAGGGGACTAGTCTAGCTTTCGCAGTTAATACTAGTTAAATTTCACAATATAAGGCCAGCGGCCCTTAAAAGCTTCTATATTATACTACTTAAGATCTTTATTATAGCTTAACTAATTAATATAATATTATAGTTTTTATTAGTAAATTTATAATTATATAACTTTATTAACTTTAAACTTAAAGCTATTAGTATATTTAATAAGTAGTAGTAATATAGTATATTACTTTAATAATAAGTTATTATTAGCTTTTTATAGCTAGTTTAAGTTAAAAGTATTATTATATACTTAATACCTAAATAATAAGTTTATAACTTAAATACTTCTAAAGTTTACTACTTTAATTTTATATAGATTATTTTAAGATATTAATAGTTTTAATTAAATTTAATAATATTAACCTTTTATTAAATAATTAAACTATATTACTTATATTAAAGTTATTTAAATAGTAACTTTAGTTTACTATAGATATATTAATATCAAGTAATAACTATCTACTTTAAAGTAATATATTAAATATATATAGTTAGCTAATTATAGTTTGAATATCTTTATAGTTTAGTTTATTATAAGTATTATTAAATTCTATTAAGTTTATAGTTATAATATAGTCCCCCTATAAAAAGACTATAGCAAAATTTACCTTATATATAAGTATAACTCTAAAAATACTATATAAGTATTTTAACTTATACCTTCTACTAATTAAGGAAAATAGTATAGAAACTTTATATATTCCTATTAGTAGGTAAACCTTCTAAATATTATAAAGTTAAATATATACTTTAGCTAAATAAACTAATAGAATAGTAATAATACTAGCTATATAATATAAAGCTAGTAGCGCTATATATAGTATACCTAATTATATTAACGCTAAAAGGGTTATTGAGGCTTTTATAGCTAATAATAGCTTTATTAAACCTTCTAATAAAGTAAACGCTATTAAATAGAGATAATATAAAGGTCTAACTACTTAAACTAAAAGGGCTTAAGGAAGGTTTAGCTAGATTAAGCTAAGAGGATAGAGAACTCTATAGAGATAGAGCATAAAACCTTTTATAATAAGAACTTAGTAAGTATTTACTAAAAAGTTAGAAAAGAAGATCTTAGAAGAAGTAAGTAAAAGTAGTATAATAATACTATACTTACTTTTTAGATATTTCTTCTATTAATTTAACTTAACTATAGCTTATAGCTTCTAAATACCTATATAATTCTTTTACTTCTACTTTAATTTAAGAAGGTTAATAATAATAATAGCGTTATATACCTAAGTAATACCTACTAATTATACTAAAAAATTTACGCTTAATATTTATTAAACGCTAAATAAGATAGCTTATATAAGCTTATATAAAAAAGATAACTTTAGTAAATAATTAGAGAATAATATAAGTTAATAAAAGGAAATAAAAAACTATACTTTAAGTAAGGTTAGGGGTTTTAAAGAGTATAAGCTATTTATATTAAATATTTACTAAATAGATAATAAGTATATATAGGAGGATAGGGAATATAAAACCCTTTTTTATAGATTAAATAGGCTATAAAGCTAGATATTTATAGCTATAGCTAATAAGCTAACTTAAACTAAAGGGGTAAATAAAGCTACTAGCTAAATACTATTATAATAAATTATAACTATAATAGCTAACTAATATAAACTAATTATTATTATATTAAGTAATAAAGTACTTACTAAATAGTTACTAAAAGTTTATAAAAAGCTTTTAAACTATAATATAACTTACTTTATTAGTAAATCTATTAATATAAAAAGAGAAAATTAGCTTATTATAATAGAAGAGGTTTATAAATACTATCTTAACTACTTTAATAACTAATATATCTAATAAGCCTTAAGTATAATAGAGTATACTTTATAAATAGTATAGTAAACTTATTAATAAATATTTATAGATATATTAAGGAGATAGGTTAACTTTATATAAAAAGACTTTAGAGTTTTTATAAAAAAATAATACATAGTACTTAAACTCTAAGAATAGAACTACTATTATACTTTAAAATAATACTACTAAAAGGACAATAAGAAACCTATTATATATTAAACTTATTAAAAGTCTATTAATTAAGCTTTTGATAAGCTAAATATAAATAATATAAAAGCTTATATATTCTTTTAAAGTTTTATTAAAACCTTAAAAAATAAACTTTTTAAATAAAATATTAATTATATTAATATATATACTATAGCTTTATATATATAGAGATTATAAGAGATTATAGAAGGGAGATGTATAAGAAAGCCTATTAGCTATTCTAAGTTATATAAGTAATTATACTTAAGTTCTTTAGACTACTTTTATAAGAGTAGCTTATAACTTCTATAATTAATAGACTTAAAGGAGCGCTATTTAAAAACCTTATACTAAAATAACTACTTAGTAAACCTCTATATAATACTTAGTTTTAATAATAAAGCTTCTAATTTTTAAGGGATTTAATATTATAATTATAAGAAATATAAATCTATCTCCCCTAATTATATTAAACTTTATATATAGCTTATTAGTAGTAATTAAAACTTAAACTAAAGATAAAGTAAGATTAATATTATTATAGTCTCTTATATAATTAATACTAAAGACTTAAGAAATAAGTAAATATAAAAGTAACTTTAAAAAGTATTATATTAAAAATTACTTTAATTCCTATAAAGTAGACTATTAAATATTAAGTAATTATATTTTAAATATAGCCTCTAGCTGTTTACTATGATTTTTATATACTTAGAGCGATAGACCTCCTAACTTTACGCCTCCTAATAATATATACAGCCTTTAGTTATATAATTATAATCTCTAACTATCTCTCCTGACCTTAGCTACACTTATATATATATATTAATAACTTCACTATCTTTAACTTTACTTTAGTAATAATATAGTTTATAATTACTTAATTACTAACTACTAAACTATTAATCTAAAACTACTAAGTCCTAACTAAGTACTCGCTAAAGAAGAATTTAAGTAAAACTAAATATAACTAGCGCTATAAAAAAGATATAAGGCTAAAAATACTAATATTAGTATAACTAGTAAAACTATACCTAATAATTAAATAACTATCCTTATAACTATTAATTATATATTAATATAACTAAAAGGAAGGGCTGCTAGCCTTATATTATAAAATTTAACTAGTATTAACTGCGAAAGCTAGACTAGTCCCCTCGCCCTCTGCTAATAACCTTTAGGTCACATAACTACTTAGACATCTTAACTTTAACTATTATAATAAGCCTTAACTATCTTCCTCTAGCTGCCTCTATCTCTATTAGTCTCCTCTATCTCTTAAGGCTCCTCTAAGCCGCACCCACCCTTCACGCTATATTTAATCTGCACCTATCTTCCTCTCCTCTGCTGTTTAGACGTCTGCGCCGCTCTATTAGGTATAGTAGCCCTAAGGTCTCTATACTGTTATACTATTTAGATAATATCTTCTACCCTACTATATAGTCTTAATAGCCTTACTACTATTAGCTATATTTTTAATATTAGATTTACTTTTCTTAACTTATTAATATTTAAACGCTTAAGCTACTTTAGCTATCTTAAAAAAGCTTATAAAGTAATTATAGGTATTAAGATTATTATTAATAGCTTTAACTATCTCTATATTAATTTTAAAGCTATATAACTCTATTATATTACTCTTATTAGCTATCTTAAGTAAGTACTTCTAGGTGAATTTAAAGAGAGTTTTCTTTTTAGTAAAGAGAAGGTTATTATATTTAGAGCTTTTAACTTTATTAATATTAGTCTTATAGACTAAGTTATTTAGTGTAGCTTTACTTAGCTTATACGTAGTTATAATAAGGAGGAAAGATATTATATAAGGTTATTATATATATAGGAGGATATAAAGAATAAGCTTAAAGCTTTATTTAAAGTAGTAGTTAAGTTCTTATACTATAGCTATAAGAACCCTTTTAGCTATATAAAGAGTTATATTATTAAGTTTACGCCCTTAAGTATAAGTTTAAGCTATTACTAAGCTCTAGCTGTATTATAAATAATATACTTATAAACGATAGCGTTATAAATAACACTCTCACTAGTATATTTTACTGCTCTACTACTTACCTACCTACCCTCTTCTATATAGCTAGGGATAAGTTAAGCTGAGCGTTAACGATTAGTTATACTGAGATTTATTTATTTGCTTTATTAAGATTAAGTATAGGTTAAAGTGCTACTATTAGGTTTTAGTATTGTGAAAAAAAGTATAGAGTGAACTGTGATACCTACTTATATAGGTTGACTAGACTGCTAATATAACTAAAAGGAATAAAGTAACTATAACTTTATCTAATTAGAACAAAAAGTATAATTATATAAATTACTTATTATAGTAATTCCTATAATTATCTAAAATGAATAAAAACTATATATTAGGTTAGTTACTATAAAAAGTATATATTAATAGAATAATAATTCCTTAAGGTTAATAATATAGTTATTATTAATAAAAGTTAATATTAAGTTAAGATTTAAAACTAAAATAATAGAAACTAATAATCTGTAATAAATCTATAAACTATAACTACAATAATACTATAGATCTAAAATATCTAAATTAGATTAAATAAAGCTGTAATAATTAACTTTATAGTAAGGTTTTTATAGTTAATTACCTATTATAGTAATTACTTAATTAAGTAACTACCTAACTAAGTAAAGGTTTATAAAGAAAAAATATATTATATATATAATAGATTTTTTTACTTAGAATAGATTTTGAGGCCCCTTTTGCTATACTATATAATATTCCTACCCCTAATAATATTACTTTAATTATATACTCTTTTATAATTAACCTATCCTCTCTCTTATATATTACTTATACTATTAATATTATCCCTATCACTACTTTACTATCTACTATTCTTTTTATTTAATTATGCTAGCTAACGCCTTTAGTATACCTTATATTATCTATAAATAAAATAGTATATTAAGCTAATAAGCTTAGTAGTAGCTATATTATTATTAGTAATACTCTCTCTATTAGTTAGTATAAAGTATACTTACTAATCCTTATTAAGCTTATACTAAAACTTAAGCTATATTTACTTTAGTATTATAGAGGGTTTATATAAAGAAAAGCTACTCCTTAGGATAACTAGAGATATATATAGCTTCTATATTAAGGCTATTAGGTCTTATTATCTTTATAATTACTTAGTAAATAAAGTTCCTTAGAGAGGTATTACTAAAAGCTCTATTTAATATAACTTTAATAAAGTATTTCTAATTAAGGATAAAGTATATACTAAACTTAAGGGTTTTATTTAGTATATAGATATTATTCTATATAGCGATATTTCTAGCTATATTCTTAAAGAAAGGTATATTTTATATAAGGTTAATATTCTTATATTCTTTATATAATATAAATATTATAAAGATATTTTAAGATTTATTATAGGTTATAAGGTGAAGAAGAGGAAGAGGGAAAAGTATAAAGCCTTATATATAGTAGAGCTTTTTATACTTCTAGCTATAAGAACCTCTTATAATAACTTCTTTAGTTAAGGAGTTATCTCTATTTAATAGCGTTATTAAGCTATAAGAGCTTTAGTAACCTTTTTAGCCTTAATATTAGCAGTCTAGTTAACCTATATAAATAGGTATTATAGTTCACTCTATACTTTTTTTCATAATATTAAAACCTAATAGCAGCACTTTAACCTATACTTAATCTTAATAAAGTAAATAAATAAATCTTAGTATAACTAGTTATTAACGCTTAGCTTAACTTATCCTTAGTAGAAGAGGGTAGATAGGTAGGTAGTAGAGTAGTAAAATATACTAATAAGAGTATTATTTATAACGCTATTATTTATAAGAATATTATTTATAATATAGAATACTAATAGTATTTATAGTAGCTAGAGCTTAGTAATAGCTTAAACTTATACTTAAAGGTGTAAACTTAATAGTATAACTCTTTATATAGCTAAAAAAGTTCTTATAGCTATAGTATAAGAACTTAACTACTACTTTAAATAAGGCTTTAAGCTTATTCCTTATATCCTCTTATATATATAATAACTATAATATCTTTCCCCCTTATTATACCTATATATAAGCTAAATAAGGCTACTTTAGATAATTTAATCTATAAAACTAAAGTAAATAAAATTAAGGGTTCTAAGTATAGTAACTTTCTATATACTAATAAGAAGACTTTACTTAAATTCACTTAGAAATACCTACTTAAAATAGCTAATAAGTATAATATATTAGAGTTATATAACCTTAAGATTAATATAAATATAATTAAAACTACTAATAATAATCTTAACGCTTATAAATACTTTATAAGCTTCTTTAAGATAGCTAAAGTAGCCTAAGTAGTTAGTAAGTTAGGAAGAGTAAATATAGTAAGAGTATAGCTAATAGTAGTAAAGCTATTAAGACTATATAGTAGAGCAGAAGATGTTATCTAAATAGTGCGATAGTATAGAGGCCTTAGGGCCCTTACGCTTAGCAGAGCTTATAGTGTAGATATCTAAACAGTAGGGGAGACTTTAACAGAAGATAGGTATAGATTAAATATAGCGTGAAGGGTAGGTGTGGCTTAGAGGAGCCTTAGAGATAGAGGCGGCTGGAGGAAGACAGTTGAGGCTTATTATAATAGTTGAAGTTAAGATATCTAAGTAGTTATATAACTTAAAGGTTGTTAGTAGAGAGCGAGGGGACCAGTCTAGCTTTTGCAGTTAATACTAGTTAAATTTCATAATATAAGGCTAGCAGCCCTTTTTAGCCTTAATATAATTAGCCCTACTATATATAATGCTATTAGTTTTATACTATATAGCTAGTGCTATTACTATTCTATTAGTTTATTTAGCTAAAGTGTGCGTTTAACTTTATAATATTTAGAGGGTTTACTTATTAGTAGGAACGTATAAGGTTTCTATACTATTTTCCTTAATTAGTAGAGGGTATAAGTTAAAGTACCTATATAGTGTTTCTAGAATTATACTTATATATAGGGTGAATTTTGCTGTAGTCTTTTTGTAGGGGGGCTATATTATAACTATAAACTTAAGATTAAAACTTAAGAGGTTAAAAGAAAACTTAAGAAATTAATAGAGGTTTACTAAAAGATAGCTAAGAACTAATAGTATACTACTAAAGTATAAGCTAAAAATATTAATACTAAATAAAAAGCTTAATTATATAATATAAGAGATATTATAAAACTTTCTATAAAGAACTTCTATTTTATAAAAGGTTAATAAAAATTTATTTTATAATTTATTTTTATACTAATTATAGAGGTTATAAGTTTTAATACCTATAAAGTATACCTTTTAGAAAAATATAATAAAATATATAATATCTTTTTAGTTACTGTATTAAAGCTATAATATAACTAAAAGCTTACTAAAAAATAATTTCTAAACCTAAAAGAGAAACCTAAAGAATAAGAAGTTAAAAATATTATATTATAGAGGGGAGTATTAATAAGTTTCTTATATTTAGTTAAGTAGAAAGACTAGTTAATAGAATATAATACTTAGAAACTTAAAGAATATTTAGTAAATACTTTATAAATCTTTATAAGATTTAAGAAGTAATAATATAAGTTATATTATAAATAAGATAATAAATAATATAGAGAAATAAGAAAAGTTAATTAACTATAAGAAGATTTTAAAAAACTATTTCTTAAAAGTAATATATAAACCTAAAAATATTTAATTAAGAACTCTAAAGAAAAGCTATTATATACTTACTAAAGATCTACTAAAAACTACTAAAAATTATCCTCTTCTAAGTTACTTAAATCCTTATTAATATTATTACTATTAGGACTAATATCTATATTATTCCTATTATTACTATTCTTACTATCTAATAACTTATCTTTATCCTTAAAGCTAATAAGATTCCTATAAATATTTATAAACGAAATATTAATATTTTTATAAATATTAAGTTAAGAAGTAGAGCTAAAGCTAATATATTTAAGGATTATAACTAAAGTATATTTATAAGAATTATAAAATATTTAAGAAGCTTAAACTTTAGAAGGATTTTAAGTAAGTAAATTAGATATATAAAGGTTATTACTTAAGAGATATTTCTCTAAAATATTATTAAGTTTATTAAGGAACTAAGTTTAGTTACAAATATAGTTTTTATTTAAAAGATATTAAAATAAGGCGTTCTTAAACTAAAAATAAGTCTATCTAATGAAGTCTTTATCCTTCTTTTAGTAAGTATTTTATAAAGAAACTATTAGTTACTAAGAGAGGAATATAATATAAAAAAGTATATACTTTAAGCTAGATCTTTAGATATACTTAAGTATAATTAATAGTAATCTCCTTAGTATTTATCTATAGTAGTTAGTTATTATACTACTTAAAATTAAGCTAAAGTTTAATAAAGTTTATTAACTACTTATAAAGTAATAAGAGAAATACTTAACTATTTATAATTATAATATATATATAGTAGATCTTATACTAATAATATTTATTACCTTTAATCTAAGTAGTATAGCGTTTTACTTAGTTCTAAAAAATTTAAATACTATTAATAAAGTACTTAAAGATCTAAATATAATAAGAGTTAGTTTAATATTTTAGTAAAAAGTTACTAAATACTTACTTTACAATACTTAATATCATATAAATAATATATCTAGTAAGTAGTATTACCTATATTAGTATATACATATATTATTATAGTAGTTTAATAAAGCTATAAAGTATAGGAAATATAAAGTTTATTACTACTTAATTAGTTATACTAATAGATATTACTATTTATTACTAAAGTATTAAGCTTATATAGTATTGAGATATAAATAATTAAGGTCTTAATACTTATAATATTAGATACAAAAGTAATATTAAAAAGGGAAAGCTTTATAAAAGCTTAATAAAAGCTTATAAAATATAAAAGCTATTATATTATATTATAATATAATGAAGAAGAAGAAAAACCAACTTTAAATAGGAAATAAGTACTACTTTATAAATAAATATAAAGTATTATCAAATAGTTAGAGAAATAGCTATAACTTTAAATAGTAAGAATAATAGTTATTTACTATAGTAAATACTACTGAAAGTAAAAAAGGAAATATAATAATTTAATAATAATAGTCTAAAACTACTAAGTCCTAACTAAGTACCCCCTAAAGGAGAATTTAAGTAAAACTAAATATAATTAGCGCTATAAAAAAGATATAGGGCTACGATTACTAATATTAGTATAACTAGTGAAACTATACTTAATAATTAAATAACTATCCTTATAACTATTAATTACATATCAATATAACTAAAAGGAATAAAGTAACTATAACTTTATCTAATTAGAACAAAAAGTATAATTATATAAATTACCTATTATAGTAATTCCTATAATTATCTAAAACAAATAAAAACTATATATTAGGTTAGTTACTATAAAAAGTATATATTAACGGAATAATAATCCCCTAAAGTTAATAATATAGTTATTATTAATAAAAGTTAATATTAAGTTAGGATTTAAAACTAAAATAACAGAAACTAATAATCTATAATAAATTTATAAACTATAACTATAATAATATTATAGATCTAAAATATCTAAATCAGATTAAATAAAGCTATAATAATTAACTTTATAATAAGGTTTTTATAGTTAATTACCTATTATAGTAATTACTTAATTAAGTAATTACCTAACTAAGTAAGGGTTTATGAGGAAAAAATATATTATATATATAATAGACTTTTCTACTAAGAATAGATTTTAAAGAAGTAAGTAATTTAATAGTTTTATCTATTTAACTACTACTACTACCTATTATTACTACCTTTTACCTATTATTACTATTATTAGTATTATTTCTTTTATATTAATAATAACTATTTATATTAGCTATAAATAGTTATTCTTAATTATTAAGAATTCTCTTATAATAACTAATAAAACAAAAAGTTTCCCTCTTTTGCTATATTATATAATATTTCTACCCCTAATAATATTATTTTAATTATATACTTTTTTATATATCTTTTAATAATAAAAATTAAAAATCTATCAAAGATAAAGAACTTCTTAATAAACTTATCTTATATAAATTTTATAGTTTAGTTAGTTTATTAGTTAAAAAAGTCTATTAGATTTAGCTAAAATATAGAGATGAGTTTATTAAAAAGATATATATTTTTATAGATAATCTAAAAGGAGTTATTTATATATTTATTTTTTTAAATTTTACTAACTTTACTCAAACCTTAAAGGAAAGAGCTTAATAAACTAATTAGGTTTCTAAATATAATAAAATTATTTAAACTTAAAACTATTTAAAAATCTTTTTAATTAAAGCTATTATCCTTATAACTATAAACTAAATAGCTCTAATAATTATTATATTATAACTTATTTTAAAAACTTCTATTAATAATAAGTATTTTAATAACTATTTATTTATATAAAATATAATTAAGATTAATATAGAATTTAATCTTATAAGTTATTAATATATCTTAAACTATAATATCTTAATCTTTATTACTATTTTAATAATAAAAATAATAGCTAAAAGTAACTTAAAGCTATACTTTATTAAAGTATATTATATACTTATTTAGATTAATAACTATAAAATTATAATAATTATAATAATAATAAACTTTAAAATTATTAATTATAACTTACTCTTTAGACTTCTATTTATTATCTCTATTAAACTTATTTTTAAGTATTTAAAATGCTTTATTACTACTATAATAAAAATAAAAAACTATAAAAATAATAAATTTAAGATAATTAGTATTTTAGTTAAACTTATATAATTAGATTCTTTATATTAGATTTAATACTATTTCCCTAAATAAGAAACCTATATAAAAGATATCTATAATACTTTTAAAACTACTAAAAACTAACTTAAGATTAATTAAAACCTTAATAATATATATAATAAAGTTTAAACTTCTTATATTAATATTATAATAAACTATAAAAAAGAGTATTTTTTTATTTAAAAAAAAAAAAAAACTAACTTTTTTAAATAAGAAAAACCTATTTCTAAAACTAATTAATACTTTATTTTAATCTTATTTTTAGCTATACTTAATATCTTTAGAACTACTATTAAAATAGTACTTATTTTAATTATAGAAATTATCTAAGTTTACTTTTTTAGAAATACTAAAAGTTAATAATATCTCTTTAAAGTTTTAAAAGATTAAGTATTCTTTAAGTTAATTAAAAAGGATTTTAAATTTAACTAAAACTTTATTAATATCTATATAATATATAAATATAAAAATAAAAAAGTTTATTTAATTAATAATCTATTTTTAAATAAGTTTATTCTAAATAGCTAAAAGAACTAAAAGAAAATCTTAATATAAAAAGTAAAAAAGTATTATTAATTTTCTAACTCTCTTTTTATTAACTATATATATCTATAATTTATATAGTTTAATTAAAAGATTTATTTTATTTTTAAGAAGTTTTTAAAACTTAAAGTTATTTAACTATACTTTTTACTAAGAGAAATAAAAAATACTTAAATATATCTTTATAAATTAAAAAGAAATATTAATATAAGATTTTATAAAATATAGATATATTAACCTTTATATAGCTCTATTATAAAAGATTAAAACTATCTTATATATTATATAATAAAAGAAAAAGATCTTTATTTTTAAAGCTTTATAAGGGAAAGTTATTAATATATTTAGATTAAAAGTTATATAAAGAGTTTTAGAGGAATCTTATAGATTATATAGAAATTTTTAGTTTTTTTTTACTAAAAAGGATAATAATATAAAGCTAATTAACTTATATATAAAACTCAATAAACCTAAATATAATACTTTAGAACTTTAAGCTTATTAATATTATAATTTCTCTTAAATAATTTTAGATTTATTAGCTTATTATTAACCTCTTTAGCTATATAGTGAGTAGTAGGGGATATAAATTTAATTAGAATAAAGTTATTAAAATCCTTAAATAGGAAAAATATAATAATATTATAGCTATTAAACGCTTTTTTAATATTATTAGGTTTTATTAAGTATAAATTAAGGATTATAGAACTATTTCTATTTTATTAGTAAAGCTTTTTTAAAAAGAAGTATTTTTTAAATAAAAGCTAAAATAATATTTAGCTATAAAAACCTTTAAGCTTTATTTAATTAACTTTTTACTATTTTAGCTTATTAATTATAAAGAAGAAGCTAATAAAATCTATCTATCTATTAATATAAATACTAAAAAGTAAAATATTATACTTAAATAATATTATTAAAATAAAAGATATATAGCTTAATATAAAAATAAAATCTAAATTAATATAGCTCTTAACTATAATATAAGAAAGCTTAAGCTCTAATTAGTCTTACTTACTCTTAAGAGGTTTAAAAACAATTTATATAATATAAAATTTAGTCTTAAAACTAATATAAAAGTCTTTATAGACTAAATTAATAATATTATTTTAAATTTACTTAATATAATTCTAATATAATAAATTATTTAGATTAAAATATTTAATTTTAATATTTATTATATATTTAATATAAAAAATAAAGCTATAGATAGTTTTTTATATTAACTAATAAAAGAATTTAATATTTTAGAAACTAAATAAGAAAAAGATCTAAATAAAATAATTAATAACTCTATTTATATACTTAAAGTAGAAGAAAACTTTAAACTTAAAGTAAATAATCTACTAAGCTTTAAATAAGCTTAATTTTAATATTTATAATAAATTACTAAATATTTAACTTTATTATTATACTTAAAGACTATTTCTTAAATTAATTTTAAGAAATTTAAATTATATATAGTAAAATATATACTTTAAAATAGTTTTCTTTTTTAGAAAAGAATGAAATTAAACTTTATACTAAAATAAATAGTAAATATTAAAAATAAATAAAAGAAATTAATTTAATATATATATATTAAAAAAGAGTATTAAAGTTATGCTGAGAGCTAGTAGTTAGAGGAGACTGAAGAGTTTATAAAAGGTATATATTACTTAAGAGGAAGTTGCTCTCTTAAGCGTCTTTAAATTATAAGTTTATAAGGCTTATGCTAGTTATATAACCTGTTCTTTTAGTGAGGCTTATTAAGAGGGCTATATAAAGTAGAGGATATATTATAAGATAAACTATTATATACCCCCTTAGTTATAAGAATAGCTAAAAGTACTTTATATATATATATAAATACTTATAAACTAAAAATATTATATAAAGACTAATTATATATATAAAATTAGAAGTACCTTCTAGAGAAAGAATAGCTTAGGAGCTTACTCTTTATAATATAGTTAAAAGGACCTTAATAAGCACCTTTAACTTATAATATATTTAGTTAGCCTTATAAATATATAAACTATACTAACTTATATACTTATACTTATAAGTGAGAGTAGTTAACTAATTAAAAAGTAAATAAAGTAGAAGATTTCTTCTAAAATATATATAAGATTTTTTCTCTTTTTATATAATCCTTTATATTTTTATAAAATCTTATTTTTTCTATTATAATATAATAATAACTCTTATAATCTTATATATTATATTAAATTATACTTAAAAGTTACTATTATATAGTTATTAATAATAGCTTATCTTTTTACTTATAAGTGTTATTTCTAGCTATAAGTAGAATAAGATACTCTCTTAAGAGATTAAACTATTTATATAGTTAGTATTACTTAGGAGTCTTTTAATAAGTTTAGTAAGTATTTTATATCTTTCTTTTTTTCTATTTTTACTTATTAATCTTATTATAGCTTTTAATTTTATTAAGGAAGTTTATAAAGATTATTTTATATTTATTTATTTATATTAGTATTCTTATTAGTATACTTTTAGAACTATTTTTAATAAGCTTACTAAAAGTATTACTTTTTTTCTTAAGGATATTATTATAGCGCTTATTTATAAATAAAGTGAGGAAGTAAAAAGTATTTATAAGTAGTTTATTTCTATTAGTAAGAAGCCTAAAAATAAAAAAGATAATTTCTTTATTACTATTAATTCTCTTATAACTAAGGATTATAATATCTTTAGGATTCTTAAAGCTTATAAGTAGATAGGAATTAATATTACTTTTTTTATTAAATAAAAATATTAGCTAAAACTTTTATTTATAAGCTTAGATAAGCTAGTTAAAGCTTAAGAGGATATTAATTTTTTTGAGGATAATAATAATAATAAGCTTATTATAAGTATTAGAAGTATATTTTCCTATCTCTCTTAAGATATTTTATTAATACCTTTTCTAAAGTATATCTTTTATACTCCTATTAAAGCTATATTTTATTAGGATAGTAGTAATAATATTAACTTTATTTAGTATAATAAGAAGGTTAATATATCTTTTTAGTTTCTAATCTTTTTTTTATAAGCTAATATTTCTTAAGAATTTATATTACTACTCTTAGTAGTAATAAGTATAATAATTAGATTAGTGAGGATAATAAAGTGAAATACCTTAAGTATATTATTAGTAACTTTTATAGTAAGAAGCTATATTTCTATAAATATTCCTCTAATTTAGGATATTATAATAAATATTTTTATTTTAGTTATAATAAATATATAATTATTCTATTTAAAATTACTTAAGAGGGAAATAATCTAAATATAGCTATTATAAAGTTTTCTGCTATTAGTATTAAAGCTAAGATTATTACTATAAGAGATATATATTATATTTTTCTTATAAAAGTGTTTTTTAGCTAATAAGTAGTAGTATTTTTTATATACTTATAGTATTTAGAGAGATATTTAGTATAAATATAAGTCCTACTTATTAGTATCTAAGTATTATAAGATTATAAAGGTTTATAATTTCTTTATTACTTATAAATATTTTGTTATATAGAAGCTTACTATAGATAATTTAGCTAAGAAGAAGACTTATAAGAAGAAAGTGAAAGCTTCTAAGAGCTTTACTTTTTATAAGTCTTATAAGTTTATAAAGTTTTAGGGTTTTTTTTTTATAAAGGTTAAGATAAAGCTTTTAAGCTAGGTATTTTTTAAGCTTTCTCTTTTTCTAGTATCTTATAGAGTAATACTTCTATTTATAAGCTTTTTTAGCTTAAAATTATCTTATAAGTAATATACTTTTTAGCTCTCTTAAGAGATTTTCTTAATTAATAATTTATTTAATAATAAGAAATACTCTCTTTTTATTATATATAAATAAGTTATTTCTAATAAATATAATAAGCGCTCTTCTAAAGCTACTTCTTCTTTTATAAATATCCCTCTTACTACTTCTATTTAGTAGAAAACTTTTTCTAAATATCCTTATAAATAAGCTTTAATTTTTATAATATCTATTAAGAAGTTCTATATAAGTTTTATTTAGAAGTATTAATCCTTTTATAAGTTTATTTATATACTTTTAATTTCTATTACTAAGAGTACTCTTCTTATCTCTTAATAGCTTATTCTAGCTATTTCTTAAGTTAGTACTTCTCTTCTAGTTTTTTAGTATAAAGTTTCTATTACTTTTAGTTTTATAAGCTTTTATATTAGCTTTAGAGTTATTACTTTTTAAAAATCTATTTATATATTATATACTTTTTTTAAATAATATAACCTCTTAAAGTAAGATATATCTAATATTTATAAATAGTTAGAGGACTTCTTAAGAAGTTAGATTTTAACTTCTAATAAGTATATAGTAATTTTTAAAGATATTAAGAGATTTATTAATAATATTAAGATATCTAAAGAAGATCTTAAGAAAGCTATTTATATTTTTAACGCTTTACGCTAAGAGATAAAAGTTTTTATAAAGATAATTTTAATAGTTAACTTATTTTAGCTTAAAAGCTATATAGTTTTAGTTTTATAAGAGATTTAACTTTTTAGGTTTATAAGTAGTTTTCTTTTAGGTTTTATATATAATTAGAGAAATTTTATTTTACTTTATAATTTTTATAAATATATTATAATTATATATATTATATTTATAAGATTTAGAAGTAAATAAGAATATTTAAATTTTACTTATAAAAGGTTTTTTATAAATCTATCTATAAGTATCTTATTTATTAGTATATAAATAACTTAGAAACTTCCTTTTTAATATTCCTATTTTAACTATATATTATAAATATTAATATACTTTAAGTAAGTATTTATTCTCTCTCTTTTACTTATAATAAATCTAATTATCTACTAGTTATTATAGTGAATATTTTATATATTATTAAGCTTAAGTTTAATATTTTTAAATAACTTCTAGAGGGTTACTATTTCTTTTACTATTTCTATTAGACTTAAGAGTTTTACTTTAGTAGTTAATATTATAACTATTATTTATTTAGTTACTTTTTATTAGATTAATCTTCTAAATAGTATTATAAGGTATTTTTATAAAGATTAATATATTACTTTATTATTTATAAATAAAATATTTATAACTATAAATAAGATTTAAGTATTTATAAGCTTACTTCTTAAAATATTAAAGTAAATTATAAAGTATTAAGTTTTATATAGGTATTATATAATATATTTTATAATAGCTAAATACTTTTAAGATAGATTTATAAAGAATTAAGATAAGAGTACTATAGTGAATATAATATCTACTCTAATAAGTATAGCTATATAAAATATTAATCTAACTATCTCTTAGAAAGTTTTAACTTTTTATAATATTACTTATCTCTTATTCTTTTTAAATTTCTTTTAAAAGAGTAATATTAATAAATAAGTAGTATCTTATAAGTTAAACTTCTAAGTAATTTTCTTAATATATAAGTTATAAATTAAAAAGATTTTTTAAACTTTTTAGTTTTTTATAACTCTTACTCTTAAATATTATTTAATATCTCTTTATTCTTTAATTTTATACTTTTTCTTAATTTTATTAATAACTTTATAAGTTTTATTTTTATTATTTTTATAAAAAAGGATAAGAAAATTATTAATATAGAATATAACTATAACTTTTTAGTTAGGGTTTTAGAAAAAGTAGGGGTCTTCTTTTAAGCTCTATAGATTAAATCTCTTAAGAGTAGAGCTAAATTCTTTATATTATAGAAGAAGTATATTTTAAAGTTTATATAAAGCTTTATTTAGTTTAATAATATATTTAGTAAAGGAATCTAAGTATTTTATAAGTTCTTTAATATTTTATAGTATTTTATAAGTAATTAGATCTCCTCTTTTTAGTATTTTTATATTTAAGAATATATTAATAATATTATATTAATATACTTTATAGTTAAATTATATAGTAATTACTATTATAACTTAAAAAGTTTATAAAATAAGTATTATAATATAAATATTCTTAAGATTTTTTAATTAAAAGTCTCTTTATATAATAATTTAGGTTTTTATATTTATAAAATATCTATCTATATTTAGTTTATAAGTAAAGACTTATTTTAAGGGGAGGGGTTTTAAGTATATTTTTAAGTAGTTTAAAATCCTCTAAATCTTAAAGTTAATAATTTTCTTAAGCTTTTTATAATATATAGTAATAAATAGCTTCTAAAGCTATTTAGAAAGCTTTTTAATCTTTTTCTAAGTTTTTAGAAGTAATAATAATTAAGTATAATATATCTTATTAGATTATAATAAGGGATTAAGAGGAGGTTTTAAAATTAATTCTTTATAGATATTCTTTTTTAGAGGTTTATTTAATTTAATTTTTATTATTTTATAGAATATATAGTAAAGTTTTTTACTTTTTTTAATAGTTTTTTATTTCTTTAGTATAAAGGTTATAAAGAAGTTATTCTATTCCTACTTATTAGATATTAGGTTTTTATTTTCTATATTAATAGTATTATTAATATAAATAATAAAAGTACTTTTAGGTTTATTTTAGAGATTACTCTTTTTATAAAAGTAAATTTAAATATAAATCTTCTTTATATATAAATACTTTTTTTTTAGTTTAGAGGTTTTTTTTTATATATTTTTAAAATTAAGTTAATCTTTAAGAAGAAGTAAATTTTAATAAGAGCTATTTATATCTATTAGTTTAAAGTTTTTTATATCTTTTAATAAGGATTTTATTTTACTAATAGATTTTAATTCTTCTTAAGATCTTAAAGTAGTAGTAATAATATTACCTCTTAAATTATTATTACTTAAAGGTTTTAAAGTTTATTTAGGAGGGTTACTTTTAAATATTTAACTATTAGGTTTAGAAGACTACTTAGGAGTGAAAAAGCTATATTAAGCTATTTTAAGTATAGTTTTTCTATTTTTTATGCTTTATAATAACTATTATACTATAATTTTTTTATTAATTATAAGATTTTTTTTATTTAAGATATTAAGGCTTATAAGTATATTAGAGGCTAAAAGTAATTCTTCTATTTTTTAACTATAGCTTTTATAATTATAAGTTTTAATCTTTTTTTAATATCTTTTTTTAAAAAAAACTTACTTTTATTAAAAGTAATATTTTATAAGATAATTACTCTTTTAAGCGTTAAAATTTAGATCTTATAGAGATTATATATATTAAGTATATATTTTATAAGGTATTTAATATAGCTATATAGGATTACTTTAAACTCTCTTCTCTCTATCCTTCTTTCTTTTTCTCTCTTAAGAATATATACTTTATAACTATAGGTATATATCCCTCTTTAGTGAGGCTGAGTTTTTAGGTTTTATAATATATTATAAGTTAATACCTATTTATTAAAATATTTCTTAAACTATTCTTTTTTAACTTTATTAAGGGATTTTTAGTTTATTAATATATAAAGATTTATATTATATAAGAAGATATTTATAAATATTAATTTATTTTATAGCTTAAGTAGAAATCTTACTAAATATAATATCTATATACTTTATATAATTACTTTTTTTTTTACTCTCTCTCTCCTACTAATTAGTTCCTTTATATAAAGAGGGGGAAGCTTAATATTAATATTATTTTCTTAAGTTTATTATTAGTATTTAGTTATTCTTTAGATTATAATAATAAATCTATTAATATTCTATTTTATCTTATATATAAAGAGTTTTTTCTATCTAAAAACTTAATTCTTAAAGGTTTATAATATTTAGAAGACTTTATAGTAAGTTTTATTTCTAAAGTAAAACCTAAAAAGCTTTCCTATATACTTATTTCTAATTATAAGAAACTATAAAGCTTTTAAATAAGTTTTTAAGTAATTAAATAGATCTTAAGAGATATACTAATAGAGGTATCTATTTTTAGATTTAAATAGTTTTTATAAGATAACTTATTATAAATATACTATAGAATAATCTTTATACTTTAGATAAGTTAGTCTCTTAATTCTTACTTCTTAAGCGTTTTAAACTAAACGCTTAAGAGCTTTCTAGCTAAAGTATCTAGTTTATAAGTACTAAAGATAAGTGTTATTTTTATATATAAGTTTAAGATTATAAGAAGGTTATTTTTAAGAAGCTATAGTTACTAATTATATAATATTTATAACTACTAAGTAACTTATATTAAGATAGATTTATAATAAAAATAAAATAGAGTAATTAGAAATAGATTTATATTTAAAAAATAAGATATTATTAATATATATAAGTATTTAAAGTAGAGTTCTAGCCTCTTTATAATAGATCTTATTAGTATATCTATTTAATTAGATATTAATACTTTTAAGAGAGGATTTTAAGATAATATTAGTCTTAAAACCTTTAATATAGAAAATATTCTTAAGAGTAAAATCTTCTATTTATTTTCTATTAAGTTTATATAAAGCTTTATAAAAAACTTTTATATTTACTTTATAAACTATTAGAACTTAATTCTTTATAGTAACTTTTTTAAGTTTCTTAAAAAGTTTATAATTTTATAAATATCCTATATTATTAATAATATAGTTTAAAGCTATAGTATTATAAACTATAGAGAACTATAAAAAGCTATTATTTTCTCTACTTATGTTAAAAATAGAACTAAATATCTCTTTAGACCTCTTAAGAGCTACTAAATTTATATATAGTATTTTAATTATAATAGTAATTATATTATTAAGGTATATAGCCTCTTTAGTAGTATATCTTTTTACTCTTAAAATATCCTCTAATTTAAGCTATTTTTTACTAATAAAGTTATTATAGATTAGTTTCTACTTCTTTAAGAGTATTTTAGTTTTAATATTATTTTAGATTTCTATAATAACTCTTAGGACTAACTAATAAGATATCTTACTAGTTAGTATAAATTTAATTCTTATATAATCTTTAGGAGACTAAATATATTATAAAGATTATTTTTTACTAATAAATTCTTAATATAAATATTTTTTAACCTCTTTAGAGGTATTTTTAGACTTTTAAGACTTTTTATCCTTAGATTTTAGTTTTTTAGATTTAAATCTTCTTAAAGTTAAAGTTAAAGCTTATAAGTTATTAGATCTTCTATTAATTATTATAAATATTTTATTAATTTTAAGTTTCTTCTAATAAGAGTTTAATTAAATAATTTTAATAAGGATTTTTCTATAATCTTTTAGTTTAAAAAATAATTAGGATAATTCCTTATAAGTAATAAGATCTTAAATTATTTATTATACTTAATTAAAAGTAATTTAAACCTTAATAGCTTATAAGAAGTATTTAACTATAAAAGCTTTTTAGATATTTAGAATTTTATAAGTTAATACTTAATAATAATAATTAATCTATTAGTTATAAAAGTCTCTTATACTAATATTTAAATAAGTAGCTTTATAAAAGATACTAAAATAGTTCTCTCTTATAATAGTTTAAATAGCTAAGTTACTCTTTATAAGCTTATTTTTAAATAGTCTAACTACTATTTATAAAGAAAATAATCTATTACTCTTATTATTTAAAATAATTTAGCTTATAAGTTTTTATAAATATATAAATACTAAAGTAAGATCTATATTATTATTTAACTTAAAAATATCTAAAGTATATAACTTAAGTAGAAATAATATTTTATATTTTAAAATAATTTTAAGTAAGGCCTCTAGCTATTCACTGTGATTTTTACCTGCTTAGAGCGACAGACCTCCTAACTCCACGCCTCCTGATAATACACACAGCCTTCGGTTATATAATCCTCTCCTAACCTCAGCTACACTTATATATACACATTAATTAATAACTTTACTATCTTTAACTTCACTTTAATAACAATATAGTTTATAATTACTTAATTACTTAATTATTATAGACTACTAAACTATTAACTTATCCTCTCTCTTATATATCACCTATACTACTAACACTATCTCTATTACTACTTTGCTATCTACTATAGTAGTTTCTTTAGAAATAAGTTATTATTATTATTATCTTCTTATTTAATTAGGCTAGCTAACACCTTTAACGTAGCTATACTGTTATTAATAACGCTCTCTCTATTAGTTAGTATAAAGCGTACTTATTAATCCTTACTAGGCTTATATTTAAGCTTAGGCTATATCTACCTTAATATTATAGAAGGTTTATATAAAGAAAAGCTACTCCTTAGGATAGCTAGAGATATATATAGCTTCTACCCTAAAGCTATTAGAGGTGTTTATTACTTTAATTATAGTATAAAAAGAGTCTCTTTTAGAAGTATTCTTAAAAGCTTTATCTAATACTACTAGAATAAACTACTCCTAATTAGAGTTAAAGTACTTACTAAAGTTAAAGGCTTTATTTAGTATATAAATATTATTCTATATAGTGATATCTTTAGCTATTTTTTTAAAGAAAGGTATACTTAGTATAAAGTTAGTATTCTTATATTCCTTATATAGTATAGATATTATAAAGGATTTATTATAGGTTATAAGAAGAGGAAGAGGGAAGGGTATAAAGCTTTATATATAGTAGAGTTTTTATACTTCTAGCTATAAGAACCTCTTCTAATAACCTCTTTAGTTAAGGAGTTATCTCTTATATAGTAGCGTTTATAAATAACTTTTTTAGTTAAAGAGTTATTTCTCTTATAGTAGCGTTTATAATATCTTACTAGAAGGTTTAGCGAAGTTATCACTATAAGAGCCTTAGTAACCCCTTTAGCTTTAATATAATTAGCCCTGCTATATGTGGCGCTATTACTATTCTGCTGGTCTATTTAGCTAAGGTGTGTGTTTAACTTTATATAGTGATATTTAGAGGGTTTGCCTGCTAGTAGGAATATATAGGGTTTCTATACTGTTTTCCTTAATTAGTAGAGGGTATAGGTTAAGGTGCCTATATAGTGTTTCCAGAATTATGCCCACATATAAGGTGAATTTTGCTGTAATCTTTTTGCAGGGGGGCTGCGTTATAACTATAAACTTAATAATTTTAAGTAAAGTATAATTTTTATTAATCCTATTTAAGATCTAAAGTTTAATTATATTTAGAAGTTTTTTATTAATATTTATAAAGAGTTAGTTTTAGATATATCTTAAGAGCTAGTTTTTAGTTTTTTAGTTATTTTAAGTTTTAGTAACTAAAATAGACTATTATTTAATAAATATTTTATATCTAATTTAGAGAAGAGGATCTTTAAGTAAGATAAATATTAGCTTAGCTAACTTAAGAGGGGGTTAAATATATATAGGTATAAGAGTAGCTAGAATTTAAGTAACTTTATCTTTATTTACCTCTTATTATTAAGAGCTTATTTATTATTCCTCTTAAGTTTTAATTTTTTTTTATTTTATAAGATTATTTTAATAAGTATCTTCTTTTTCTTTATTAATCTAATTAATATAATCCTTAAGAGATAGGATATTTATCCTATTAATATTCCTAAAAATAGGAGTATTAAACTTATTAGGATTAACGAAGTTTTAGATATTATATATAATATAAGTTATTTTAAAATAATTAAACTAAACTAACTAATCTTTATAAGTTTTTAATTTAACTTATATATTTTTAAAATAAAAATCTATTTTAGAAACTTTTCTAGAGGAGTGAGATATTTTATAGAGTAAAAATAAATAGTTATATATAAGTAGAAGTATAAAAAGAGAAGAGAGAAACCTACTTACTTTATAAGATATTCT
Organism: Colletotrichum sp. SAR11_240; assembly: GCA_025328625.1. Classification (NCBI taxonomy): domain Eukaryota; kingdom Fungi; phylum Ascomycota; class Sordariomycetes; order Glomerellales; family Glomerellaceae; genus Colletotrichum; species Colletotrichum sp. SAR11_240. The sequence continues at coordinate 73,560 of JAKMXA010000097.1, read as the reverse complement.
AGTAGTAATAAAAGAGTAAAATTAAAGTTCTAATAAGCTAAGCTTATAACTACTAAGAACTAATAGTTAGAGGAAACTAAAGAGTTTATAAAAAGTATATATTACTTAAGAGGAAGTTACCCTCTTAAGTATCCTTAAATTATAAGTTTATGAGGCTTATGTTAGTTATATAACCTGCTCTTTTAGTGAGGCTTACTAAGGGGGCTGCGTAAGGTAGAGGATATATTATGAGATAAACTATTATAAGTTATAATATAATATATATTAAACTTTAAGAGTAATATATCTAAGAAAATATATATTAAATAATAAGTAATAAAATAAAAAGCTACTTACGTTATATATAAGTTTAACTAAGATATTTTAAAGATTTTTATACTTTTTCTATACTTCTAAGAATCCTATTTTAATATATTTATATAGATATCTAAAAGATTAATAATTACTCTTTAGCTAAAGTTTATAATATATTTATTAGCTATATAGAGGCTTATTAACTTTTTAAAAATATTAACTAAAAAATAATAGCTAAGTTTATTTAAAAAAATATAATTTATTACTATAAGATTTATAAACTTTTTTTAATTAATAAAAAGCTAAAAAATAAAAAGTTTATTAAAATGTTTAATTAAATCTATAGGGGATAATATTTTATTATCTTAATATATAATTTAAAAGTTAATAGACTTATTAAAAAGAATTATTAACTTTTTATTTATATTTTTATAATTTAGTTAAACTTTAATAAAAAGAACTAAATTTTAGTCCTTTATATAACTCTATTTATTAACTAAATATTAATTAAATCCTCTATAAAATACTCTCTTTTTTATTTTATCTATAGTTATAACTTAATTACTTTAATTAAAACTAAAAATATTATTTAGTAAGTATTAAATTAATTAAAAGTTAGAGATATTAAAACTAAACTCTTTTTATATATATAAACTTTAAAATAACTTAATTCTAATTAAGAAATAGCTCTTAAATATATTATAAAGTAATATTACTAAGTTACTAAAAATTATAATTAGAGAAATAAATATTAAATATAATATAAAAAACTATAAACTAAAGATATTATTCTTATTTATAATATAAAGCTATTTATTAATAAGAGCTTTTTTAATAAACTTAATATATATTAATTAAACTTTTTTTATATTTAGTAAATATCTTTTTAAATTTTATTCTATTTATTTAAAACCCTTATTAGAATTCTAATTAAATAGATAGTAGTTAGTAACTACTTAAAGAAATTTATAATAAATAAAAATAGCCATTTAGATAATATCTCTAAGATAGAAGTCTAACTAAACTTTAAATAAGCTTTTAATAAAGTTTTTTTTATTATAAATTAACTTAATTTTAATATATTTAATTTAATAGATATTTTAAACTTAAATAAATTATTTATATTAAAAGAAATAAAAACTAATAACTTTAATACTATAAAAATATAAATTAAGTAATTATAAGAATAAAATAAAATATTATAAGTTAAAGTTAATACTTAATAGAAAAAGAATAAAATAGTAATAAATATTTCTATAAAGAATAAAGGATTTAATAACTAATATAAAGATATAGAGAAACTAAAAGATAGCTAAATCTATAAAACTTATTTATTTTTATCTATTTTTAATAAATATAATAATATATTATTTATTTACTTTTAGTTATCTTTATATTATAATATATATTAATTATATATTATATTACTTCTTTGATATTTAATATATAAAGTTCTAAAAAAAAGAGAAATATATAATAATAAAAAAACTAACTAAAACTATAAAAACTAAAAACTACTAAAAAGCTCTAAAGAAATTAATATATTTTTAAAAATTTAAACTAAAGCTAAACTAACTACCTCTCTAAGTATAATAAATAATAGTTTCTTTTTTCTTCTTCTTCTTATTCTTACTTTTTAACCTTACTTCTATTATTAAAAAGCTAACCTATTTATAAAAGTTCTTATTAAAGATCTTATAAGAAATTATAGAGGAATATTACTATAACTTAAGCTTATATTCTAAAACTAACTTAATAAATTAATTAATTAATAGTTTATATATTAATATAATAATCTTATTTTTAAGATATTTATACTTATAAGGATTTATTATATTAATATTTCTACTTTTTTTATAAAAAGTATTATTAAAAATCTTTTTCTTTTTATTACTCTTTTTAGTATATTTAATTTAGCTAATAATCTTTTAATTATAGTTAAGTTTATATAAATATAAAAAGCCTTTTTAATAGTAAATATAGTTAAAATAAGCTTTTTTTATTTAGTTTAATAAGAAATATATTTTTAAAAAGCAATAAATATAATAACTTACTAGCTACTTTACTTAGTTTTAAAAGATATTTTTATTTAGTATTTAAAATACTTCTTATATAAAAAGAGATTTTAAATATTATATATATAAATTAATAAAGCTTTAACTACTTTAAATCTATCTATTTTTTAATATAGCTATCCTTAAAAGCTAATATAACCTTTTATAATATAAATCTCTTTTATAAAAAATAAAAACTTATTTAAAACTTCTTTTTTATTAATTAGTTTTATATATATTTTTAAGAACTTAATAAATAAATATTAAAACCTTAAAGTAACTCTTTTAGCTTTTTTATTAATAATAGTTTTATAGATAAAGCTTATTTTATATTAAACCTAACTAATAGGATTTTTAATAGAAGTTTAAAAAAGAGAAAAAGAAACTTATATATAAGTTAGTAGTAATCTAAATAGCTTTTAAAAGATAACTTATTATAACTAATAGTAGTATAATAAGTCTAAATAGATAAATAGTTCTTTTTTTATCTTTATAATTTATAGAAATTAGTATAAAAGAGAAAGAGAAAAGCTTATATATTTAATTTAAAATAATAATATAAAAGTAACTTAAGTTAATTTTAATATCTATAATTATACTACTTAGAAGTAGTTTAGTTATTATTATAAAGTATTAGTTAAGCTAAAAATTATAAAAGATAATATATTAAGAAGAAAAAAAAAGAGATATATTAAATAGAAGAGATATACTTTTTTATATCTAACTAGAAGGGTAGTTAATATTAAAAATAGTAGCTATAATAACTTAAAAGCTTATTTACTATATTAACTTATTAATAAGATAAAAAAAAAATTAAAAAGCTTTTTATTATAAATCTAAAATTAATTAAATTAAAAAGAATAGCTTCTAGTTGTTTATTATAATTTTTACTTATTTAGAGTAATAAACCTCCTAACTTTATACCTCTTAATAATATATATAGCCTTTAGTTATATAATTATAACTTAATAACCTCTTAAGTCTCTAACTATCTCTTTTAACCTTAACTATATTTATATATATATATAACTTTATTATTTTTAACTTTACTTTAGTAATAATATAGTTTATAATTACTTAATTACTTAATTACTAACTATTAAACTATTAATTTATCCTCTCTCTTATATATTATTTATACTATTATTAAATATTATTTTTATTACTACTTTACTATCTACTATATAAGTTAGGATATACTCTTTTTATTATAGCTACTATATTATTAAACTCTACTTATTAGAGTAACTTCTTTAGAAGTAAATTATTATTATTATTATAGTTTTTTTATTTAATTAAGCTAGCTAACACTTTTAGTATACTTTATATTATTTATAAATAAAGTAGTATATTAAGCTAATAAGCTTAATAGTAGCTATATTATTATTAGTAATACTCTTTCTATTAGTTAGTATAAGTTATACTTATTAATATTCTCTTAGAGGGCTATTTCTACTTTAGTATTATAGAGGGTTTATTTAAAAAAAACCTACTCTATAAAATATATAAGTATTTTATCTACCTCTATAGCTAAGTTTATATACTTACTATTAATTAACTTATATATCTTAAGGTCCCCTATAAGAGTATTAATAAGAGCTCTCTTAAATATTATTTTAATTATATACTCTTTATATATATTAAGCTATATAAAAAAAGAGAGGTTTTTATTAATTAGACTAATATTAAACTTTATAGTAAGCTTTTATATACTATTTATATTAATAGATATACTATAAAGCTTAAGGTATTTATATATAAGATTAAGTGCTAATATTATGAAGGTTTTTTATAAGTTAATAAAGAAGAAGAAGAGGGATAGATATAAAGCTTTATATAGTAAAGCTTTTTATACTTCTAGCTATAAGAACTTCTTATAATAACCTCTTTAGTTAAGAAGTTATCTCTATTTAGTAGTATTTATAGCACCTTACTAAAAAGTTTAATAAAGCTATTATTAGCTAAGCTATAAGAGCTTTAGTAACCTCTTTAGACTTAATATAATTAAGTTTACTATATATAGCGCTATTAGCTTTATACTATATAGCTAGTGTTATTATTATTCTATTAGTAGCCTCTAGCTATTTATTATAATTTTTACTTACTTAGAGCGATAAACCTCTTAACTCTATACCTCTTAATAATATATATAGCTTTTAGTTATATAATTATAATCTCTAACTATCTCTCCTAATTTTAGCTATACTTATATATATATATAACTTCACTATCTTTAACTTCACTTTAGTAATAATATAGTTTATAATTACTTAATTACTTAATTACTAACTATTAAACTATTAACTTATCCTCTCTCTTATATATTACTTATACTATTAATACTATCTTTATTACTACTTTACTATTTATTATTCTTCTTATTTAATTAAGCTAACTAATATTTTTATAATAGCTATACTATTATTAGTAATACTCTCTCTATTAGTTAGTATAAACTATACTTACTAATATTCCCCTAGAGGGCTACTTCTATTTTAATATTATAGAAGGTCTATTTAAAGAAGGGCTACTCTATAAAGTATATAAGTATTTTATCTACTTCTATAGCTAAGTTTATATATTTATTATTAATTAACTTATATATCTTAAGGTCTTTTATAAAGGTATTAATAAGAGCTCTCTTAAGTGTTATCTTAATTATATACTCTTTATATATATTAGGTTATATAAAGAAAGAGAGGTTTTTATTAATTAGATTAATATTAAACTCTATAGTAAGCTTTTATATATTATTTATATTAATAGATATATTAGGCTTAAGGTATCTATATATAAGGTTAAGTACTAATATTATAAAGGTTTTTTATAGGTTATAAGGATAGGTTATTAATAAAGGTTTAAAGGTGAGGAAGAGGAAGAGGGATAAATATAAAGCCTTATATAGAGCTTTTTATACTTCTAGCTATAAGAACCTCTTATAATAACCTCTTTAGTTAAGGAGTTATCTCTATTTAGTAGTGTTTATCTTATTAGAAGGTTTAGTGAAGCTATTATTAGCTAAGCTATAAGAGCTTTAGTAACCCCTTTAGCCTTAATATAATTAGGCTTACTATATATAATACTACTAGCTTTATGCTATATAGCTAGTGCTATTATTATTCTATTAGTTTATTTAGCTAAGGTATATATTTAACTTTATATAGTAATATTTAGAGGGTTTACTTATTAATAGGAATATATAAGGTTTCTATATTATTTTTTTTAATTAATAGAAGGTATAAGTTAAGGTGCTTATATAGTGTTTTTAGAATTATACCTATATATAAAGTGAATTTTACTATAGTTTTTTTATAGGGGGGCTATATTATAACTATAAACTTAAAAAAAAAAACTATTCTATTAGTCTATTTAGTTAAAGTATATATTTAACTTTATATAAAGGTTTACTTATTAGTAGGAATATATAGGGTTTTTATACTATTTTCCTTAATTAGTAGAGAGTATAAGTTAAAATACTTATATAGTGTTTTTAGAATTATACTTATATATAAAGTAAATTTTACTATAATCTTTTTATAAGGGGGCTATATTATAACTATAAACTTAAATTAAAAAGAATATATTTATTTAGGTTTTAATAATAAGAGTAAAATAAATATATTAACTAAAATATTACTATTTATAAAAAAAAAGCTTTTAACTTTATATATTTTATAATTAAATTATAAAAAACTTTACCTCTTTTATAGCTATAAGTGATTAATTTTCCTCTTAGAAATATAATATTATAAGCTTAACTAAATAGTTTATAATTATATTTTATTTTATTTTACTATTAAATTATATTAATTATTATTCTTTCTTCTATTTATTACTTTTAGTATTTAATTTTACTTTTATCTAATTACTAGCTATATTTAGTAATTACTTAAATTATAGTTTTAAAAAAAACTACTTTATATACTTAATTAGTTCTTTTTTTATTTAAAAATAATATTTTTAAAAGAAATATTAATTATTAGCGCTAAATTTACCTTAATAATATCTATAAAAAGAGATATTTTAACTTATTAACCTTCTATTAAATATCTTTATATTAAGTTTATAGTTATAATATAGCCCCCCTATAAAAAAACTATAGTAAAATTCACCCTATATATAGGTATAATTCTAGAAACACTATATAGGTACCTTAACCTATACCTTCTACTAATTAAGGAAAATAGTATAGAAACCTTATATATTCCTACTAGTAGGTAAACCCTCTAAATATTACTATATAAAGTTAAATATATACTTTAGCTAAATAGACTAGCGGAATAGTAATAGCGCTAGCTGTGTAGCGTAGAGCTAGCGGCGCTGTATGTAGTAGGGCTAATTATATTGGGGCTGAAGGGGTTACTGAGGCTCTTATAGCCTAGCAATAACTTTGCTGAACTTTCTAGTGAGGTACTGCGAATGCTGCTATAAGAGAGATAACTCCTTAACTAAAGAGGTTGTAATGCTACTATATGAGAGATGACTCCTCAACTAAAGAGGTCGTCAGAAGAGGTTCTCATAGTGCAGCTGAGGTTAGGAGAGTTATGATCATGTGACTGAAGGCTGTGTGTATTGTTAGGAGGTGTGGAGTTAGGAGGTTTGTCGCTCTAAGCAGGTAAAAATTATAGTGAACAGCTAGAGGCTAAATATCTTTATATATTTATATATATAATAACTATTTTATTTTAATAGATATTTTTATATTTAATTATTATTTTAATTAAGCTTAACTATTATTTATATATCTTAAAGATTATACTTTTTTTCTTTCTATATATTTTTACTAACTTTTAATAAAAATTATTAATATAATAATTAATACTTCCTTATTTATTATAAATTTACTTTCTTAACTCTTTTTTTTTTAAGATATCTAATTATTATAACTTAAATAAATAATAATATAAACCTATTAAGCTAATTATATATAATTATAACTTAATAGCTCTTTTTCTAAACTACTATAAAACTTAATATAATATCTTACTAAATTACTCTTACTCTTTTTAGTCTCCTTTTTCTAGAAATTATAATCTTAAGTTTTAAAAAGTTTATAAAACTATATAAGATATTAATTAGATTAATAAAATTAAATAGGAGCTTATAATTTATATTATATACGTTTATAAAAATTAATTAGTTTCTTATAATAAAACTCTATAAGTAGTAGATATAACTACTTTACTTCTATAAAGAGAATAGCTTTTTTAGTTTTTAGATTTCTATTTTAATTACTCTAATATAATAAATATTAAATTAAGTAAGATTAGATATATCTAATTTATATAATTTAATAAAAAACTCTTTAAAATTATCTTTAAAATAGTAAAGCTTATTAAATCCTTTATTATACTTTATAAACTTTATAAAGCGTTTAAGTTTAATTAAAATAGATCTTTCTTAATACCTAAATAGATATATATTAATAATAACTTTATTAATATAACTTTAATTAAATACTAATAAAATAGATTTTCTTATAATAATAATAAGAATTTAATTTAAAGAATCTAAGAGTAAAATATATAAATAAAAATTCTTTTTAAACTTTATAATATATTTAGATTTCTATATTAAAATAATCTTTTTTTAAAATACTATAATAAAGCTAATTATAATTTAATTATTAAAAATATTATTAAAAAGTAATATATAAAAGTTCTTATTATTTATATTTTTGTTTATAAAAACTTTAAAATAAAATATTATAAAATTCTAACTAATAAGCTTATTTTATATAATTTTATTATCTTTTTATAATATAATAATAGAGGAAAATATATAAACCTAATTACTAATTAAAAGAATAGCTTATATCTCTATTTAGATAATATATAAGATATTACTAATAATAATAGTTTAAATAAGTTAGAGATCTCTTTTAAAATTATAATTAAGCTAGTTTATAATTAATATAAGATTTATAAAGTATTAATAGAGACTTAAGAGCTTATTAATTATCTTTTTTTTATTATTTTATAATTTTAAATTAAATTAAAAAAAAACTTATAGAAATATAATCTCTATATTATAAATTTTATTAAATATATTATTTAATAGATATTTTTAATTATAAGACTTTATATTTAGAAATTACTACTAAAGCTTAAAAAGCTAATTTAAATCTTTATAAAAATCCTTTTAACTATTAAGTTAAATTTATTATAAAAGAATTTAATCTTTATACTTTACTTAAAAGTTTAAAATTAAAACTTAAATTTAGATTTAAAAACTAACTTAAAGCTTTAAAAAGAAAGAAGTAAAAAGAATAATAAGAAAATAAGAGAAATATAAGTTTTAGAGAGACTATATCTAATTAGATACTAATTATATAAGAGTTAATTAAAGTTAAAATAGAAAACTTAACTCCTTTAAAAAAAACTAATAGAATAGAAGATATAATTTATAATAATAACTTTAATTTTATAATTTTTATTATTAATATAAAAAAAAAACTACTTTAAAAAAGTATTAAATAAAGTTAAAAATATATAAATTAAAATAGAGAATAATTAAAGAGAATTTTACTATATTAAAGTTGAAAGAAAAATTAGAAAGCTTAAGTTATTTAAAATATATAGATTTAATAACTTAATTTTAAAGTAATTCTTTATTACTTAAGATAACCTAATTAAAGATATAGTTTAAACTATATAACTTTAAAATACTTTTTTAGTTTTAATTATACTAAAAAGATAAATAATATTTAATATATAATAAGCTAAAAAGATTTAAAAAGAAGATTATAATTAAATTTATATTAAAAAATATTAAATAAATAGCGTCTTAAGGGGTGAATTTTAAAGGAATTAAAAGTGTTAATTTCTAAGAAAAAAAGAAGAGAAGTTCTAGCTCTTTAAATACTTTTTAAGAAGTAGATTTCCCTACTTCTAATCTATTTTACTAAGCTAATTAGTAAGCTAAACTATAACTATTAATAATAATTATATTAAAAATAGATTATTATTTATTTCTAATTATTATTAGAAATATATAATATACTATTTTTAGTATAATTAGAGTTTTATAAAAACCTTAAATATTAATTTTAATATAATATTAATTATATATTATATATTAAATAATAATAATATATTACTTTACTAAAGTTTATAAAATATATAATATTATATTTTATAAAAAAGAATTAATAGAAAGACTAATTATTAGCTAAAATAATAGAAAATATAAATTAAAAATTAAAAAGTAAATTAAATATATAAAATAAAATTAATTAGGTTTTTCTCTTTTAAGTATATAAAAAACTTAAAAGATATATAGAAAGAGGTAGAGTTCTTAAAATTTTTAGTAATTTTAATTTAAAAGTAAGAAGCTAGATAAACGTTTTTATAAGTATTAAGCGTTATAATAAGAGGAAATAACTTATATAAGTAAATAGAAGCTTAATTAGCTTAAAATAAAAAAAGACTAAAAAGATAAATAAAAAATATATTTATTTTTATATAATTTTTTATTTTTTTTAATAACTTTAGTAATTACCTTTTTAGAAGAGTTTTTAAGATTTTTTAGCTTAACTTATAGAAAAAACTTCTTAATTCTTACTTTTTAAAAATAAAATAATAATAAGTATTTTTAAATTTCTCTAGTTTTAGTTAAGCTTATTTTATCCTCTTTTTTAATTTTTATTATACCTCTTCTATTATTTAAAGTAATAAAAAGGTAAAATACTATAAGGATAATACTACTAAACTTCTTCTTAGTAGCTTATTTTCTCTTAAGAGATTATATAACTTAAAGTATAAAAAGAGTAGAAAATATAGATAAAGTATAACTTAGTTAGGTTTATATTTATATATTTACTTTTATATCTCTTATAGTTATATAGAAAATAAATATATAAGTATTTAGGTATTTTTAGAGGTTTTCTACTTAGAGTAAAATACTTAGTATAATTAATAAATCTTCTCTTTTATTTTATTATACTATCTTCTATTATCTCTTCTACTATTTAGATATTTATGCTATAATAGATAATATCTTCTACTTTATAATATAGTCTTAATATAAAAACCTTATTATTATTAGCTATACTCTTATTATTAAATTTACTTTTTCTAACTTACTAATAAGCCTTTAAGCTATTTTAGCTATTTTAAAGAAGTTTATAAAGTAGTTATAAATATTAGAATTATTATTAATAGCTTTAATTATATCTATATTAATCTTAAAGTTATATAACTACTATAGATTATCTTTATTAGTTATAGCTTTAAGTGAGTATAGCTAAATAAATTAAAAAAAGGTTATTTTATTAATATAAATAAATAAGCTATAGCTAAAGCTTTTAATATCCTTAATATTATTTTTATAAATTAAGTTATTTAGCTTAGCGTTATTTAGCTTATATATATATATTTAAAGAGGGGGAAGGATATTATAGTTATTATATATATAAGAGGATATAAAGAATAAGCTTAAAGCTTTATTTAAATAGTTAAGTTCTTATATTATAGCTATAAGAACTCTTTTAACTATAGTAGTAAAAAGTTATATTATTAAGTTTATACCTTTAAGTATAAATTTAAGCTATTACTAAGCTCTAGCTATATTAACTATAAATACTATTAGTATCTTATATTATAGATAATATTTTTATAACGTTATAAATAATATTTTTATAATATTATAAATAATACTCTTATTAATATATTTTACTACTTTACTACCTATCTATCTACCCTCTTTTATTAAAGTTAAGTTAAGCTAAATATTAATAATTAGTTATAATAAGATTTATTTATTTACTTTATTAAGATTTAGTATAAATTAAAATACTACTATTAAGTTTTAGTATTTTTAAAAAAAGTATATAGTAAACTATAATACCTATTTATTTAGGTTAACTAGATTACTAATATAAATAATAGTTAGAAAAGACTAAAGACTAAAATAAAAATATATCTTTTTTGAAAAGATATTATACTTTTAGTATACTTTATATTTTAAATATATTAAGCTTATATAGCTTATATAACTTACTCTTTAATAAGCGCGTATTAAAGCTTCTTTATAAAGCATATAATATATTACTAAATACTTTGCTATATTAAATCAAAATAGATTCTTAAAATATTAAAACTAATAGAAGTTAATAAATACTAAAATAAAGCTTTATAAATAAGCCCTTATTAGTATTATAAATTAGAATAACTTTTAAATTATTACTTAAATATATAAAATTACTTAACTACTTTTATAAGAAAATATATTAAATTATTATTTATATTAAACATTTTACTTAAATATATTCTTATTAAGCTTAATATATAGATTAATTCAAATAATATATTACTTTATAATATAATATTTATTAATATATTAGTAGTCTAATTAACTTATATAAATAGGTATTATAGTTCACTTTATATTTTTTTTATAATACTAAAACCTAATAGTAGTATTTTAATTTATACTTAATCTTAATAAAGTAAATAAATAAATTCTAATATAACTAGTTATTAATACTTAGTTTAACTTATCTTTAGCTATATAGAAAAAGGTAAATAGGTAGGTAAAGAAATAGTAAAGTAATAAAATATATTAATAAGAGCGTTATTTATAATACTATTATTTATAAAAATATTATCTATAATATAGAATATTAATAATACTTATAGTAGCTAGAGCTTAATAATAACTTAAACTTATACTTAAAGGTATAAACTTAATAATATAACTCTTTATATAGCTAAAAAGGTTCTTATAGCTATAATATAAAAACTTAACTACTACTTTAAATAAAGCTTTAAGTTTATTCCTTATATTCTCCTATATATATAATAACTATTATATCTTTTCCCCTAATTATAACTATATATTAACTAAATAAAGCTATACTAAATAACTTAATCTATAAAATTAATATTAATAAAGTTAAAAGCTTTAAATATAATAACTTTTTCTTTACTAAAAAAAAAACTCTCTTTAAATTTACTTAGAAGTACTTACTTAAGATAGCTAAAGAGAGTAATATAATAAAGTTATATAGCTTTAAGATTAATATAGAGATAGTTAAAGCTATTAATAATAATCTTAATACTTATAATTATTTTATAAGCTTCCTTAAGATAGCTAAAGTAGCTTAAATATTTAAATATTAATAAGTTAAAAAAGGTAAATTTAATATTAAAAGTATAGCTAATAGTAGTAAACCTTTATTATATTAAAACTATATAGTAAAGTAGAAGATATTATAATAGTATAATAGTATAGAAGTTTTAAAGCTTTTATATTTAGTAAAGTTTATAGTATAGATATCTAAATAGTAGGGGAGAGGAAAATAAATATAAATTAAATATAGTATAAAAAATAGAAGAGACTAATAGAGATAGAAGTAGCTAGAGGAAAATAGTTAACTTAGCTTATTATAATAGTTAAAATCCTAAAAGACTAACTAATAGAGGAGTATAAAAGTAAAGAAGATATCTAAGTTTAAGCTATAATTATATAACCTAAAAGTTATTAATAGAGGGTAAGAAGATTAATTTAGCTTTTATAGTTAATACTAATTAAATTTTATAATATAAAGCTAGTAGCTTATATTTATTAATATATCTTTTACTAAAATATTACTTATTACCTTTTCCTTTCTATTGTATAATATTACTTTCTTATAAACTTTATAGTATTTATTAATACTAATTATTATAAATATATTACTATATTTCTATTTTATTATTATTATTTTCTCTATTTATATTTATCTATTTATATCTATTTATATAACTACTAAATACTTTATTACTAAAGTTATGAGCTAAATTATTACTTAAATTACTAAAAATATTATTACTAAAGCTATTTACTCTCTAAAGTTAAAACTTTTATTAAATTTATAATTATAATACAGCCCCTTTATAAAAAGATTATAGTAAAATTCACCTTTCTAAAACTACTAAATCCTAACTAAATACCTCCTAAAGGAGAATTCAAATAAACCTAAATATAACTAGCGCTATAAAAAAGATATAAGGCTAAATTTACTAATATTAATATAACTAGTAAAATTATACCTAATAATTTAATAACTATCCTTATAACTTTTAATTATATACTAATATAATTAAAAAGAATAAAATAACTATAACTTTATCTAATTAGAATAAAAAGAATAATTATATAAATTACCTATTATAGTAATTCCTATAATTAGCTAAAATAAATAAAAACTATATATTAAGTTAGTTACTATAAAAAATATATATTAATAGAATTTATAAACCCCTAAAGTTAATCATATAGTTATTATTAATAAAAGTTAATATTAAGTTAAAATTTAAAACTAAAATAATAGAAACTAATAATCTATAATAAATCTATAAACTATAACTATAATAATACTATAAATCTAAAATATCTAAATTAGATTAAATAAAACTATACTAATTAACTTTATAATAAGGTTTTTATAACTAATTACCTATTATAGTAATTACTTAATTAAGTAGTTACCTAACTAAGTAAAGGTTTATAAGGAAAAAATATATTATATATATAATAGATTTTTATACTTAGAATAGATTTTAAAGAAGTAAGTAATTTAATAGTTTTATCTATTTAATTACTATTACTACTTATTATTATTACTTTTTACTTATTATTACTATTATTAGTATTATTTCTTTTATATTAATAATAACTATTTATACTAGCTATAAATAGTTATTCTTAATTATTAGGAATTTTATTATAATAACTAATAAAACGAAAAGTTTCCCCTTTTTACTATATTATATAATATTCCTACCCCTAATAATATTACTTTAATTATATACTCTTTTATAAGTTATAAACTTAGAAGTTATACTTCTTAAGAAGCTACTATACTTAAAAATACCTTTTATTTCGCTATAATACTTAATAATAAATATATAAAATATAAAGATTTTGATTTTTATTATAAAAATTAAGATAATATATTAGAATTTTTATATAACGAATTAAAAGTATATCTTTTAAGAACTTTTATTCTTATTTTTTAAATCTTAAAGGGACTATTTATTTAGAAATAGATAGATTAATAAAATAAAACTATTCTAGTTTTATATAATACTTATTATAAAATATCTTTTATAATAAAGTATTATATAGAATTATAAATATCTATTAGTTTATAATTTATTAAAAAATATATATCTATTAGTTATATTTTAACCTATTTATATAAAATTGAGCAATTTTATTTATTTTAATATAAAAATAATAAATATATTATTATTAATACTAAAAAATAGACTTTTTTAATAATAAGTCCTTTTCTATTCTTAAGCTTAAAAGTAATATAAATTATACTACTTAAGTAATTAAGATATAAGCTTATCTAATTAAAAAATATCAACTATATTAGCAGTCTAGTCAACCTATATAAGTAGGTATTATAGTTCACTCTATACTTTTTTTCACAATACTAAAACCTAATAGTAGTACTTTAACCTATACCTAATTTTAATAAAGTAAATAAATAAATCTTAGTATAACTAGTTATTAACGCTTAGCTTAACTTATCCCTAGTAGAAGAGGGTAAGTAAGTAAGTAGTAGAATAGTAAAATATACTAATAAGAGCGTTATTTATAACGCTATTATTTATAAGAACGTTATTTATAATATTATAAAAGCGTTATCTATAACGTAGCTAGAGCTTAGTAATAACTTAAACCTACACTTAAGGGTATAAACTTAATAGTATAACTCTTTATATAGCTAAAAAGGTTCTTATAGCTATAGTATAAGAACTTAACTATTTAAATAAAGCTTTAAGCCTATTCTTTATATCCTCCTATATATATAATAACCTTATATAATATCCTTCCCCTTCTTTAAATATATATATAAGCTAAGTAAAGCTAAGCTAAATAACTTAATCTATAAGACTAATATTAAGGATATTAAAAGCTCTAGCTATAACCTACTTATTTATACTAATAAAATAACCCTTCTTAAATTTACTTAGTTATACCTACTTAAAGCTATAACTAATAAAGATAGTCTATAGTAATTATATAGCCTTAAAGTTAATATAGATATAGTTAAAGCTATTAATAATAATCCTAATACTTATAAATACCTTATAAGCTTCCTTAAGATAGCTAAAGTAGCCTAAGTAGTTAGTAAGTTAGAAAGGGTAAATATAGTGAGAGTATAGCTAATAGTAGTAGGGCTCTTCCCACGTTAAGACTATATAGTAGAGTAGAAGATATTATCTAAATAGCGTAATAGTATAGAGGCTTTAGGGCCCCTACGCCTAGTAGAGCTCACAGCGTAGATATCTAAATAGTAGAGGAGATAATAGAAGATAGGCGTAGATTAAATATAGCGTGGAGATAGAGGTAGCTAGAGGAAGATAGTTAAGGCTTATTATAATAGTTGAAGTTAGAGGAGCGTAGAGGCGAAGAAGATATCTAAGTCTAAGTTACTTATAGTTATATAACCTAAAGGTTGTTAGTAGAGGGCGAGGGGACCAGTCTAGCTTTTATAGTTAATACTAGTTAAATTTCATAATATAAGGCTAGCAGCTTATAACTAAACTTATATTATTATACTATATTAATAATATTTTAATATTAAGGCTTAAAAAAGAAGTAAAAGAATTAACTATAAAAATAGCTAATTTAATAAAATTAGAACTTATAGGTGAGGTAAGCACCTTTCTAGGTTAACAAATTAATATTAATAAGGAAAAAGAATATTTTACTATATCCTTATATAATTATATTAAAACTATAATTGAAAAGTATAATAAGGAAAATATATATAAATATACTACACTAGTAGATTTAACCCTTAAATTAATAAAAAATAAAAATTAAGCTATAAAATAAGATATATAGATATATTAATAGGAAGTAGGCTTTTTAATCTAGCTAGTAATAAAAACTAAGCTTAATATAGCTTTTATAGTAAATTAAGTAGTTGGATTTATATTAATCCTTTTAATACCTATTTTAAGGCTTTAGATAGGATTTAGGGTTATTTAAATTATAATACTAATTATATATTAATTTTCTATCATAATATTCCTATTATAAGAACATAGGGTTTTTCTGATTTTAATTAAGGTAATTATATATTAGAAAGAAAAAGTACCTCTAGTTATATATTCTTTTTAAGTAAAAATATAATAAGCTAAAATACTAACTTATAAAAAGGCCTTACTATTAGTACTTATAAAGCTAAATATATAGCTTTAAAAGAAACTACTAAAGAAGCTATATATTTAAATAATATTCTTATTAATATTAATAACTTATTAAGGTTTAATTATAACCTAACTATTCCTAATATAATTATAGATTTATAATTAGCTTAATATCTAGCTAAAAATCTAGAATTTCATAAAAGAATAAAGTAGATAGATATAACTTATCACTTTGTTTATTAGAATATTATTAATAAAAAAGTACTATTAACTTATATTAAGTCTAATTAAAATATTACTGATAGCCTAACTAAAGGCCTAAATACTATATAATATAGGTAATTTATTATATATTTAGGCCTATATAACTCTACTAATTTTTAAGAATATTAAGAAGAATTTAAATAAAATAAATATTACTTAACTTCTAGGGGGTTCTAAAACTACTAAGTCCTAACTAAGTACCCCCTAAAGAAGAATTTAAGTAAAACTGAATATAACTAGCGCTATAAAAAAGATATAAGGCTGAAATTACTAAGACTAGTATAACTAGTGAAACTACACCTAATAATTAAATAACTATCCCTATAACTATTAATTATATATTAATATAACTAAAAGGAATAAAGTAACTATAACTTTATCTAATTAGAATAAAAAGTATAATTATATAAATTACTTATTATAGTAATTCCTATAATTATCTAAAATAAATAAAAACTATATATTAGGTTAGTTACTATAAAAAATATATATTAATAGAATAATAATTCCCTAAAGTTAATAATATAGTTATTATTAATAAAAGTTAATATTAAGTTAAGATTTAAAACTAAAATAATAGAAAATAATAATCTGTAATAAATCTATAAACTATAACTATAATAATACTATAGATCTAGAATATCTAAATTAGATTAAATAAAGCTGTAATAATTAACTTTATAGTAAGGTTTTTATAGTTAATTACCTATTATAGTAATTACTTAATTAAGTAATTACCTAACTAAGTAAAGGTTTGCGAGGAAAAAATATATTATATATATAATGGATTTTTCTACTTAGAATAGATTTTGAAGAAGAAAATAATTTAATAGTTTTATCTATTTAACTACTACTACTACCTATTATTACTACTTTTTACCTATTATTACTATTATTAGTATTATTTCTTTTATATTAATAATAACTATTTATACTAGCTATAAATAGTTATTCTTAATTATTAGGAATTTTATTATAATAATAAACAAAACGAAAAGTTTCCCCCTTTTGCTATACTATATAATATTCCTACCCCTAATAATATTACTTTAATTATATACTCTTTTATAAAAATAAATATATTTTAAAGAGTAATAATTAGTTTATAAGTAACTCTTTAGCTATTATTCTAACTTAATAAGTTATTTCTATTAAATATCCTTAAGAGTAGCTTATTTCTTATAAGTTTATTATTAAGAAGCTTTATATTAATTTATTTATTATAACTTTTTTTTATTACTTTTTAGGAGATTTATACTTCTTATAAGCTTTTTTATACTTTAATTTTTTTTATTACTAATAGTCCTCTTTTTAAGTTATACTTTTTAACTTTAGTTACTTTATAAACTAAAACTATTTTATTTATTTCTTAAAGTAGAGATTTTATTACTTCTATTTAAAGTATTACTTTAGTTTATATTTACTTAGAAGAAGCTATTTATTACTAATTTATTTATATATTATGCTTTATTTTTAATTATTATAACTATTTTAAGAGAAATATTTTAGATATTTATAATAAGATTAAAGTACTATTAGGAGATATTAAGATTTCTATTTATAAATATACTTTTATAGTTAAAAACCTAAAGAATTTCTTTAATATTAAATAATCCTCTAATATAAACCTTTTCTATATTATTTATAAACTTAATAACCTATATTAAGCTTTTAAATATATTAATCTTTATAGTAGTTTTAATATTTAGTAGATAACTTATTTAGTTTAAAGTTTTATAAAGTATTTAGTTTTATAAAAAACTTTCTAAGTTTATAAATAGTTTTCTTTTAGGTTTTATATATAATAAGAGAAACTTTATTTTACTTTATAATCCTTATAAATATATTATAATTATAAATATAATATTTATAAGATTTAAAAGTAAATAAAAATATTTAAATTTCACTTATAAGAGGTTTTTTATAAATCTATCTATAGGTATTTTATCTATTAATATATAAATAATTTAGAAGCTACTTTTCTAATACTTCTATTAAAATTATATATTATAGATATTAATATACTTCAAATAAATATTTATTCTCTCTCTTAAAGTATCCTTATAAAAACTAATATATTATTTTATTATTTATAAATAAAATATTTATAGCTATAAGTAAGATTTAAATACTTATAAGTTTACCTCTTAAGATATGAAAGTAAATTATAAAATATTAAGTCTTATATAAGTATTATATAGTTTATCTTATAATAGCTAGATATTTTTAAAATAGATTTATAAGAAATTAAAATAATAATATTATAGTAAATATAATATCTACTTTTATAAATATAGCTATATAAAATATTAATCTAACTATTTCTTAGAAAGTTTTAATTTTTTATAGTATTATTTATTTTTTATTTATTTTAAGTTCTTTTTAAGAAAGTAGTATTAATAAATAAGTAATATTTTATAAGTTAAACTTTTAAGTAACTTTCTTAATATATAAGTTATAAATTAAAAAACCTTTTAAGCTTTTTAATTTTTTATAACTTTTATTCTTAAGTAAAATTTAATATCTCTTTACTTTTTAATTTTATACTCTTTTTTAATTTTATTAATAACTTTATAAACTTTATTCTTATTATCTTTATAAAAAAGAATAAAAAAATTATTAATATAAAATATAATTATAACTTTTTAGTTAAAGTTTTAAAAAAATAGAGGTTCTCTTTTAAACTTTATAAATTAAATCTCTTAAAAATAAAGCTAAATTTTTTATACTATAGAAGAAATATATTTTAAAGCTTATATAAAGCTTTATTTAGTTTAATAATATATTTAGTAAGAGAATCTAAATATTTTATAAATTTCTTAATACTTTATAGTATTTTATAAGTAATTAGATTTTTTCTTTTTAATATTTTTATATTTAAGAATATATTAATAATATTATATTAATATATTTTATAGTTAAATTATATAGTAATTATTATTATAACTTTAAAAGTTTATAAAATAAAAATTATAATATAAATATTTTTAAGATCTTTTAGTTAGAAGTCCCTTTATATAATAATCTAAATATTTATATCTATAAAGTATTTATTTATATTTAGTTTATAAATAAAAACTTATTTTAAAAAGAAAAGTTTTAAATATATTTTTAAGTAGTTTAAAATCCTCTAAGTTTTAAAATTAATAATCTTTTTAAGTTTTTTATAATATATAGTAATAAATAGCTTCTAAAGCTATTTAAAAAGCTTTTTAATTTTTTTTTAAGTTTTTAAAAATAAGAATAACTAAATATAATATATCTTATTAAATTATAATAAGAAATTAAAAAGAGGTTTTAAAACTAATTTTTTATAGATATTTTCTTTTAAAAGTTTATTTAATTTAGTTTTTATTATTTTATAGAATATATAATAAAATCTTTTATTTTCTTTAATAGGTTTTTATTTCTCTAATATAAAAGTTATAAAAATATTATTTTATTTTTATTTATTAGATATTAAGTTTTTATTTTTTATATTAATAATATTATTAATATAAATAATAAAAGTATTTTTAGGTTTATTTTAGAGATTACTTTTTTTATAAAAATAAATCTAAATATAAGTTTTCTTTATATATAAATATTTTTTCTTTAGTTTAAAGGTTCCTTTTTATATATCTTTAAGGTTAAGCTAATTCTTAAAAAGAAATAAATTCTTATAAAAGCTATTTATATCTATTAATTTAAAGTTTTTTATATCTTTTAATAAAGATTTTATTCTATTAATAAATTTTAACTCCTTTTAAGATCTTAAAATAATAGTAATAATATTACTTCTAAAACTATTATTACTTAAAAATTTTAAATTTTATTTAAGAAAATTACTTCTAAATATTTAACTATTAAGTTTAAAAGATTATTTAAAAATAAAAAAGCTATATTAAGCTATCTTAAATATAATCTTCTTATTTTCTATACTTTATAATAATTATTATATTATAATTCTTTTATTAATTATAAAATCTTTTTTATTTAGGATATTAAAGCTTATAAATATATTTAAAATTAAAAATAATTCCTCTATTTCTTTAATTATAATTTTTATAACTATAAGTTTTAATCCTTTTTTAATATCTTTTTTTAAAAAGAATTTATTTTTATTAAAAGTAATATTTTATAAGATAATTACTCTCTTAAGTATTAAAATTTAAATCCTATAGAGATTATATATATTAAATATATACTTTATAAAATATTTAATATAGCTATATAAAACTATTTTAAACTCTTTTCTCTTTATCCTTTTTTCTCTTTCTTTTTTAAGAATATATACTTTATAATTATAAATATATATCCGTCTTTAATAAAACTAAATTTTTAGGTTTTATAATATATTATAAACTAATATTTACTTATTAAGATATCTCTTATATTATTCTTTTTTAATTTTATTAAGAGATTTTTAATTTATTAATATATAAAAATTTATATTATATAAAAAGATACCTATAAGTAAGAATCTATTTTATAACTTAAATAAAAATCTTATTAAGTATAATATTTATATACTTTATATAATTATTTCTTTTTTTACTCTCTCTCTTTTATTAATTAATTCCTTTATATAAAGAGGGGAGAGCTTAATATTAATATTATTCTCTTAAACTTATTATTAATATTTAGTTATTCTTTAAATTATAATAATAGATCTATTAATATTCTATCTTATTTTATATATAAGAAGTTTTTTCTATTTAAAAACTTAATTCTTAAAAGTTTATAGTATTTAAAAGACTTTATAATAAGTTTTATTTCTAAAATAAAACCTAAAAAGTTTTCTTATATATTTATCTTTAATTATAAAAAGCTATAAAACTTCTAAATAAACTTCTAAATAATTAAATAGATCTTAAGAGATATATTAATATAGATATCTACTTTTAGATTTAAATAATCTTTATAAAATAACTTATTATAAATATACTATAGAATAATCTTTATATTTTAGATAAATTAATCTCTTAATCCTCACTTTTTAAATATTTTAAACTAAATACTTAAAAGCTTTCTAATTAAAATACTTAATTTATAAATATTAAAAATAAATATTATTTTTATATATAAGTTTAAAATTATAAAAAAGTTACTCTTAATAAGCTATAATTACTAATTATATAGTATTTATAACTTTTAAGTAGCTTATATTAAAATAGATTTATAATAAAAATAAAGTAAAGTAATTAGAAATAGATTTATATTTAAAAAATAAAATATTATTAATATATATAAATATTTAAAATAAAATTTTAGCTTTTTCATAATAAATTTTATTAATATATCTATTTAACTAAATATTAATACTTTTAAGAGAGGATTCTAAGATAATATTAATTTTAAAACCCTTAATATAAAAGATATTCTTAAAAGTAAGATCTTTTATTTATTCTCTATTAAGTTTATAAAAAACTTTATAAAAAACTCTTATACTTACTCTATAAATTATTAGAACTTAATTCTTTATAATAACTCTTTTAGGTTTCTTAAGAGGTTTATAATCTTATAAATATTTTAAGTTATTAATAATATAATTTAAAGCTATAATATTATAAACTATAAAGAACTATAAAGAGCTATTATTTTTTCTATTTATATTAAAAATAAAACTAAATACTTTTTTAAACTTCTTAAAAGCTATTAAATCTATATATAATACTTTAATTATAATAATAATTATATTATTAAAATATATAACCTTTTTAGTAGTATATCTTTTTACTCTTAAGATATTTTTTAGCTTAAACTATCCTTTACTAATAAAGTTATTATAGATTAATTTCTACTTCTTTAAGAGTATTTTAATCTTAATATTATTTTAGATTTCTATAGTAATTTTTAAAACTAACTAATAAGTTATTTTATTAGTTAATATAAATTTAATTATTATATAATCCTTAGAAAACTAAATATATTATAAAGATTATCTTTTATTTATAAATTCCTAATATAAGTATTTCTTAACCTCTTTAAAAGTATCTCTAAATTTTTAAAACTTCTTATTTTTAAACTTTAATCCTTTAAATTTAGATCCTTTTAAAATTAAAATTAAAGCTTATAAATTATTAGATTTATTATTAATTATTATAAATACTTTATTAATCTTAAGTTTCTTCTAATAAAAGTTTAATTAGATAATTTTAGTAAAAACTTTTTTATAATCTTTTAGTTTAAAAAATAATTAGAATAATTCCTTATAAATAATAGGATCTTAAATTATTTATTATACTTAATTAGAAGTAATTTAAACCTTAATAGTTTATAAGAAATATTTAATTATAAAAACTCCCTAAATATCTAAAATCCTATAAATTAATACTTAGTAATAATAATTAATTTATTAATTATAAAAATCTCTTAAGCTAATATTTAAATAAATAGCTTTATAAAAGATACTAAAATAATTCTCTTTTATAATAGTCTAAATAGCTAAATTACTCTTTATAAACTTACTTTTAAATAATCTAACTACTATTTAAAGAGAAAATAATTTATTACTCTTATTATTTAAAGTAGTTTTACTTATAAGTATTTATAAATATATAAATATTAAAATAAGATCTATATTATTATTTAACTTAAAAGTATTTAAAATATATAACTTAAATAGAAGTAATACTTTATATCTTAAAATAATCCTAAGTAAAATATAATTCTTATTAATCTTATTTAAGATCTAAAGTTTAACTATACTTAAGAACTTCTTATTAATATTTATAAAAAGCTAGTTTTAAATATATTTTAAGAACTAATTTTTAGTTTTCTAGTTATTTTAAGTTTTAATAGCTAAAATAGATTATTATTTAATAAATATTCTATATCTAACTTAGAGAAAAAGATCTTTAAATAAAATAGATATTAATTTAGCTAACTTAAGAGGGGGTTAAATATATATAAGTATAAAAATAGCTAAAACTTAAATAACTTTATCCTTATTTTTCTCTTATTATTAAGAGTTTATTTATTATTCCTCTTAAGTTTTAGCTTTTTTCTATTTTATAAAATTATCTTAATAAATATCTTTTTTCTCTTTATTAATTTAATTAATATAATCTTTAAGAAATAAGATATTTATCCTATTAGTATTCTTAAAAATAGAAGTATTAAGTTTATTAAGATTAATTAAAGCTTAAATACTATATATAATATAAATAACTTTAAAATAGTTAAACTAAACTAATTAATTTTTATAAGTTTTTAATTTAATTTATATATTTTTAAAATAAAAGTCTATTTTAAAAGCTTTTCTAAAAGAGTAAGATATTTTATAAAGTTAAAATAAGTAATTATATATAAATAGAAGTATAAAAAAAGAAAAGAAAAACTTCTTTACTCTATAAGATATTCTAGTAATAATAAAGAAGTAAAATTAAAGTTCTAATAAGCTAAGCTTATAACTACTAAGAATTAGTAGTTAGAAAAGACTAAAGAATTTATAAAAAAGTATATATTATTTAGGAGGAAATTACTTTCTTAAATATCCTTAAATTATAAGCTTATAAGGCTTATACTAGTTATATAACTTACTCCCTTAGTAAGGCTTACTAAGGGGGCTATATAAAGCAGAAGATATATTATAAGATAAATTATTATAAAACCTTACTATAAAGTTAATTATTATAGCTTTATTTAATCTAATTTAGATATTCTAGATCTATAGTATTATTATAGTTATAGTTTATAGATTTATTATAGATTATCAGTTTCTATTATTTTAGTTTTAAATCTTAACTTAATATTAACTTTTATTAATAATAACTATATTATTAACTTTAGAGAATTATTATTCTATTAATATATACTTTTTATAGTAACTAACCTAATATATAGTTTTTATTTGTTTTAGATAATTATAGGAATTACTATAATAGGTAATTTATATAATTATACTTTTTATTCTAATTAGATAAAGTTATAGTTACTTTATTCCTTTTAGTTATATTAATATATAATTAAAAGTTATAAGGATAGTTATTAAATTATTAGTTATAATTTTACTAGTTATATTAATATTAGTAATTTTAGCTTTATATCTTTTTTATAGAGCTAGTTATATTTAGTTTTACTTAAATTCTCCTTTAGGGGGTACTTAGTTAAGACTTAATAGTTTTAGAAAGACTCTACTTAAATTTATTTAGAAATATCTACTTAAAATAGCTAATAAGTATAAAATATTAAAGTTATATAGCTTTAAGGTTAATATAAAGATAGTTAAAGCTATTAATAATAATTCTAATACTTATAACTACTTTATAGACTTCTTTAAAATAGCTAAAGTAGCCTAAAGGCTTAATAAGTTAAAAAGGGTAAATCTAATAGTAAGAGTAAAGCTAATAGTAGTAGGGCTTTTCTTATATTAAGACTATATAGTAGGGTAGAAGAAATTATAATAGTATAATAGTATAGAGGCCTTAGGGCTCTTATGCTTAGTGGAGCTTATAGTATAGATATCTAAATAGTAGGGGAGACTTAGAAAATAGGTATAGATTAAATATAGCGTGAGAGATAGAGGAGACTAATAGAGATAGAGGCGGCTAGAGGAAGATAGTTAAGGCTTATTATAATAGTTAAAGTTAGAGGAACGTAGAGGTAAAGAAGATATCTAAGTCTAAAAGTTATATAACCTAAAGGTTATTAATAGAGGGCGAGGGGATTAGTCTAGCTTTTATAGTTAATACTAGTTAAATTTCATAATATAAGGCTAGCAGCTTATAAAATAAGTAATATATAAGAGAGAAGATAAGTTAATAGTTTAGTAATCTATAATAATTAAGTAATTATAAACTATATTAGTACTAAAGAAAAAATAAAAATTATAAGGATATTAATATATATATTCAAGTATAGCTAAAGTTAAAAGAGGTAGTTAGAGAGTATAATTATATAACTAAAAGCTATATATATTATTAGGACGTATAAAGTTAAAAGGTTTATTACTTTAAGTAAATAAAAATTATAGTAAATAGCTAGAGGATAGTAAATAGCTAGAGGCTTACTTATAAACTTTAATTAAGAGGAGTAGAAAGGTAAGATATTAAGTTTATAGTTATAATACAGCCCTCCTATAAAAAGACTATAGCAAAATTCACTTTATATATAAGTATAATCCTAGAAATACTATATAGGCACCTTAACTTATACTCTCTATTAATTAAAGAAAATAGTATAAAAACCTTATACGTTCTTATTAATAAGTAAACCCTCTAAACGTTACTATATAAAGTTAAATATACGTTTTAGCTTAATAGACTAATAGAATAGTAATAGCGCTAGCTATATAATATAAAGCTAGTAGCGCTATATATAATAAAGCTAATTATATTAAAGCTAAAAGGGTTATTAAAGCTCTTATAGCTTAGCTAATAATAGCTTTATTAAAGCTTCTAATAAAGTATTATAAATACTACTATAAGAGAGATAACTCCTTAACTAAAGAGGTTATAATACTATTATATAAGAGATAACTCCTTAACTAAAGAGGTTATTAGAAGAGGTTCTTATAGCTAGAAGTATAAAAACTCTATTAATATAAAGCTTTATACCTATCTCTCTTCCTCTTCCTCTTCTTTATTAACTTATAATAAATCCTTTATTATATCTATACTATAAGGGATATATAAAAATACTAATCTCCTATAAAGTATACTTTTTTATAAGGGCTGCTAGCTTTATATTATAAAATTTAACTAGTATTAACTATAAAAGCTAGACTAGTCCCCTCACCCTCTACTAATAACCTTTAAGTTATATAACTATTTAGATATCTTCTTTACTTCTACGCTCCTCTATTAGTTTTTTAAGACTTTAACTATTATAATAAGCTTTAACTATCTTCCTCTAGCTACCTCTATCTTTATGCTATATTTAATCTATACCTATCTTCTATTAAAGTCTCCTCTACTATTTAGATATTTATACTATAAGCTCTACTAAGTATAATAGCTTTAAAGCCTCTATACTATCACACTATTTAGATAATATCTTCTACCCTACTATATAGTCTTAATAAAGAGCCTTACTACTATTAGTTATACTCTTACTATATTTACTCTTCTTAACTTATTAAGCTTTTAGGCTACTTTAGCTATTTTAAAGAAGTTTATAAAGTAGTTATAAGTTTTAGAATTATTATTAGTAGCTTTAACTATCTCATGAGTTATTTTAAGTAAGTACTTTTAAGTAAATTTAAGTAGAGTCTTTTTATTAATATAAATAAAGTTATTATACTTAAAGCTTTTAATTTTATTAACTTTAGTTTTATAGATTAAGTTATCTAATATAGCTTTACTTAGCTTATATATAGTTATAATAAGGGGGAAAGATATTATAGTTATTATATATATAAGAGGATATAAGGAATAAGTTTAAAGCTTTATTTAAATAGTTAAATTCTTATATTATAGCTATAAGAACCTTTTTAGCTATATAAAAAGTTATACTATTAAGTTTATACTTTTAAGTATAAGTTTAAGCTATTACTAAGCTTTAGCTATATTATAAATAATATTCTTATAAATAATAGTATTATAAATAATACTTTTATTAGTATATTTTACTATTTTATTACTTACTTACTTACTTTCTTCTATATAGCTAAAGATAAGTTAAGCTAAGTATTAATAAGTAGTTATATTAAGATTTATTTATTTACTTTATTAAAATTAAGTATAAGTTAAAATATAACTATTAGAAAGTATAAAGTGAACTATAATACCTACTTATATAAGTTAATTAAACTGCTAATATACTTTTCTATAAGTAAATAGCTAAAAGTATTACTATATAGAATAATATTTATATACTAAATAAAGCTTTTAAATTTAATAATTACTCTTTTACTAATTAGTAGTATATTATTAAAATACTTATAGCTAAAACCTTTATAAATACTTTTAGAAGAGACCTTCTATATATTATAATTAAAGTAATAGATAATAGTTCTATATACCTCTATATAGAGGCTATATATATTTCTAGCTATTTTAAGGAGTAGCCCTTCTTTATATAAGCCCTCTATAATACTAAGATAGAAATAGCTTAAGCTTAAGCTTAATAGGGGAATATTAATAAGTACCTTTTATATTAACTATTATATAGAGAGAGCGTTATTAATACTAATATAGCTATAAAGGTATTAGCTAACTTAATTAAATAAAAAGATAATAATACTAATAACTTAATAGTATATAGTAAAGTAGTAATAAGGATAGTATTAATAGTATAAATAATATATAAAAGAGACGATAAGTTAATAGTTTAGTAGTTAGTAATTAAGTAATTATAAAGTATATTATTACTAAAGTAAAGTTAAAGATAGTAAACTTATTAATCTATATTTATAAGTGCAGCTAAGGCTAGGAGAGATAGTTAGAGATTATAATTATATAACTAAAGGCTATATATATTATTAAGAGGCGTAGAGTTAAGAGGTCTATCGCTCTAAATAGGTAAAAATTATAGTGAACAGCTAGAGGCTAAGGTAAGATATTATTAAGCCTAAGAGGAGTAAAAAAGTAAGATATTATTAAGCTAAGCTTAATATTATAAATATAAAGCTCTATCCTATTAGAAGGTATAAATATTAGATTATAGGGGTTAAATTAGCGCTTCTTAGCTACTAAGAGCAGACTAAATAAATAGATAATCTACCTAGTAAGATTAATAAGCTTTATAAAACTATATATAGAGTTTTACCTATTCTTAAGGATATATATATAATATATATCTAAGTTAATTTATTAATTAATAGTTTGATTTATATTAACTAATATATCAATAAGCTATTTATAGTACTAGAAGAATAGTTTATAAGTATATAATAATACCTCTAAATAGTAAAAAGATCCTTCTAAGAGGTATAAGAGACTAAATTCTTTAAATTAACTAAATCTAAGTTTTCTATTACTCCTATTAGATATAGTATACTATAAACCTTAAGAAGTTTTTAAAGAGTACTATTTAAGCTTATAAATTAGCTTATTAGAAGTTTATAGTACTTCTAAGACTTCTATATATCTCTAACTACTTAGTATAAAGAAAATAACGGGCCGCTGGCCTTATATTATGAAATTTAACTAGTATTAACTGCGAAAGCTAGACTGGTCCCCTTACCCTCTGCTAACAACCTTTAGGTTATATGACTACTTAGATATCTTGACTTCAACTATTACAACAAGCTAAGTTAACCGTCTTCCTCTAGCTGCCTCTATCTCCATCAGTCTCCTCTATCTCTCGCTCCTCTAAGCCGCACCCACCCTTCATCAGTCAGCCCAACCCAGCCTAGGAATTCCCCTAATCTATTATCTACGCTATATTCAATCTACGCCTGTCTTCTATTAAAGTCTCCCCCGCTATTTAGACGTCTGCGCTATAAATAACGTCTTCCGCCCTGCTACACAGTCTTAACAGCCTTACTACTATTAGCTATACTCTTACTATTAGATTTACCCTTCCTAATTTACTAACCGCTTAAGCTACTTTAGCTATCTTAAGGAAGCTTATAAGGTATTCATAAGCGTTAAGATTATTATTAGTAGCTTTAACTATATCTATATTAATCTTAAGGCTATATAACTCTAATATATTATACTTATTAGCTATCTTAAGTAAGTACTTCTAAGTGAATTTAAATAGAGTCTTCTTATTAATATATAGAAGGTTACTATACTTAGAACTTTTAATTTTATTTACTTTAGTTTTATAGATTAAGTTATCTAAAGTAGCTTTATTTAGCTTATATATAAATATAATAAGGGGGAAAGATATTATAGTTATTATATATATAAGAGGATATAAGGAATAAGCTTAAAGCTTTATTTAAAGTAGTAGTTAAGTTCTTATACTATAGCTATAAGAACCTTTTTAGCTATAGTAGTAAAGAGTTATATTATTAAGTTTATACCTTTAAGTATAAATTTAAGCTATTACTAAGTTTTAGCTATATTATAGATAATACTTTTATAATATTATAAATAATATTCTTATAAATAGTAGTATTATAAATAACGCTCTTACTAATATATTTTACTACTCTACTACTTACTTATCTACCCTCTTCTACTAAGAATAAGTTAAGCTAAGCGTTAATAACTAGTTATACTAAGATTTATTTATTTACTTTATTAAGATTAGGTATAAGTTAAAGTACTGCTATTAGGTTTTAATATTATGAAAAAAAAGTATAGAGTGAACTATAATACCTACTTATATAAGTTAACTAGACTGCTAATATAAAGAAAATAACTATAATAGTTCTCTATAAGAATAATATAGAGATTCCTTAAGTAGAGAGATTTATAGATCTCTCTTAAGTAAACTATACTTTTTATAGTAAATTTAGAGTAAATTATAGCTTCTTTAAGAAAGAGTAAAATAATATTATAAAAAGTATATAAGAGATTTAATAATTTATTAGAGAGATAGTATTTAAAAAGCTTCTAAAGAACTACTATACTACTAATATAGGTCTTAATAAGTAGCTTTATAAACTTAAGACTTATATTAGATATAATAAGGGAAAAAGAAAGACTAAAGTAATCTTTAAATATATTTTAATAATTATAACCTCTAATAAAAAGTTCTTTTTAATAAAGAAAGATATAAAGTTATAAATCTCTTATTAGGAGAATATAATTTATAAAAGCTAAAGCTATAAAGTTCTAAATAATTTAAACTTTTTAATTTAGTTTCCTAAATATATTAATATACTTTTTTAAAGTTACTTTAATATATAGATAGCTACTTATTATATAATTAAACTTCTTTTAGTAACTTAATATAATCTTATACTTAGTAAAGTTATTATTAATATAAAAATATATCTTATATACTTTAAAATTACTTTATAGAAGTTTAAAATAAGTAGAAGTATATTTAGCTTTATAGTTTAGGATAAGAAACTTTAATTAAATAAGTTTAAGCTACTTATTAGAATAACTAACTATAAAATAAACTATAAGAGAGGTTTTTAAAGAGGATAAAACTTAAAGTAACTTTTAGTAGTAATAAGAACTTACTAAAAGCGAGAAAAATCTCTTTTAAATATTAAAAGTATAGAAAAATTATACTATAAGCTATATTATAATATATATATACTCTCTAAGTACTTTTATATTAATATTATAATCTAACTAAAAGTATAAATACTCTAAATAGTTATTTAATATATTTTTAATAGAAGAATAAAATATAATAAAGTATTTATAAAGTATATCTATAAAGCTATTAAGTTTACTTTAGAGTTAATATAACTTTATAGGAGAGCTAAAGGATATATTAAAATAGTATTTATAATATTAAGAGAATATTCTTTTATAAGATTTATAATATTAAACTTAGACTTTATAATATATATATTATAACAGTTTATCTTGCGATATATCTTCTACCTTACATAGCCCCCTTAGTGAGCCTCACTAAGGGAGTAGGTTATATAACTAGTATAGGCCTTATGAGCTTATAATTTAAGGATACTTAAGAGGGTAACTTCTTCCTAAGTAATATATACTTTTTTATAAACTCTTAAGTCTCCTCTAACTACTAGCTCTTAGTAGTTATAAGCTTAGTTTATTAGAACTTTAATTTTACTTCTTTATTACTACTAAAATATCTTATAGAGTAAGTAAATCTCTCTCTTTTCTTTTTATATTTCTATTTATATATAACTACTTATTTTCACTTTATAAGATATTTTACTCTTCTAAAAAAACTTTTAAGATAGACTCTCACTTTAAAAGTATATAAGTTAAGTTAAAGATTTATAAGGATTAGTTAGTTTAGTTTAACTATCTTAAAGTTACTTATATTATATATAGTGTTTAGGACTTAGTTAATCTTAATAAACTTAATACTCTTATTTTTAGAAATATTAATAAAATAAATATTTTATCTCTTAACGACTATATTAATTAGATTAATAATAAGAAAGAAAATACCTATAAAGATAATTTTATAAAATAAAAAAAAAGCTAAAACTTAAGAGGAATAGTAAATAAGTTCTTAATAATAAGAGGAAAGTGAGGAAGAAGTTACTTAAGTTTTAGTTATTTTTATACCTATATATATTTAACTTCCTCTTAAGCTAACTAAGTTAGTATTTATCTTACTTAAAGATCCTCTTTTTTAAGTTAGATATAAAATATTTATTAAATAATAGTTTATTTTAGCTACTAAAGCTTAAAATAACTAGAAGACTAAGGATTAGTTCTTGAAATATATTTAGAACTAATTCTTTATAAGTATTAATAAGAAGCTTTTAAGTATAGTTAAACTTTAGATTTTAAATAAGATTAATAAGAATTATATTTTACTTAGGATTATTTTAAGATATAAAGTATTACTTCTACTTAAGTTATATACTCTAAATATTTCTAAGTTAAGTAATAGTATAAATCTTATTTTAGTATTTATATACTTATAAAGACCTATAAGTTAAATTACTTTAAATAATAAAAGTAGTAGATTATTTTCTCTTTAAATAATAGTTAGACTACTTAAGGGTAAGCTTATAAAGAGTAACTTAGCTATTTAAACTATTATAAGAGAGAACTACTTTAGTATCTTTTATAAAGCTACTTACTTAAATATTAGCTTAAGAGACTTTTATAACTAATAGATTAATTATTATTACTAAGTATTAACTTATAAGATTTTAGATATTTAGGGAGCTTTTATAGTTAAGTATTTCTTATAAGCTATTAAGGTCTAAATTACTCCTAATTAGGTATAATAAATAATTTAAGATCTTATTACTTATAAAGAATTATTCTAATTATTTCTTAAACTAAAAGATTATAGAAAAGTCTTTATTAGAATTATCTAATTAAACTTTTATTAGAAGAAATTTAAGATTAATAAAGTATTTATAATAATTAGTAGTAAATTTAATAATTTATAAACCTTAACTTTAACTTTAAGAGGATCTAAATCTAAAAAACTAAAGTCTAAAGATAAGAAGTCTTAGAAGTCTAAAAATATTTTTAAGGAAGTTAAGGAATATTTATATTAAGAATTTATTAGTAAAAAATAATCTTTATAATATATTTAGTCTCTTAAGGATTATATAAGAATTAAATTTATACTAACTAATAAGATATCTTACTAACTAGCTTTAAGAGTTATTATAGAAATCTAAAATAATATTAAGATTAAGATACTCTTAAAAAAGTAAGAACTAATCTATAATAACTTTATTAATAAAAAATAGCTTAAGCTAAAAGATATTTTAAGAGTAAAAAGATATATTATTAAGAGGGCTATATACCTTAATAATATAGTTATTATTATAATTAAAATATTATATATAGATTTAGTAACTCTTAAGAGGTTTAGAGAGGTATTTAGTTCTATTTTTAATATAAATAGAGAAAATAATAGCTTTTTATAGTTCTCTATAGTTTATAATACTATAGCTTTAAATTATATTATTAATAACTTAAGATATTTATAAGATTATAAACCTCTTAAGAAGCTTAAGAGAGTTACTATAAGGAATTAAATTCTAATAGTTTATAGAGTAAATATAAAAGTTTTTTATAAAGCTTTTTATAAACTTAATAGAGAATAAATAGAAGATCTTATTTTTAAGAATATTTTCTATATTAAGGGTTTTAAAACTAATATTATCTTAAAATCCTCTCTTTAAAATATTAGCGTCTAGTTAAATAGATATACTAATAAGATCTACTATAAAGAAGCTAGAACTCTACTTTAAACACTTATATATATTAATAATATCTTATTTTTTAAATATAAATTTATTTCTAATTACTCTACTTTACCCTTATTATAAATCTATTTAGATATAAGCTATTTAGGAGTTATAAATATTATATAATTAGTAGCTATAGCCTCTTAAGAATAACCTTCTTATAATCTTAAACCTATATATAAAGATAATACTTATTTTTAATACTTATAAACTAAATACCTTAGCTAGAAAGCTTTTAAACGTTTAATTTAAAACACTTAGGGGGTGAGAATTAAGGGATTAACTTATCTAAAGTATAAAGATTATTCTATAGTATATTTATAATAAGTTATTTTATAAGGACTATCTAAATCTAAAAGTAGATATTTATACTAATATATCTCTTAAGATCTATTTAATTATTTAAAAGCTTACTTAGAAGCCTTATAGTTTCTTATAATTAAGGATAAATATATAGGAAAACTTTTTAAGTTTTACCTTAGAAATAAAACTTACTATAAAGTCTTCTAAATATTATAAACCTTTAAGAACTAAGTTTTTAAATAGAAAGGATTCTTTATATATAAAATAAAATAAGATATTAATAAATCTATTATTATAATCTAAAGAATAACTAAATATTAATACTAAGCTTAAGAAAATAATATTAATATTAAGCTCTTCCCTCTTTATATAAAAGAACTAGTTAATAGGGGAGAGAAAGTAGAGAAAGAAGTAATTATATAAAATATATAGATATTATACTTAATAGGACTCCTATTTAAGCTATAAGATAAATTAGTACTTATAAGTATCTTCTTATATAATATAAGTCCTTATATATTAATAAACTAGAAGTCCTTTAATAAGGTTAAAGAAGAATAGTTTAAAAAATATCTTAATAAATAAGTATTATTTTATAGTATATTATAGAACTTAAAAACTTAGCTTTACTAGGGAGGGATATATACTTATAGTTATAAAGTATATATTCTTAAGAGAGAAAGAGAAAGAGGGATAAAGAGAAGAGAGTTTAAAGTAGTCCTATATAGCTATATTAAATACTTTATAAAATATATACTTAATATATATAATTTCTATAAGATTTAGATTTTAAAATTTAAAAGAGTAATTATCTTATAAAATATTACTTTTAATAAGAGTAAATTCTTCTTAAAAAAGGATATTAAAGAAGGATTAAAACTTATAGTTATAAGAGCTATAGTTAAAGAAATAGAGGAATTACTCTTAGCTTCTAATATACTTATAAGCTTTAATATCTTAAATAAAGAAGATCTTATAATTAATAAAAGAATTATAATATAATAGTTACTATAAAATATAAAAAATAGGAAAATTATACCTAAAATAGCTTAATATAGCTTTCTTACTCTTAAGTAGTCCTTTAAACTTAATAGTTAAGCGTTTAAAAGTAACCCTCCTAAATAAACTCTAAAACCTTTAAGTAATAATAGTCTTAAGAGTAATATTACTACTATTACTCTAAGATCTTAAGAGGAGTTAGAATCTATTAATAGAATAAAGTCCCTATTAAAAGATATAAGAAATTCTAAACTAATAGATATAAATAGCTCTTATAAGAATTTACTTTTTCTTAAAGATTAGCTTAACCTTAGAAATATATAAGAAGGAACTTCTAAACTAAAGAAAAAGCGCTTATATATAAAGAAAACCTATATTTAAACTTACTTTTATAAAAGGGGTAATCTTTAAAATAAACCTAAAAGTATTTTTATTACTTATATTAATAATACTATTAATATAAAAAATAAAGACTTAATATCTAATAAGTAAGAATAGAATAATTTCTTTATAACTTTTATACTAAAGAAATAAAAAGTTATTAAAGAAAATAAAAAATTTTATTATATATTCTATAAAATAGTAAAAGCTAAATTAAATAAACTTCTAAGAGAAAATATCTATAAAGGATTAATCTTAAAACCTCCTCTTAATCTCTTATTATAATTTAATAAAATATATTATACTTAGTTATTATTACTTCTAAAAACTTAAAAAGAGATTAAAAAGCTTCTTAAGTAGTTTTAGAAACTATTTATTACTATATATTATAAAGAATTTAAGAAGATTATTAACTTTAAAACTTAGAGGATTTTAGACTATTTAAAAGTATATTTAAAACCCCTCCCCTTAAAATAAGTCTTTACTTATAAGCTAGATATAGATAGATACTTTATAGATATAAAAGCTTAGATTATTATATAAGAGGACCTCTAACTAAAAGATTTTAAAAGTATTTATATTATAACTCTTATTTTATAAATATTTTAAGTTATAATAGTAATTACTATATAATTTAATTATAAAATATACTAATATAATATTATTAATATATTTTTAAATATAAGAATACTAAAAAGAGGAGATCTAATTACTTATAAGATATTATAAAGTATTAAGGAATTTATAGGATACTTAAATTCCCCTATTAGATATATTATTAAGCTAAATAGAGCTTTATATAAGTTTTAAGATATACCCCTTTTATAATATAAGGAATTTAGTTCTACTTTTAAGAGATTTAATCTATAAAGCTTAAAAGAGGACTTCTATTTCTTCTAAGATTTTAATTAAAAAGTTATAGTTATATTTTATATTAATAATTTTTTTATCCTTTTTTATAAAAATAATAAGGATAAAGCTTATAAAGTTATTAATAAAATTAAAAAAGAGTATAAGATTAAAGAATAAAGAGATATTAAATAATATTTAGGAATAAAAGTTATAAAGGACTAAAAAGTTTAAAAGATCTTTTTAGTTTATAATTTATATATTAAAAAAGTTATTTAGAAGTTTAACTTATAAGATATTACTTATTTATTAATATTACTTCTTTAAAAAGAACTTAAAAAGAATAAAAGATAAGTAATACTATAAGAAGTTAAAACTTTCTAAGAAATAGTTAAATTAATATTTTATATAGCTATACTTATTAGAGTAAATATTATATTTATTATAGTATTTTTATCCTAATTCCTTATAAATCTATTTTAAGAGTATCTAACTACTATAAGATATACTATATAATACCTATATAGGACTTAATACTTTATAATTTATTTTAATATTTTAGGAGGTAAGTTTATAAGTATTTAAATCTTATTTATAACTATAAATACTTTATTTATAAATAATAAAGTAATATATTAATCTTTATAAGGATACTTTATAATACTATTTAGAAGATTAATCTAATAGAAAGTAACTAAATAAGTAATAGTTATAATATTAACTATTAAAGTAGAACTCTTAAGTTTAGTAGAAATAGTAAAAGAAATAGTAGCCCTCTAGAGGTTATTTAAAAATATTAAACTTAAGCTTAGTAATATATAGAATATATACTATAATAACTAATAAATAATTAGACTTATTATAAATAAAAGAGAAAGAATAAATATTTATTTAAAGTATATTAATATCTATAATATATAGTTAAAATAGGAGTATTAAAAAAGTAGCTTCTAAGTTACTTATATATTAATAGATAAGATACTTATAGATAGACTTATAAAAAACCTCTTATAAGTAAAGTTTAAATATTTTTATTTATTCTTAAATCTTATAGATATTATATATATAATTATAATATATTTATAAGGATTATAAAGTAAAATAAGGTTTTTCTTATTATATATAAAACTTAAAAAAAAACTACTTATAAACCTAAAGAGTCTCTTATAAGACTAAAAACCTTATAGAACCCTAAGCTAAATAGGTTATTTACTAAATACTAAAACTACTATAAGGACTAATATACTTAAGAGCTTAATATAGGTTATTAAGCTTATAAATAGTATAAGAAAGGTTTATATTAGAGAACTATCTAATATTAAAGAAATTCTCTAAGTTTTTAACTATAAAAGTATACTTATAAGTAGAAATTTTAATATCTCCTAATAATACCTTAATTTTATTATAAATATCTAAAAAGTTCCTCTTAAAATAGTTATAATAATTAAAAATAAAGTATAATATATAAGTAGATTAATAATAAATAACTTCTTTTAAGTAAATATAAACTAAAGTAGTACTTTAAATAGAAGTAATAGAATCTCTATTTTAAGAGATAAATAGAATAGTTTTAGCTTATAAAGTAGCTAAAGTTAAAAGATATAACTTAAGAAGAGGACTATTAGTAATAGAGGAAATTAGAGTATAAAAAGGCTTATAAGAAGTATAAATCTCTTAAGAAGTAGTAGAAAAAGTTATATTAGATAAACTAATATAAGGTTTCTTAATAATAAGCTTATAAGAAATAAGCTATTCTTAAGGATATTTAGTAGAAATAACTTATTAAGTTAAAATAATAGCTAGAGAGATACTTATAAGCTAATTAATACTTTTTAAAATATATTTATTCTTATAAGTCTACTAGTAGATTTAAGATAGTAATATAAGAGTAATATTATTATTCTTAGAAGAGTTAATTTAGTAGATTTAATTTAGCTAAGAACTATAATACTTATAAGACTAAATAGTATAAAAGATAACTATAAATAGAGGAGTAATATAATAAGAAGCTAAAGAAGTAAGTAACTTAAAAGATACCTTACTTAAAAGCTTCTACTTAATCTTAAAAAGAGTAAGACCTTAAGACTTCTAAGTATAAACGCTCTTATAAGAAGTAAGCCTCTTTTAAGTTTTCTTTACTTAAGGAGTTTTCTTTTTCTTCTCTTTAGTAGCTTAGTAGTATTTCTAAGTAATAGCTATCTCTTAAGTAATAAACTACTTATAAACTTTAAGAGTCTTATAATACTAAGAAGTAAGATAACTATCTTTATACTTATTCTATATAAGTCTTTAAATATTATAAGCTTTAATAAGATACTATATCTTTATAAATAAAATAAAAAAACTTAAGAGATAAAAACCTATATTTTAAACTTTTTTAACTTTAAAAGTAGTATAAATAACCTTTAGTTTATAAATAGTAATATTAAGCTCTTTAGCCTCTATAGTAATCTTAAGAGGGATAATTATATACTTACTATAGTAGTTCTTAAGATATAAGTTATAATAACTAAGATTTAATAAGTAGTAATAATATATATAATTATTACTATAACTATTACTTACTATATACTTAAAGTATTTTATTTTATTTAATTTATTAATCTTATAGTTATAGCTATTTTATCCCTCTTAAGTAGATATAATATCTAAAAATAATTAGCTTATAAATATATAAAAGAGGATACTTAAACTTATTTTTATACTTTTAAGATAAAGGGGGGGTATTACTACTATTATTATAGTAATTCTAAAGCTTAGAAGGAGTATATAAAGCTAGCTCTAAAGATAGGTTAGTAAATAATTTTATAAGTAGAAAGGGAAAAATATACTTTTTATAGACTTAAGTTTATCCTTAATAACTTTATCTTTATAAAGAATAAATACTTTATCTTTACTAAAAAAGAGGTATTTTAGAATATACTTATACTTATAAGATAGAGGAAAGCTAATCCTTAAGCTTTTATAATACTAAAGATCTAAAATAGTTTATAAATCCTTAAGAGAGATCTAAGTAAAATTAAGCTTATTATTAATAATAAGAATAGTTTTAGGAGTAAGATTCTTAGGAATAAGCTTCTTAAGAGTAGGATTCTTAAGAGTAAGCTTCTTATTAGCAGTTTTCTAATAAGTAGGCTTATTAGTAATATAAGTATAATTATTAATAGGCTTCTTAAAAATAGTATTAAGAGGGTATTTATGAGGATAGTTATAAGAATAAACCTCTTAAGGTAAATCCTTATAAACTTTATTAAGATTATTAAAAGCTAAGAAAAAAGCTTATTAGTAATAATAATAAAAAGAAAAGTAGAATACTTATTAAGCTTATTAGGTAACTCTTAAGTATTACTAATAGCTTAAATAGCTTACTCTCTTACTATTATAGCTTATTTAGCCTATATCTAAAGATAGTATATATATATAGTATTATAAGATAATATAATAATAATAACTTATAAGATAGAAAATAACTCTTAAGTGGATTTAGAGAAAATATATAATCCTTAAGAAAAGTTATTATAGTATTATAAATAAAAAAGTAAGATCTTATAAGAATATAAAAGGTTATATAAGGGAAGGAAAAGTTTTATATATATTTTAGGAAAAATCTTCTATTTTATTTACCTTTAGGTTAGTTAACTACTCTTACTTATAAGTATAAGGTGTATAAATTAGTGCGTTTTATATATTTATAAAGCTAACTAAATATATTATAAGTTAAAAGTACTTATTAAGGTTTTTTTAACTATACTATAAGGAATAAGCTCTTAAGCTATTCTTTTTTAAGAAGGGGCTTTTAATTTTATATATATAATTAGTCTTTATATAGTATTTTTAGTTTATAAACGTTTTTATATATATATAAAGTATTTTTAGCTATTCTTATAGCTAAGAGGGTATATAATAGTTTATCTTATAATATATCTT
The DNA here is from genome assembly GCA_025328625.1 of Colletotrichum sp. SAR11_240. Classification (NCBI taxonomy): domain Eukaryota; kingdom Fungi; phylum Ascomycota; class Sordariomycetes; order Glomerellales; family Glomerellaceae; genus Colletotrichum; species Colletotrichum sp. SAR11_240. The sequence goes on along the minus strand of JAKMXA010000097.1, from coordinate 33,628 downwards.
CTACTTTATATAGCTTTCTTAATAAGCCTTACTAAGAGAGTAGGTTATATAACTAGCATGGGCCTCGTAAGCTTATAATTTAAGGATGCTTAGGAGGGTAACTTCCTCTTAAGTAATACACGCCTTTTTATAAACTCTTAAGTCTCCTCTAACTGCTAGCTTTTAGTATATATTTAATTATATAAGATAGTTTATTATTTTATAAAGTACTTTAATAAGAGACTTCTTATAAATAAGAATATATAAAGTCCTTATTAAAGTATATAATATAGCTAAAATCTTAATAAGAAGAGTAAATAATATAATAAAACTATAATTATTTAATATAGCTTTATATCTTAAGCTTATAAATAACTTAATATTCTTAAGAAAGTTATATTAGAGAGGGATATAATAAGATATAAACTTAAGTAATAACTATTTATAGAAATCTAACTATATATTTTTACACTTACTTAAGAATATTAATAACTAATATATTCTTAATTATAAACTTCTAAATAAAGTAGCTCTTATTATAATTATATTTTTATTAGCTTTTATATAAAATAAAACTTTAGAACTAAAAAGAAGATATAATTATATAACTTTAATATATTATAAGCTTATTAAGGGATTAATAAAGATTTAATATTAAAAGCTTAAGTATTTAAAGCTAAAAGCTTTTTAGTATTTATTTAACTTTATAAGAGAGGTTTAAATATTAAATAAGTACTTAAGAATCTTAACTACTAACTATAATATATATAAGTAAGGGAAGTTATATTATTAAGTATAATATATATTAAGAGAAGTAGTTATATAAACTTTTTTAAATAAGAGAATTACTTTAGATTTTTATAATTATAAAAAAAGATATAAAGGTTATACTTTAAATATAATTATTATTAATAAAGCTTTAGATTTAGTTTAAAATTTCTATTTAAGAAATAAGAAAATAGATTTATTTTTTAATATTTTAAATAAATTTTTAAATTATTTTTAAATTATATTTAATATCTAAATTAAGGAAATTAAAGTAAATAATAAGATATTAAAATATAAGTAGGTTAAAAAAGAACTATATATAAGAAGTATTAAGATTAAACTATCCTCTCTATATATATAAGTATAAAATAGAGAAATAGAAAGAGTAGCTATAGCTATTAAGTAGTATATAAAAGTAATAATAATAAGTATAAAGTTACTAAATATACTTTAGCTAAAAATTAATAAAGTAGCTATATATATATATAACTATATACTAATAGTAAGTTAAGGATAAAAGACTTTATATAAACTCTTTTATAGCTATTTTTAGTTATAAAAAAACTTATATTTAGTATAATTAAACCTCTTATATTTTTAAGTATATAGATATTATATATATATAATAACTAGAGATACTTAATTTAGAAGAAATAAATACTAAAAGCTTACTTTAAGAGTATTTATTAGCTTCTTTTTAAGCTATATATTAAGTAATTCTTTTTATATATAGAATTTACTAAAAAGTAAAATATTTATTATATAAGATATAATATTTAATAAAAAGAAGTTTTATAATAGGAATCTAATATATATAGTAGAAGAGTTTTACTATATAAACCTTAAAGTAATCTAAGAATATATTACTTAGCTTATTAAAGCGTTTTATAGTATATTTATAAAATAGGAAACTAATAAAGAAGTAAATAAGATCTTTAACTATATTAAAACTACTATGAGAGAAAAGATTAACTAAAAGTAGCTAAAGAAATTAGTATTATATATAAATATATAGTTTAAGTTATAGCTAATTTTACTTTTTTCTTTAGAATTAATAAGTTTATTTATAATATTTAGTAAAACTTTTTAAAGAGTTTTTAATATAAGAGGGTAAGAAATAAACTTATTAGTAATAAAAATAACTTTTAAAATTTTATTTAAAACTATATTCTTAATAAGAAGTAATTTATATAAAAATTTTTATACTCTTTAGAGATTAAATAGCTTAAATAGCTTATATATATAGCTTAGTTAGCTTTATATAGCTATAAAAGTAGATTAATCTATAGATATAATAGAAAAGCTATAAAGTGAAGAAGTAGAGATTAAAAGCTTAAAAGCTTTTAGAAAAAGTTTAAAGAAGTATAAAATACTTTTCAGAAGTTTTTTCTTATTAAGAGTAACTTAGTTTATATATTTATACTTTATAGGTATTTATTAATAAGAGTTATTTCCCTTCTTAATATTATATTAGTAACTTTTAAGTTAAGAAGAATAACTAAACTATAAAAAGAAATATAATCTCTTAAAACTTAACTATTACTTTCTAATAGAAAGTTTCTTATAAATAGAGAAATTTTATTTATAAAGTTATAAAAAGTTTAAGTTATAAGAAAAAATTATAAGAAATATTTTAAGAGATTAATAAGTTTTTAGATATTACTAAATATATATTTATAAACTTAATAAGTATAATAAACTTATAAAACTAAAAGTTTATTTAGTAATTTAAAGAAATTAATAAGTAAAAAATATTTAAGATATTTACATTATAATATTTATAAGTATATTATTTTAAACTCTAATAATAATAATAAACTATTTTAATTTAAAGCTTTTTTAGTATAATATAATAAATATATTTATATATATTAAGCTTAATAAAATAATATATATAAGGTTTCTATTTAGTTATAAGAAGCTTAAAAAGGTATTTAAGTTTAAAAAAGCTTTATATAAACTTTATTAATCTCCTTTCTTACAGTAGTAATATTTTAAAAAGAGATTAAAAGAATTAAACTTTTTATAAGTATTAAGAGAAAATTACTACTAAAAGAAGAGTTAAATATATTTCTTCTTTTATATAAATAACTATATATTTACTTACTTAAGAGTTTCTTAAAAAAAAGCTAAAATAATAGTTAAAGAACTTCAAAAGAGATATTATTTTAAAAGTAGTAAAAGTTTATAATAGTTTCTTAGTATTAAGGTCCTCTATAATTAAAAAATAAAGAAACTTTAGCTTTTATAAATAGTTTATATAAAAAAAGTAAGAAAACTCCTTTTATTAAAATACTTTTTAAAAATATAAAATAGAACTTTTATAAGCTATATTAAGCTATTTTTATATAAAAAAGAAGCTTTAAATAGAGAAGTTAACCTCTATAAGAGAAAAGTTAAAACTATCTTATATATAGTAGTAATAATAAGACTAAATTTTATATTTATAATAAATTATTTAGCTTGTTTTAATTAGAACTTTAGATTAAAATATTAATAAGCTATAAATTAAGCTTTATAGTATTTCTATAAAATATACTACTTATATATTAAGTATAAAGTTAAAGCTAGAAGTTTATATAATATTTTTAAAATAACCTCTAATATAAGTTTTAATAATAATACTTTAGATTAAAAGAGCTTTTAGGGATTTATAATAAAATTCTTTAAAAATATTATTATATAGAAAATAAGTGAATAAATAACTATAATAACTTTAAGTATAGAAATAAAGCTTCTCTTATTTTTATTTATAGCTTAAAAAGTAATATTTATAAGCTACTTTATAACATCTCTCTAAATATAACTCTTTAGAGAAATAAGCTAAGAAATATCTTTTTAACTTATAAAAAGTACTTCTATAATAATATAAATTTAATATAATAATTAGTAAATAGTTAAATTAGTTATAAAGAAGCTTATTTATTTCTAAATAAAATTATATTATATTAATATCTATAATTATTAGCTTTATTTAGAGATCTATAAGAAGTATATATTAGTAATATATACTTCTTTTATATAGCTAATAATAGATAGTTTTATAAAATTCTTTTTATAATAAGTTTTTAAGAATTTTTAAGTATAACTAAGAATAGCTAATTAAGAAGAAACTTTTAAAAGAAATTATACTTTTAAGTTTAAAAGAGATAAAAAAAGCTAAAAGAAAGAAATAGAGAAAGAAGATATTTAGGATAGCTTTATATAATAAATATAAAAAATTATAGAGATAAGAAGTAAAAAGTATAAAAAAATTTCTATTTAAAATAGAAAAACTACTAAAAAGATTAAGTATTTATAGGTTTATAGTCTAAAAGTAGAACTATTTTAAACTAAAGTTCTTAAAATATTAAAAGATTATAAAATAAAAATATTTAAATACTTTTAAAAGTAGAAATAAAAAGAATAGTTTTATAAGAAGTAACTAAAGAAATAGCTAACTTAAAAGTATTAAGTTAGTTATAAAACTCCTTAAAATTAATATAGTTAGACTTAAAAATATAGAAAAAAGTATAGTTAAAGTTATAATAAGTAGTTATAATAATACTCTAAGTATAACTTAAAATAAAATAAAAATTAGAGAAAATATTTAAAAAAGTAAAAAAAGTATAAACTAAAGTTTCTAAATAAAGAGGAAATAGAATAATAAGAAGTATAATAATAAAGAGTATAAGAACTAAAATAGAGTAGTATAAAATATACTTAAGAGAAGTAATATTTTTCTTCTTAGTAGCTTTATAAATTATAAGAACTTTATAAATAGTAATTTAGAGATCTTCTTAAGTAATATTAACTTTTTATGAAAGATTAATAATTATATAAAAATATTTAATAAGAAATAAAATATATTTTATTTAAAATAGATATATTAGTTTTAATATATTTTTTTAACTTATAAAATATATAATAATAAGTAATAATCTTCTTAATATCTATAAAATAGCTATTACTTTTTATATAGTAATAATAATAAATATTCTTACTAAAGAGGTAGTAACTAAAATATAAATAGCTTCTACTAAAAGAGAAAAAGTAGCTAAAATAAAGCTTATCTTCTAACTTAAAAGAGGAGTTTATAGAGTTAAAGAGGTTATTAGCGCTTATAATATCCTCCTCCTCTTCCTCCTCTTTACTAATAGTAATAATAATCTCTTTATTAATAATAATCTTTATATTAATATAAATAGCTTAAAGGGCTATTTTTTTTTTCTCTTATTTTTTCTTCTTAATAATAATATACTTAATAAAGTTAATAGTAATATAATCTTTCTTTTTCTACTTAATAAGAGAGATAATAAAAGCTTTAGCCTCTTTAATAACTTTCTTCTCTTTAGCCTCCTATTTAGCTTAATATTAAATATTAGAAAAGTAGCTATACTTCTTCTTAATAGAAGTCTCTTTAACTTAGCTATTATTAAGGTCTTCTTCTTTAATAATCTAAGTAATAAAGTACTTAGTATAATTAAAAAAGTAAATAAGTAAAATAAAGATAAAAACTATAAGAAGAGGATTAATAATAAAAAATATTTATAAAAAAAGTATAAATTAATAGCTAAAACTAATAAAAGAGGCTAGCTTATCCTTTTTAGATTTATTATTAAAGCTAAAAAAGAAGTAAGCTAAGTAATAATATTTAGAGGTCTTAAGGATAAATATATAAGTAGTAAATATAATAATAAAATAAACTTTATTAAGTTTGTAGTTATAATACAGCCCCCCTACAAAAAGACTACAGCAAAATTCACCCTATATATAGGCATAATTCTAGAAACACTATATAGGCACTTTAACCTATACCCTCTACTAATTAAGGAAAATAGTATAGAAACCTTATATATTCCTACTAGTAGGTAAACCCTTATATAAAGTTAAACGTACGCCCTAGCTGAATAGACTAGTAGAATAGTAATAGCGCTATATATAGGGGGGCTAATTATATTAAGGCTAAAGGGGTTACTGAGGCTTTTATAGCTAATAACAGCTTTACTAAACCTTTTAGCGAGGTAAATACTACTATAAGAGAGATAACTCCTTAACTAAAAAGGTTATCTATAAATATTACTATATAAGAGATAACTCCTTAACTAAAGAGGTTATTAGAAGAGGTTCTTATAGCTAGAAGTATAAAAACTCTATTATATATAAAGCTTTATACCTTTCCCTCTTCTTCTTCTTTATTAACTTATAATAAATCTTTTATAATATCTATACTATATAAAGAATATAAGAATATTAACCTTATACTAAGTATACTCTTCTTTAAGAAAATAGCTAAAAATATTACTATATAGAATAATATCTATATACTAAATAAAGTTTTTAACTTTAGTAAGTACTTTAACTCTAATTAGGAGTAGTTTATTATAATAGTATTAAATAGAGCTCTTAAGAATATTTCTAAAAAGGACCCTCTCTATATTATAATTAAGGTAATAAATACCCCTAATAGCTTTAAAGTAGAGGCTATATATATCTCTAGCTATCTTAAGGAGTAGCCTTTCTTTATATAAACCCTCTATAATACTAAAATAAATATAGCTTAAGCCTAAATATAAACCTAATAGGGGAATATTAGTAAGTATACTTTATACTAACTAATAGAGAGAGCATTACTAATAATAATATAGCTACTTTAAAGGTATTAGCTAGCCTAATTAAATAAGAAGATTATAATAATAGTAATAACTTAATAGTAGATAGTAAAGTAGTAATAGAGATAGTATTAGTAGTATAAGTAATACGTAAAAGAGAGGATAAGTTAATAGTTCAGTAGTCTATAGTAATTAAGTAATTAAGTAATTATAAACTATATTATTATTAAAGTAAAGTTAAAGATAGTGAAGTTATTAACTGATGTATATATATAAGTGCGGCTGAGGTTAAGAGAGATAGTTAGAGATTATAATTATGTAACTGAAGGCTATATGTATTATTAGGAGGTGTGGAGTTAGGAGGTCTATCGCTCTAAGCAGGTAAAAATTATAGTAAATAGCTAGAGGCTATAAAATAAACTTTATACTTAATATTAAAAATAATATAAGAGGATATTATAAAATATTTAATCTACTTAATTAAAGTATTAATATAGTAATAAAAAAGTAATATAAAGTAGATATATAATTTATAAATTCTTAAAAAACTAAAAAAAAAAAGAAGAAAAATAATAAAAAATAAAAATAATAAAAATCTATTTATTTACTTTTTTATTTTTAAAAAGAGCTAAAATAATTAATAAAATTATAACTAATTAAAATCTCTAAACTTAGTTAAGTAAAGTAAATAGTACTTTATTTTACTATTTTAACTACTTCTAATAAGAAAAACTATTATTTTATAACTTATAAAATAACTAAAAACTATAATAATAAGAAGTAATTAAAGCTATTTAGAAATACTTAATTAAGCTATAAAGATAACTATATAATTATATTAATTATCCCTAAGGAGGTATATTAGATTATAAGGGTTAAATTAGTATTTTTTAGCTACTAAGGGTAAACTAGATAAATAGATAATCCGCTTAGTAAGATTAGTAAGCCCTATAAAACTACGTGCAGAGTTTTGCTTGTTCTTAGGGATATATACATAATATATATCTAAGTCAATTTGTCAGTAGACTTAGGTTTACTACAAGCAGAGAATAATTACTACGAACGGCTTCAGACTTAGGGAGAGAGAAGAAGGAAATCTTGCTCTAGCAATAGAAATGCACGTTGATAATTTTGAGACACTTGCGATTGGGTAGACAATGTGTGATGTCTATTTCACCACCTATACCTAACGCATTCCACCCCGCGAAGTAGAAATCCAAAGAAAAGCAATATAGAACTAACGTGGCGAGGTGACCAAGTTCTAGACTCCCTCCAGTCCATGCCGAAAAGAAAAAATCACTAAGGGGCAACAAGATCATGTTCGGCCGAGAGCCACATTCTTCCAGTGATCGCGCTCAGCTTCCAACTTTCGAATCTTCTCCTCCAAGTCCTCAAACCGTTGAGCCTTACGCTCACGAGACTTACGAGCCGCAAGAGTGTTCCGTGCCCGCTTCATAGCGACAACGTCGCTAGGATCCTCTACCACGATGGGAGGCAAAGGTTTGTCCCGCTTTCGAGAATTCACACCAGCTACAGAAGAGTGACGGCCGGAGCCGGACGGTGGAGAGCCACTCGACTTCCGCCGCGCGGAGGCTGAAGTAAACTCAACAACTTCAAGGTCTTCTTCCGCAACAACAGGAGACTGCCCAACATTCTGTTGAGTGTCTTTGGCCGGAGCGGTCTCCTGGGGGAACAGAGGGAACCAAGGATCAGTTGAACCGGTTTCGAAATCACCAGAGCCAAAATTGGGAGAAACGTCGTAACCGTCGTTGAAGTCTGGCGACTCGTTATAGACGGACGGAGAGGTCAACGCAGTGAATGCCGTCGAATTGGGAGCCGACATGAACGGCTCCTGGATCAGCAGATCTTGGGGAGAAACAGTGCCCAAGTTGCTCGCCCCAGATGCGCTACCGCCGAGGTCGAAGACAGATGGCATAGCTGGGGACGAGTATGTGGTAGAGGCACCACCCTCGAACCCGGTGAAGTCGTCCAGATCGAGTTCTGAAGTTCGTAAGCAAGGCGGAGACGAAGACGGAGGCAATTCAATAATACCTTGCAGTTCCATCTTAGACGATCTCTGGGAAGTCTGACCAGCACTCTGGGAGAAAAGCGGGACCGGGGGCAGATGACGACGGGATTGCTGCTGAAGAGCAAGTGAAGACGACGGAGCTGAAGCAGCGTAAAACTGGGCTTGGTGTGCGGGAGAGGTGAATCGAGAAGCAGCCAGCGACGACGGGGACCTCGGGTGGTCTGCTGCCTGGATCTGGGCTAGTCGTTGGTTGTGACGGATGAGAGATTGACGTCCGTGTTGCTGATGCTGACGGAGCTGATGCGACGAGTGACGGCGGTGCTGTGTATCAGAAGCCCTAGACTGCTGAGTGTGGTGTCTAAGTTGACTGGGCCGTGGCTGATCGAACAAGACAAAGTCCTGTTGTGGTTGCTCGACGGGTGGGCTGAACTGTTGTTGCGCGGGTTGTGCCGGCAGGCTGGGAGAACTGGAGGGAAGCCATGGTGATTGGGAATCCGTGGTGAAGACTGGAAAGTCTTGCGAGTAAATGGTGGAAGAGGAGGAACCTGAGCTGAAGCTTTGTGTAGCTGGGCTGAAGTTCAGATCGACCTGGGAAGGTAGAGCTGAGGGTGAAGACTGAGTGGGGAAAATGTTGCCGAAGTGTTGAGACTGAATTTTGTCTGGTTGTGGAGAGCAGCCGGAGAGGGCGGTTGATTTAACGCATCTTGAAAAGCCTTGATGGATAATGAATTGCTGTGTATTGGGGGAAAATGGTGAGGATGAGAGGAGGAAGGAGGAAATGGGAATAGGCGTTTTGTGGGCGAGCAACTAGCTTTTGTAGCCTTTCAGGCAACCACAGGCCAAAACGACAAGCGCAAGCCGAAGGGCGCGCGGTTGGCAAAGCCCTGGAATGAAACGGCATTGATGGCCGGTTGAAAGTACAGAGATGGGAGGTATCCATGCCTACCCGGGACGCCCAAAACTTCGCAAAATGGCCCACAAGTTGGTCGACCGTCAGCCTTGGAATACTGCGATTGGATGTACCATGCAGCCCCTTCCATACAGGTCTTGCTCCGCCCCCTGTGTAATCCATGGTCCGGGCTGATGTGTGACTCACACTTTGCGGCGCCAAACCATATATGGCCTAAGTAGAACAGAAGCAGTGACCGGCCACAGCACAGTGCGTGAGTGCGTGTCAACAAGGCAAACGGGCTACCCACCCACCATACCTTACCTTAGAAATCAGCCTGGGTGCCGGACGTCTCTGCCCAATGTCCACGCACTGCCCACATCAACGCCGACCACAAGAAAAAAGACACGCTAAAGTACAGTACTTTCTCAGGTCGCTAACTGGCTGTCCTGAGAGATACCGACAAGTTTCATTGGCGCCATCTTCGGCCAGCCCAAACGGGAAACGCATAGGTACCAGCGACAACTCCGAGGACAAGATCACGGATGAGCCGGAAACGAATTCACTGCCCAGCGCACTCTTCAACAGTAGATTCAACATGTATATCTATCTTCCTTTATTTGCTCGCTTTGGTCCTGCTGATAAAGCCTTACTATGGTAAGAATACGCAGTTCTCGCACTTACTTTACCGATGAACGAGCTTCCGTTTTCGCCAGGTTTCCGCGAAAACAGACAAACCTACTATGTACATCATATCTGGCAAGCCCGGTAGTCCTTGCTATCCATGGACTCTGGATACAGCGTTGCCAATCAGCCAATCGTTTAGACCAATTGATTCAGTGATAACCAGCGCCCCGGTCAGTTCACCCGGTTTCACGCCTGTGACTCATTTTCCCCAACTCTCCCCGCAGTCTCTCGTCTCGTAGTGTTTTAAATGACCGATCTCATGTTGCACATGCTCCATATGTGCATGCCCACTATGTCTAGCATAATGATGAACTCCGACGTTGATCGCCAATTTCCAGAACCTCCACCGATCCGCACAAGCACTCCCAAGAAGACTGCCTGAGATCAATCCGCTGGATACGCGGAATCGAAGGTCGATATGGCCTGTCTCGCCCCATATGATATATTTATAAACCTTGCCAACACTGTCGCAAGAAGGATTTTTTCTCCCGAAACGTTTCCCTCCCTACGCGGCATCAACAACCAAGCCACATCATGCTCGGGATATTCCATAAGCCAGCGAGGTGTCGACGGTAAAAGGTCGGGCCTACAAAAATCCGAGATCGGTTCAACCGCTCAATGCTGACATCCATCATGGCCTGGGCCGCGTAGGAGATGTAACTGGGGATACAACATGCCTTCTCGCGATGGCATCCTCTGCCCAATCCGTCAACTCGCGGGGTGAACTCTGCAGTGAGGTTGGCTTGTCATCCAAGGTATACGGTTGGACTGCCCGCACCTGCACACTGCTGCCTAGTCATGCCTCGGTCAATTTGACCTTTTCCAACAAGTGACCGTCATCGCCATGCGTTTCCAGTATTTCGTTGTCGATGATATCCTTGTTACCATCTCGGAAGTCTCTCATCAGTAGCAGGAACCTCGAATTTTTCCACTTGTCACCTTGCTCGTGTTGAACCGATTCCAAAATTTGTCTTGCGGCCTCAGAAATTTCTGATTGCCCCGGGTTAGCACGATCGGCTGACGTTGTATCGGCCATGTCATCGAGGCTCAGCCGCGACACATCGGGGAGCTGGTTGGGTTGAGATAGGCCAGAGGGAGCCTGGACCGAGTGGTCTTTCTCCTCTACGGATGTCTGACCATCCACGGTAGCTGGCATGAGTTGCTCACCGCGAAGACTGATGCCAAGGGTTCTGTCGTCGTTTCGGGCAGCCGTTATTTCTTCTTGTTCCATCTGCCGCGCGAGCTCCTCCATGATGGCGTCAACATCTTCTAACCGGCTGTCCCCATGAGCAGCCATCCACCTGTCCATTTCGAGGTCAAATTCAGCCTGAACAGCGTCAGCGCCATGGCCCGTAGGCCCATATTCCGCGAGCGCCCCAGGACCTCCGACAGGCCTAAAGAAAGACGGCCTTGAAGGAAATGTCATCATGTTTGTCGCGAAGTCTGCGGAGCGAAGTGAGCTATTTTGTGTGTTTGAATGAATGTGCGCCGAGCTGCTCGAGGCTGGAGTGTTTTGAGAGAACCTTGCGAAGTCCTGAGCCCAACCTGTCGCGTCTGGGGGTGCATTTGGTATTTGGTATGGGAGGCGGGCCACGCTTTCGTCCACAGAGGATATAGTATTGGACAAACGGGAAGTAGAGGCCGGGTTGATCATCGAAAGGCGTCCGTCATAGTGGTTTACGAGATGCGGTGCTATGGAAGGACTAGGTATTGGCTGTGGATGAGAGCTTGGCGCATTCGTGGTTAAAAATGCGCCAAAGTCATGCTGTGCTTGAGGCGAGGACATCGAGCCACTAGACCTAAAGGCCTATTCGATGTGTTATAAGCGCTCTGGATAGGGAGAGGTAGATACAAACGTACATGTGGACTAGCAAATGTGGTGGAAAAGCGATCCTGGTGGAGGCTACGGTCTTGGCCGCCATGGTCGACGAGACTCTTGAACGGCGTTGAGCCGCTACAGGAGTTGTCACCCATTCTCAGGAAGGAACCTCAAGAAGCCTGAGCCGATAAAAAGTGCAAGTGGTAGCCGTAGAGTCAAGAGCCCAGGGTTAAGAACCACCTGCCGTTCTGCTTCTCTTCTGCCTGATTGGGTCAGCGGTTCGGCGGCTGGAGTGTATGCGACGGCCGGCGGGTAATGCGAACGAGCAGTCGAGACTGCTACCGTCGAAGCCTGAAGTGGACTAATCAAGAATGTGGAAGAAAAGCCTGCGTGTTCCTGAAATCTGCGTAAAGTCAACAGTAAAAAGTAAGTAGGGGATGTGACGGGGATATAACCTTTCCTTGTGAACGACGGTCATCGTTCTGAATCGGCCTACCTCGGCACAACGTGGTACGTACTTACGGTGTCAAACGACGTGGTTCTCTTGTCTATGGCAGGATCCAGGATCTCACCGCCTGCCTAATCAGGCATCCCTCACTTCGGCACCTGGGCGGATTGAGAGCAGGGCGGTGGGGTACTTCCCGCAAGTACCTTTCCTCAAGCGTGGACACTGGACGAGGCCAGCTTGCGGAGGCCCACTTTGCAGCCAGCTTCCATTGACCAAACCTGAGGAGCTCCTGGATTAGGTGGCTAGTCGACATTAACTACGACTGCGGCAACACTTCTACCGACACTTCGACGGCGGTTACTGTCTTTTCTCTGCCAACCCCTCCTGACTGGCCCTCACTCAAACGACACATACCTTTCGAACAGAACGGCTTGCACTAAAACAAATTTCCCCGCCATGGTGATTCTGCACCTACTTCACCTCCCAGTTGCTGCTCCTTGCCTGCTGACACCCATTGCAGGCGTCCGCTCAGGTCATCTCAAACTCTGGCCACGATGATATGATTGTAAGTGCAAATGACACCTACGCCAGCCACGCGAAATCGCCACGGCCTCCGACTGCCACCGCAAGCGACTCCACCACGGGTGTAGATCTGGAACCGCTCTCCGATTCCCATACCCCCGGGTGACTACTCAAGCTCTTGAGGCTAACCGAAATCCTTTTGGCAGCACGACGCCGTCCTCGACTACTATGGTCGCCGGCTCGCGACTTGCTCGAGCGACCGAACGATCAAGATATTCGAGATAGAGGGTGATTCTCAACGACTTATAGAAACCCTCAAGGGGTAGGAATATGTCTCATTACACGCCTATTAGCTTTCACACTGACGCAGCAATAGACACGATGGTGCGGTTTGGTGTGTTTCCTGGGCTCACCCCAAGTACGGAAACATTATCGCTTCGGCGGGTTACGACGGCAAGGTCTTCATATGGAGAGAGCAGAACAACCAGTGGCAAAAGATCTTCGACTTCGCTCTGCACAAGGCTTCCGTCAACATTGTCTCCTGGTCACCACATGAATCTGGATGTCTTCTTGCCTGTGCCTCGTCCGACGGCAATGTCAGTGTACTCGAGTTCCGAGACAACAGCTTCGACCACGTTACCTTCCCTGCTCATGGATTGGGCGTCAACTCCGTGTCGTGGGCCCCTGCAACTGTACCGGGTAGCATCGTGAGCAGTTCTCCAGGCCCTGGCTCTGCTGGCGTCAGACGGTTTGTCACTGGCGGCTGTGACAACCTGCTTAAAATCTGGACCTTCGATTCTGCGTCGCAGTCTTACAAGCCAGATCAGGAGCCCCTTGCTGGCCACTCCGATTGGGTGCGTGATGTTGCATGGTCACCCACTGTTTTACAGAAGTCCTATATCGCCTCAGCTTCTCAGGATAAGACCGTCCGCATCTGGACCTCTGATTCAACCGGCGCAAGCCAATGGAGCTGTAAAATCCTCAACTTTGATGCTCCCGTCTGGCGTGTGAGCTGGTCGCTGAGCGGCAACGTTCTGGCCGTAAGCGGAGGCGACAACAAGGTTTCCTTGTGGAAGGAGAATCTCAGAGGCGAATGGGAGTGTGTCAAGAGCATCGAAGAGTGATTAAGTGCTGTCATGACAACACAAGCAAGGCGTTCACGGAAAATTAGGGTTTAGACAGGTCAGCTCTCATTGATGATGTTCTGTTACTCGATGTCGTTTGTTTTGAGGGATTGGTTCGCAAATGTCCCAGCCGGCTCGCTTCTCCTATTCTATGGCATCAGCCATTGGCCGCTAGACTTCTTTGCCAGCACGTTCAATTTATCTCATACTGCTGCATAAGTTTCCCAGCGATTCATGCTTTCTGCGTAGTGCACGCATGGGGCCCTCCCCATTAAGCATAGGACACATTGGCAATCAGCAACCCGAGTTCCTGCCCGTAGGCTATCGTCTCTCGCGAGACGCCACCGCTCTCTTAGATGAGGGCGGCTTAGGTCGAGAGACAGCCCCGAAATTCATGATAGTTGAGAAACCAGACTAGCCCCGGCACAAGGAAAGGACGTGGAGGTGGCCCAGGCGAAATCCAACGAGGTTGCCACTATGTGTATAGAGCACGTACGGCCCACGCAAGGACATCTTCAACAATCCACCATTGCCGTTCCGCGCTACACCTGTGGGCTTGCCATGCCGGCCGGGTATGATACATGCTGGTAACCCGCGGAATATAAAACTCTTGAGGCGTGGTATCGGCCGGCACTGAAGGACAACCTCTATTCAATGCATATACTACTTTTATACAAGCTATACAGCTGGGCGCTCTACCTGGTGTACAACTGTGAAAAGATCAAGCGGAGGGTAAGATTGAGATAGCACGATAGACAAAGCCAAAATTAGGGGGCGAATAGTATACATATTAGGAATATCTGACCCGTATTATTAGATGTAAGAAACCCAGCATTTTTGCCTCTAGTTACTTCAAGCTGCGCTACCGCCAGATACCTACGTGTCCTCCAAAGCATGGATCTGACCTTCTTAACTCAGTCCTTTAACGGAGGCCAATTACGCTCATCTCCAATGTCCAGACTCGCCTTATCCAGACTTTGAGCTTTCCCGGCACACCTTCCACATTTTCAAGTTCAACACCTTCCCACCAACAGCGCCTCGCCGGCTTGCGCCAGAATAAGAGCAACTTCTGAGCCATACCGACAGCATTGCTGCCCATGTCATTGCCCCGAATGTCACTTCTCAGTCGCGCTAGGGCGAGGCTACAGACGACTGCCTTGTTTGGTTCCCCAGCTCGGTGGCCCCAGCTATCATCGTGGTTGAAGCCGCTAGCATCGACAATTAGCCTCAACTGCATACATCGTGAATGAACACCTCTATCAAATGCATAACTTACCCTGCTGTCAACATTTCGATAAGGTGAGCCTCCGTAGTGCCCGGCTCGTCACTTCTTTTCAGGCCAGAAAATATGCCATTCTGTTGAAGTAGCGCTTTGCCAGCCGCTCGCTTCACCTCTAACATCTCTGATTGCGTGATATCTGCCCGCGGCGGGATGACGTAGAAATCCAAGTCTTCTCGCAAAACAATGATGCCTGCCCGTTTAGAAGAGTCATCTCTTGATTCCATGGCGTCAGCAGCGGATGCATTCTCTTCCTGTGAGACGCTTGGGGACGTCTCAGCTGGTATCGACTGTGCCACAGTACGGAAGAAATCCAGCATGTATTGCAATGATGCTGGATCATACTAGCAATCAGTGTCAGTGATGGGGTCGGTTGGCCTTTTGGCTGGTACGTACGTCTACTTGAACAGCGTCGCCTTCGGCAAATCCACCCATGTGACCTTCGGGGAAGAGCCCGTTCGGAAAGAGAGACAGGAGCACGAACTCAGGCAACGTCAATAGTTCGTCTCTCGAGAGAACAAATCTGGTACCCCTGCAGGACTACTGTTAGCCGTCCTCGTGTCTCATTTGGAGCAACCACTGATCTTACCGAAGGTCCATTGAAATCGTCTCGTCGGCGCCGACATCTAGCACCTTGTCAGTAGGTAGCCGGGCCACCACACGACGAAGGAGACCTACCTCCGATCGCATTGATGGGCGGGCCTCCTTGTTGTACCTGAGTAATGATACTCGAGGCGCCACCGGCGGTAGCCATGAGAAAGGTGAAGGATTGAAGTGGACTGGGTCCCTCCGAGTAAGCTGGCGGCGGCTCGGTATCGTCGTCTTTGCTCGCAGCGGCGCTCTTCTTGTCTTGAGTGAGTCCGCGCTTGGTGTCTGTGAGGGCTTGATCAAAGGAGCTTGAGGCGGGCTCGTCACCGGAGATGACAGAAGTCGTGGGTGCGTATGCTGGGGCTGCTACGGAAGATCCAGCCGCGGGAACAGCTGAGCTACTATCGCAAAATACGTGATGGGTATTTGCGCTAGTCTCAAAATTGCTGTAGAGAGACGAGAACGGTGGTGGACGCGAAGTTGAGGCTTCGGACGTCGGATACTGAGGAGGGGGCGAAAGTCCTCGAACGTTGGTAGCAGAAGCAGCTTTTCCTTGTAAGTGTGGGCGTTCTTCGGCGGTCCTCTTTTCGACAGAAAGGCAATTTCCTCCTGAGAGAGGAACTGAAGGCCGGGCGGACACGGGTTCCCCGTTCCTGTCGTCTTTCGGACCTGGCAACGTTGTGGCGGTTGGAGAAGATATTTGGTAGTCAAATCGCTGAAAGAAGTGATTTGTGGTCGCCGAAAACGCTCGTTTTACACTACCTGCGGTTGCTTTGAGCCGATGAATGTCGTGGCTGGACGAGAAGGTAGGGTTGTCGACGGGCCACACGAGGACACAGCAAGGTAGGCGTTCGGGGGAGGGGGTTTATTCGGAGATCGAACCAAGGCGCTATCGACGATAGTCGCGATGATACGACAGCAGGAATCAAAGGAAACCGATACGGCGCAAAGCGGAGGACAACTTGTTGTTATCGTCTGGCTCTGAAGCAGGCAAAGATGCTGTGCGGGAAAGGAACAGTTGGCGGTGGTGACGAGCAGGGAGTTGGGAGTAGGTCTTGTCGGAGCGGTTTGATGAGGTTGGACCAGAACATGGGAGGATGGCGGTTAAGACGTAAATGAGCGTGAACGGATCTGAAAGTGAACCGTGCTCTGGTGACTGGTGGTACAGAGTACTACAGTGGATTGAATGCACTAACTACCTACGGTTTGGAGTTAGCTCCTTCCAACCAACCCCCGTCTCTTAAACCCTGTCATTTCCTAATTACTTCCGTCCGAGATTGGAGGCGCCACGCTCAGGTCGGCGCACCATTGCCTGTAGCCGCCCATACCATACCATCCGCTTCCTTCTGGGCAAGATAGAACGAGGCCAAGTTTGTAGAGCTTGAGGTTCACTGAGCGTAGATGAGAGAGGGTCTACCTCAATAAACCCTGCATGACCTCACGATCCCGAGCATGTAAATAAGAACGACGTGCGAGAACGTCTTTACTGATTGTGACAGGCTGCAACGTGCGATCGAATGGGACTGACAGGCACTTACTTTATTATTCTTCGTCGCTGCTATCACCAAAAATGGCCCTGAAGACGTTGTCGTTCGGTCTGGCCAACTCTTTGGCTGAGTCCTCGCTCCTAGATAGGTCAAGTCCAGCTTTCGTTGCTTCCTGAGAATATGCCAAAGCAATGGTGGCTGCTGTCTCCTGTCTTATACCCGATGATAGGCCCATTTTGTCTGCTAAAGGCGGAAGAAGAGGTAAATGGCCCCGCATTATGGATGCCGCTGTCGCTGTCGCTACTCCGGGCTCAAAGTCTGGTTGCACGTGTGCTGGTGGCTGGACGTTGAAGCGCTTACACAGCAACCCGCCAGGGAAAAAGTCTTCGATCAGCCTCGTCATACGCCCATACATGCCCATTCTGGCGGCTTCTTCCGCTGCGTCTAGGTGTGCGGGTGCTGCCGTAGCTTTTCGAACACCAACGTCCGTGGCCAATTCTGATCCGCTGCTGGTAGCAAGTTGCTTGGATCCTGCCGAGGCGGTCGTGAATCTTGTGGCCATGAAACCTGTCATCGGTTTGAAAAGCTGCGCACATCCGTAAAATTCCCCGAGCTCCTTGACAAAGTCATCATCTGTCATATTCGATGGCTTGATGGGGGGCCCACCAAAGCCCGCGGCGCTCTGTAAGTAAAGGCGATATCGTCCACGTTTTGCGTCGTCGTTGGCATAGGGGCTTCCAGCGCCTGTCCCGCGACTTATGGCAGCGAGGGCGGTATGTTTCTGCAGACACGGTAGAGTGCGAAGTCTTTCCTGAAGCTGCTGTTCGGCTGGTCCCCTAGCTTCGATCGGAGCCTCGCCTTTTGCCGGAGGCAAGTCTGTCTTCCCTGAAGCAATCGCCAGCCGCTCTCGAGATGCTGCCGACATGTAGTCAAACACAGACTTGCCTGGCAAAGTCGATTCGCCTAGGATTGCCGCGCGAGTGTTGGGATCTAGCTTGGCTGCTTTGGCAGCCTCTGCCGTCGACGTATTTGTAGAGAACGTGAGGGATGAATTGCTCCTTGACGGTGCCCACTCAGGGGGAACCGAGGGAGGAGGATATACCTCCGTCGAGTCCCCGGTTGTTTTTGAGTTTGTGAGTTGTCCGTGAACAAAACCGTTCAAAGGCCGCTTACCATTCCCGCACCTGCCGTGTCCGCGACTTTTCGAGGTGTGGGCGGCTCTGGAAACGAAGACCGGCGTGGATCCGAGACTGGGATTCGCAGACACACTGTTGGCTGCAAGCTTCTTCTTCTTCTTGGTCTTTTCCCCGCCTAATACTCGATTATATGAGATCCGTGGACCCATCTCATAAGGATCATCTTCTTCTGAGCCGGTGTCATTTAGGACGCCAACACCAAGACCTCCCCGCTGGCCATGCTTGCTTTTCCTCTTCTCGGATATTCTCAAAAGCACATTAAGGCCGCTAGCCGGGCCATCATCCTCTCCCTCATAAGTTCCATTACCGGCCCTAGTAACTTCATTGCGGTGGTTTCCGGAGGCAGTGTGGTGCTCCCGAGCGCTACCAGAGCTAGATATTCGCGACATCCGAGCGTCGTCGTCGTCGTCGTCGTCGTTGAATCCCAGGCCTTGCTGGTCAGATTTCTGGTTAAAGCTGACCATGTTGATATTTTCCGGGGCGAACATGTGCGTCTTCTCTGCCACGTGAGGCGTGTTGCCTCCCGAGATGTCAAGCCTTGCTACCCGACGAATTCTGGGCCCGATACCTTGGCCATCCTTCCAACCCATTTGACGCAGCAACTTGAGACCTATGGTATCACCTTGAATGCGCATCAAGCTGGCTAGGCCACCGGACAGACGCTGACCAGGCGATGGAGCCCCGAGAGCCCCAAACGGATCAGTAGTTCGGATCTCCTTCGTGGCGGCTGCGTCGGCAAGATCCTCATCATCCATGTAATCCTCTGGTATCTGATCTGGTGCCCTCGGGTCATCTTTCCGGCGAGCCGTACGGCTGGACACGAATGTCGAAGGTGTCCATCCTTCCTTTGATCCGACGGTGTTGAAATAGCTGAACAGGAATGTCAGCGACTGAGTATTACTGAAATGAGACGCTGCCACATGAAAGCGTGAAGTAAAGCTTACCCTGCACTCCAGCCTCCAGTAAAGGCACCGTGGAGGCGCCGCCTGCCCCTGTCGTCCCTTACCTCCTGCTTGTGTAGTGGAATGTATGAGCCATCATCACGAGTATCGGCGTCTAGGGACGGCAGAGGTGTGCCAAAGGCGACGTGAACGGCGGCACCATTGTGGAGGTCGGCCTCATAAGTAGCGCGCGATCTTTTGCCGTTGAACATGGGGTTTGCAGAGGCGTTGGGTGGTTGAGTGGGCAGTGCATGTATGGCAAGGCTGCAAGCAACGACAGAGGAAAAGTCTCAGCCCTGTGAGGGTGCAAGTTGACTTTGAGATACCTAGGTACTTCGGGCTTGTACGTAGGTAGGTAGGCACCTTGAGCACTCTCGACGGGGTACGTTACGTAAGGTACCTTGTTTGATTGGGAGGCGACGAATACGTACTAAGGAGTACGTAGGTATCCGTAGGTGAGCCAGCTTTGGGTTGTTCGTCAATGTTAGCGACTCAAGTGTTATTGACTCCGCAGTCCCTTGTCCGATTCCATTTCAACTTGAACCTTGTTCTTTGCAGGTAGTGCGAATGCAATTTCCCCAAAGGCGGATAACTCCACGCGGCAGAGTCTTGGTGGCTTCTGTGGAGATGGGTTGAATGGGCCCAAGTTCAACTTGTTTTGAGGTCGGGTACTGGAATCCTTCTTAGAACGGGTACATACTTCGGGCGTGGGCTACACCGGCATGTCCGCGCATCGCAGAGGAAACAAGAGCACCTAGTCTATCTGTGCTATGAAGAGCCGTTGGAAGCAAACTGGGAAATGGACTCGTTTGGTGCTCAGATTGAATCCGTTAAAGATTGGCCTGACCTCATGTGTGTCTCTGCAACAACAGACGAAGCAGTGACTGACAGTCGCCGGTTGCGGGACGGACATGACGAGTTGACGATCCTGCTGGTCCTTAATTGTCTTTGGGCTTGACCCCTGGGACCGAATGGAGCTCCGCGACCTCGTGATAAAGACGCAAAATTGGTCGGGAGTGGCACGCCCTGGTGCTGCTGCTGAGGCCCGGCTTGGAAGCTGCCATCATCGGCTTGCCCTCCATTTCTCGTAATCCAATGGCCGTTGTTGGAGGTGAGGAACGAGGAAGAGGCCGGGGATCTGACGTCAGGTCGGGTTTGCGTACGGGCTACATACACTCTACACCGTCTTCATTGACAAGATACGTAGAAGCTCCGATCCTGGCCTGGGTAATATCTCAATTGCCTATTGTTCTTCGGACAACTCATGCTCCTCAAATATGCGGGCCTCGGCATGGAGTCCGACAAAAACGAGTTGCGAGTTGCGACACTTGGACAATTGGACAAAGACATGCCGAGGCGAGAGACGCCGATGTTTGAGAATTGAGCGACAACGACAGAGCACTACAGAGTTCCTTACCTTAGATTGCCCGCTAGCCGCCCGCTACCTAGACTTGGCAAGGTGCCAGCGTTCGTGCCTGACCTGATGCTAAGCACGATCGTAACCACCCAAGGTAGTGTGCTTCTACCCGACGGACGGCACCTGTTGACAGTCCAAATAGCGGGCAAGGTGCCCAACAGGGGGGGTGGGAGACCTGCCCGGCCAAACACCAGGCGCACCGGTGGTCTTCATTACCTAGGTTCCCCACTGTGTCTTGTCTCCACAGCCGGGCAAGTTACGGTGCACCTTTCATTTCCTCCTTCCCCTCGTCCTCATCGTGCTTCTGCTGCTGCTGCTCCTCCTTGGTGCTTGTAGCTTTGCTTCGCTGTCGGCTCACTTGCCAAAGGAATAGATAGATCATTGAGAGTACACGCGTAGTCGAACTGGGAAAGGTGCGGATGCACAGCGGTCCGGGATGGAAGGTGAGGTGTCCTGTCCGTACCTTCCCCCATGAAGATGAGTTAGGTACCCCAAGTTACGGTAAGGCAAAAGCAGGGGGTTAAGAGAAAAAGACGACGGAAAACATGGTGCTTCTCATTCGTCTCCAGCACCTAATTACCTACCTACTGCCTTACCTTGACCGCCCTCTCTTTTGGTCTCTCATCCCCGACGAATTTCCACTTTCACTTTCACGCTCGCTCTCTGCTCCCCGTCGTCCGTTGTCTGCTTGTCCCGTGTTCCGTCCCTTCTCGCTCGTCTTGCCTGCCCGCCTGCACCAGATCCAGCGAACCCTCGCTCTGTGTGGTGTCGCATCCCCCCTCCTGCAATGACAACAGCAATCCCGGCGAGCTCTGATCCCTCTGCACATGCTCAAACAGTCCCTGCCCGCGCACCATCGACCAGGACACGGCCTTTAGTCTCCGCCTCTGGACCTCATCCTCAGCGTACCTCCTCCACCTCCAACCACTCCTTCTCCCACCATCACCATCGCAGTCACAGCCAACAAAAACACCACCAACAACACCGTTCACATTCGCGACAGTCTTCCTCTGCCGCTGCCGCCCCCCGCACCTCTCAGGACAGTTCTCCTAAACATGATTATGAGCGTGCAAACATAGCCCCCAAGCGACCCGCCTCCAAAGACCACCCGCCGCCCTCTCACTCCCGCGCCGACGCCTCGCGCACTCAGCGTCACGGCAGCACCAGATCTAATCATCATCCGAGTCGAACCTCCAACGACATGCCTGCAAACACCGCCGTTGCCAATAACGCTGGTCCTGCTCCTGTTGCCCATGGCGCAACCGACCCTCGGAGCCCTACGGGCGCCTCCTCCGCTTCCGCCTCCGCTTCCAAGCATAGCAGGTCGCGCACAACAATCCCTACGCCATCCGGGAAATGGATCCTGGGTAAGACAGTCGGTGCTGGGAGCATGGGCAAAGTGAAGTTGGCCCGTAAGGAGGACACTGGCGAGCAGGTTAGTCTGGCCCCCTCAGATGCTAACCCCTTTCTCAAATACTGCTCACTTCCCATCGCCTGCAACCAGTCAGCTGAGTCACGATACACAATTGCTAATCTCTCCTCCATCTTATCATTAGGTTGCTTGCAAAATCATTCCACGTGGCTCAACAGAAGATGGGCACCACTCTCGAGCAGATAAGGAGAGAGCAGATCAATCAAAGGAAATCAGGACTGCCCGTGAGGCGGCTATCGTCACTCTTCTCAGTCATCCTCACATTTGTGGCATGAGAGACGTCGTCCGAACCAACTATCATTGGTACATGCTTTGCGAATACGTCAATGGCGGCCAAATGCTTGACTACATCATCTCTCATGGCAAATTGAAGGAGAAGCAAGCGCGCAAGTTCAGCCGTCAAATCGCGAGCGCCCTGGACTATTGCCATCGCAACAGCATTGTCCATCGCGATCTCAAAATCGAAAATATTCTCATCAGCAAGACCGGCGACATCAAAATTATCGATTTCGGTCTCAGCAACCTCTTCGCGCCTCGTACTCATCTCAAAACCTTCTGTGGAAGTCTTTACTTTGCAGCTCCGGAGTTGCTCCAGGCAAGAGCTTACACGGGCCCCGAGGTTGACATATGGAGCTTCGGCATTGTTCTCTACGTGTTGGTGTGCGGTAAGGTACCATTCGACGATCAAAGTATGCCCGCCCTCCACGCCAAGATCAAGAAGGGGCTAGTTGACTATCCGAATTGGCTTTCGAGTGGTACGTTTTCTAGTCTTCTCTCCTTCTCCTTTTCATATCTCGAAATCCTAACGTGCTGCAGAATGCAAGCATCTCCTATCTCGCATGCTCGTGACCGATCCAAAACAACGTGCCACCATGTTGGAGGTTATGAGCCATCCATGGATGACCAAGGGATACAACGGCCCGCCCGACAATCACCTGCCACCCCGTGAACCCTTGACTCTTCCTCTAGACTCGGACGTAGTCAACGCCATGACTGGGTTTAATTTCGGTCCTCCGGATTCTATCAAGGCACAGTTGGTTCGAACAATTGAATCCGAGGAGTATCAACGTGCCGTACGTCTGTACCAGCGGGAAAAGGAACTCCCCCAGCCAGCCAAAGACGTCGAGAAGAAGCGGGGTTTTGGCTTTGACTTTTACAAGAGAAGAAATTCGGGCAACAGCCGCGACACACTGACGGCCCCAAGCTCCGAGGCTCTTCAGCTTGGCAACGATCCGCTAAATGCGTTCAGTCCGCTTGTTTCGATATACTATTTGGTGCGGGAGAAGCAAGACCGTGATCGCGCTGAACGGAATCCTGGAGCGCAGAGCACGCCCAAGGAGAAGCCGCCCATTCCAGAGATTACACCACCACAAGAAGCACACACCAACACAGCGGCTTATGAAATGCCTGGTGAGAGGGCCACTGGTGGTCGGTCCCGTCCCCGTGCCAGGACTCATGGAGAAGACGAAGCACCTGACTCCGTGAAGGCTTCCCAGCTCTCACCAAACGCCCCGCTGTCCCCAGAAGTGCCTCCTGAGCCCTTGCCAAAGAAGGAAAGCACCGCTGCCGGTATACTGCGACGTTTTAGCACACGAAGACGCAAAGACCCGGAGCGGCTGGATAAGGACCGCTCTCACCCTCCAGTGGTCCAAGTTCATTCCCCATCTGGTGGTGCTTCAGCCGAGACAACCCCGTCCTCTGTGCCGAGAAAGAGTTTCAGCATTCGACGCGGCAGACGGGAGCGCGAGGAACCTATGCCCCTGCCGTTGCGGTCTGGCAGCAGTCAGCCGCAGCACAGCGATCTCCTTAGCCCGCCCCTTTCCGCAGGGGGCCCGTCGTCACGCCGGAAAGGTCTGGGTCGATCCACGAGCGTAAATTCGGCAGACCTGCGTCGCCGCGGATCGACTAGGACTGAAAAAGATCCACCGCCGACCAGTGGGTCAGATCAATCGACGACAACTGCTGACAGGCCTCCGCCAGCATCACGAGATGGACAACAGTCTCGCGCAGCGTCGATGAGAGCCAAGTCCCTCGGACATGCGAGGCGTGAGAGCATTCAGCAACGAAGACTCCGGCGGGAAGAGGCACGGGAGGCCAATGTCCCGGAAGAAACCGACCAAGAGCAGGGAGATCAAAGTGGTGTATCGACAGACAGGTTGGACAGGTCCGATCTAGCCAAACCTGTTTTTCTGAAGGGATTGTTCAGTGTGTCAACAACGTCGACAAAGAATGTCACCGAGATTAGGGCCGACATCAAGCGCGTTTTGAAAGGTCTGGGAGTAGACTATATAGAGATCAAGGGTGGCTTCACATGCAAGCATACACCAAGCATAGATCTCAAGAGGGTTCAGGATCCTCCCGGTAGCCCTGGCCAAGCACCACCTGGCCACAGACGGCGATTCAGCCTAGGCGGGATGAGAGGTGGTGACCGAGAACGAGACGACCTCCCCAGCACAGATCGGGGACCATCAACGCCCCGAGGTACAGGCAGGAACGGGGCAGACAGCTACTCAAACTCAGACGTCTCGATCGACAGCGTCTCTCGCGAAGCAGGAGGCTCGTCCAGAAGAGTGCCAGGCGAGACAAGCACCCATGTCCAGAGTGACCTCGGCGGCAACATGGTTTTGGAGTTTGAGATATTCATTGTGAAGGTCCCGTTGCTATCGCTGCATGGCATTCAGTTTAAGCGTTTGGTTGGCAACACTTGGCAATACAAGAACATGGCAGACCAGGTGCTCCGAGAGCTTCGTCTTTAAAAGGGGGCAGAGTGGCTACATGCAGTCAAAGGGTGGGCAACATACTCGGGAAGGCCTTTGCCAGCTTCATTGGAGGCAGGGTTGAGTAGGGGACAAAAACGTCGTCTGGATCCAATCTCTTGCATCACTCTTCCCCGATCCCGTGATTTTCTTCCGTTTCTCCTTCCGGCCGCAGTCATACTTTGAGCGGCTGTCAGTCTTTCTAGCTTGACATTTGGGTGCGGTAGCTAGCAGAAAGATAGACGCTATTTGAATAGGCGCTTAGTGGGATTTAGCAGCGATGTCTGGGAGAGGAGTCTCAAAACGCGACAGTTGGCAAGAATAAATAGTCGTACACGAAATCAGTAGTAGTCCAAAATTTCATCCTGCAAAGGCCAGCCTCGACGATTCTGACCATAAGAAAGTCCGAGGCAAGTACGGATGTATTAGTGCATACCTTACTATCTATACGGAGTTAGCTGAGGTGCTACAAAGACCGACAGCGTGGCCGTACCTCAACGTACCTACCTTACCTTAAGGTAGACGACCAGTACCCACCGCCTTCCCAAAATGGACATGCATTACCTAAGGTAAGCTATGGCAGCCAGCCTTGTTTCCTGTCCACACTGCAATACTGATTAACGTTGGTTGACCACGACAACTTCCCTGACGCCCACCAAAGAGCCTAACGCCAGTCCGATCACTCTTGCGCAACCACCATTGCCCATCACCCATCGCCACCTTCGCTGTCGCTTGTCCGCTCGCTGCCGCTGTTATCGAAAAGGAATCACATGCTTTGCGACACCGTCCGTTGCGATCCCAACAGCCTAGTCCCACGCGCACCCAACCCCACCCCAGTTCGCCCCACGAGTACACCCCAATTGTCGCACGTCGACACATCAACCATTCAAGACTCGACCAGCCATCGAAAACGACATTGTCGACAATAACGCGGCAGAGCAGTGAAACTACCATACTCACAGTCGTACGCAGAACTCGAGCCGGCGTCAGCCTTGAACATTCTATCCGGCCTATTTTTCTTCCTATTCCACAGAACGTATCAGTCTAGGGTCAAAGATGATGCCGACTGCTCACGTGTACGGCGGCCACCACCAGTTCAATCCACAAGCGGACTCGGCCGCATGGATGCACCAGCAGTCGAATCAGCACCATCATGCACAGCAAGCTGCCGCCGTCGCCGCCTCGGCTGTCCAGCAACAGCAGCAACAGCAACAGCAACATCAGCAGCAACAGCAGCACTACAGCAGACTTGCCGGTGCTCACTCCGCCGTCAGCTCCCTAGCCAATGCCCATACACAGGATGGTGGCCACGATAACATATCTGAGGACAATAGGAGGACGATGTCTTACATTGCTGATCTGTTGAACGAAAGTACTCGCGAGGCCGCTCTCTTGGAGCTGAGCAAAAAGCGAGAGCAAGTCCCAGAGTTGGCTCTCATTCTTTGGCACTCTTTCGGTAAGTGATCATGTCTTGTGCCTGTTACCAGGCTGGGATACTATACGAGCTGACACTCGACGCAGGAGTTATGACTTCTTTGTTGCAGGAGATCATCTCAGTCTATACCCTACTAAATCCATCGCAGCTCACAGCCGCAGCTTCTAATCGGGTATGCAACGCGCTGGCACTTCTCCAGTGCGTTGCTTCCCACAACGACACACGCACGCTTTTCTTGAATGGTGAGCATCACCACTGCGATACTCCCTTCGACAGTACCCCTTTCCAGCCTGCTGACCCTAATCCAGCTCACATCCCTCTGTTTCTCTATCCGTTTCTGAATACGACATCGAAATCGAGGCCCTTCGAGTACCTACGTCTGACTTCGCTTGGCGTTATTGGCGCCCTCGTGAAGAATGATTCGTCCGAGGTCATCAATTTTCTCTTAACCACAGAGATTATTCCCTTGTGCCTGCGTATCATGGAGACAGGCTCCGAGCTGAGCAAGACAGTGGCTATCTTCATCGTTCAGAAAATCCTGCTGGATGACAATGGTCTGAACTACATCTGCGCCACATATGAACGATTCTACGCGGTAGGAACTGTTCTGAGCAATATGGTTGCTCAACTAGTCGAGCAACAGACGGCTCGCTTGCTCAAGCATGTCGTCAGGTGTTTCCTTCGGTGAGTTTGTCGGTCAGCATGGGTGGACTTAGGCTTACCAACGGTCAACCAATAGACTGAGTGACAACGCTCGAGCACGCGAAGCTCTTCGCCAATGCCTCCCGGAGCCTCTCCGAGATGCGACATTTTCTTCAGTCTTGCGCGACGACGCTGCAACAAAGAGATGTCTGGCACAATTGCTCATCAATCTTTCCGACAATGTCGTCGAAACCGGACAAGGGGGTCATGTCGGCGGCCTTTGAAGCCGTGGCCAATACTAGAACGTGTGCGGACCAATAAGGAATCATCCATGAGTCGGCGACTAGGAGGTCAGTCATTTCATAGAAAAAACGCAAAGCGTCGTGGACATATTGATACCCGCTTCCTTTGCCTTATGTTCGGGCATCTCAGGTTGATCTGGAGTGCGTCTTCGGCACCGGGTCTTTCTTTCTTCTATCATCTGTAGCATCGAAGGGGCGGATAAAAAGCAAGGGTTTTCGTTTGGAGCCGGCGACATGGGCTATCATGTCATTTGATTATAGGGATCATCTGGACCTTGGGATGGCGCTGGAGGATGGCATCATGGTATCTACCGCTGGACACTGGTGCTCTTGCTGGCGTTTCCCTCCCTTCCCAGCGGTAGCGAGTGTCGACTTTGGCTTTTCTCGGACGGCGAGCTTGTTCACATGTCTTCGACGCCGCCAGTAAGTGATGCGTAATGGAGTTCACACTGCCCAAGTTTTCCTGTGTATGTATATATACCATGGACCGGGGCTGGGCCGGTGAGCTGAATTGTTTTAGCATTCAACCCAAGCACTGTCAATGACCTCTTGACGTCCACCAACTGTATCGTTTGAGCCTGAAGTTGGAGTCATGGTGAACATACAGCATGGAATGGTGGCAGATACAGAGCATCTTATCATATCCCAATTGTATAGGCATGAATTCGCAGTCATGGCCAGAACCTGTTTGGAGTTTTTTTGTTTTTCCTGCGACTAACATGGCGCTTGCCTGTGCCTAAATACCCCTGCTCTCTGTCGCCTGTCTCTACCTGATTGTTCTGAAGCAAATATTGGCGGCCCTCCCAATGCGGGGGCAGTAGTAGGTGGAAGATGGGACAGGACAAACAAACACAATAGCCTTGGTGACAAGGTCAACGGCACCGTCAAGGCCATTTCTGGGAACATTTTCGATACAGATATATAGGTAATGATTCGAAATAAAGAACCAAGATCGCAAGCGGCGCCAGCTAGACTTGGGCGACCCCGGCCGGTCGGTTCAAATGAACGTGACCTAGGGGTAAAAAAGCAGATACACTGCTCTTCGAAAGGGACTCGCAAAGTTCACCTGATACGCAGGCATTGTGCAAGTGAACTTCGTGGGTTAGTTTAAATCTATCCTCTTACGAAAGAACCTAATACCTGTTGTAAACATACTCCTGGTTTATGATGTGAAGCTGCTCCATTGAACAGACCTCGCCAGTGAATGGCATTGTAGTCAGCCAGACACTCTTGGCAGGACTGAAATGTCTGTGTAGCATGTGGGCAAAGCTCGTCGCTGAGTAGCAATACCGACATATGAACGCGACCAGTATAGCAGCCTACTTCCAATAGCTTCTCTATGGGTTCTAAACCTTCAAACCGCCGTTCCTAAGCTTTAGCACAACTACTACAGGCCCAGGAAGATCATCTAGACCACCAATACAGACGCTAGCAAAGAACGGATAATCAAAGAGACGCGAGTTACTTCGGCGGGTGCAACAACCTATTCAGATGGTTCATGTATGACCATCTACGGCTCCTAAATACCGTTGACTGGCCTTTGTAATACATCGTCAACACGCGGGAACAGTGCTCGCAATTAAGGTCGCACTTCTCGTGAAGTGTTACATACAGAACACGGCTCCTTCTTGTCAATGTCGATTTCGAGACACGACAGGAGATAAGCCATCGTCTGTCTGCCCCCGCAACCAGAGCCATTTTCCATGGCCCTCAGTGATGCACGTTACATTACTCAGCTGAACCCGAGGCTATCCACGCGCTCAAGGAAGCATACAAATGGCCGGCGTGCCGAAGGTGTGCTATACGGTATAGTTCTGAGGTAACCCGGGAGCCAAGAGGCATTTCCGGAGCGTTGGAACCAGTCGTCTCAGGTACAAAAAGACCAATGGGCGGGAAATGATTATACGGGCAGCCAACCATCAACCCCCTTTCTAAGGCTGGTGGTTAACAGAGGGCCATGCGGGATGAGCTGCGAGGTCCTTTTGGTAATCCTAGCCAGGCCCAGGGGTCATTGGAGCACCGCAGACCGATCAGTGAGTCCCACAAGCGGTGATACCTACTGCGTAGTCCGTATGTCGCGCTACTAAATAAGCTGTCGGCAAAGGGTAGGTGTTCAAGGGGGGGTCAAAATTCAGCGCAGTGTCCAGCTTCCCAGCATCTACTCACAATCAGCTACCCACGACTGAGAACACCTAACTATCAAGAAATTATATTCTCAAGATTTCTTAAGCTTCAGGCTATTTTATGAATATTTTTTTGCGATTACTTAGACCGATTCGGGAGCGTAGCTAACGTAGAACTGGTGGTATCGATTAAAAAGTGTCCGCTCTTTTTTGGCCGGCGCATGGTGTTCTCCAAGGAATCAGAGACAACGTGCGGGAATAGCTGGGGAATCACTGAGAGATGGAAAGCCAGCGAGAGCCTGATGGGAAGAGCTTGCAAATAGTGCATAGCCGGACCTTGAACACCCACGTCTGACGATACCTATTTGCCCACCTTCCTTCCTAAAGGCCCAATTCGCCCTCAGTCGTGCGCTAGGGAGCAGGCAGCCCTACGCGGTTCCTTGGCTGAGATTCGATGTTACACAAGCTCCCTTCTCAACCATCCCAAAGCCCGTGGTCCCAACGCTGCGAAGCCGTCGTTCCGCACCTTGGAGGAGGAGGGCAGGCTGTCTAACTACCCCATGGTTACACAAGACACTGGCTGCCCGGGCCTGGTGATCCTTTCGTGTGGATGCGTACTTTGGCACGCGCTCGTGGTGTCGGCGCACAGTAGTACAGCAGGTTGCAGGTTGCAGGTGAAGTGGAAGGATTGAAGAGCGGGGAGGGTACATGCCTCCCGTCTAGTTCCGTTCCCTACGGATACCTAAGGCACCTAGATGCCTACTTCCTAGATGCCTACTTGCCTTGGCCACCTGCACACCACCCTACTAAGTAGCCAGCACACTCGCCCCTTGCTCCCGCTCTTTCTGCCACCAAAGCGTTCAAGTCCACAGCCAAAACTCATCTCAACTGGCGGACTCGACGTTGATTGGAGGGCTCGTCCTCTACGCCTCCCCGCGTCCATGTCTCCGTCTCTTCTTTTGTGCCCACACGTCACTGCACCACACCACATCACAATTGACATCATGGTCTCGCACTGGAGAGACGACCCTGCGCGACCCGCACTAGCGGCCGATGTTTTTCGATCGGGGGCCATTATGGCTCCTCCGGATCTTTTCGAGAGCATATTCTACCAAATATGTAGCCAGTCACAGTTCGTGCGTCGCTACGTACATGGCCAGGCTGAATGCTAGGCTTTCAGCAATCGCTCGAGGAGGCCCGGCATTTTGCGCACCACGGACTGGACCGAGAATGAACGAGCACGGCAAACCTCAGGAGGCAATGTCCAACGTATCGTCAAATGCCTCTCACCGCTACGATCGCCGGGTTACAGGAGTGAACACTACCGCTACCGACCACGTAACTCGGATGCGCGAATGCTGAGCCGGCCAGCCCAAGTCGGCTCGGGTACGGTAGCCCGGAGGCTCCCGCACAGCGTACATCGACAGCTCGAATATTGCGGCTTGCTTCATAAGGAAACTCGGATTAGTGTGGTTCGCAGCCAGCCCCGCTAAATCCGATCAGGCTCGAATTTCATCGTGGCCGCCGTCTGATGACAACGGAAGGGCGTGGCACGCGAATTCAGCGGCAAGCACACGTTCGAACCGCCGAGATAAGCTCTTGTATACGAGCACCCCGAGCAACCCGAAGCTCTTTGCAAGGCGCGTGCGGTATCCCTGCTACCAGGGTGAGTATGTAGGCTTGTAAAGGTAGAATGAAGGACCATGGGATGAGAAACGATACTCACTGTCCAAGTACCTCACTTCTTGGCCTCGCAAGTGCACCGTTCCTTTCAATGGAGAGCTTCTTTGCACCCTGCAGCTGAGACCTGCAGCCGCAGATAGCATCATGTGCTGATACCCGGACTAGCGAATTTGGGGTTGTACAACATTACGTACGTGCCTCTACGAATACTCGAGCCTATCAACGTCGTCCAGCGATGCGTCTTCAGCCCTATGGCCCCTTGCTATCGGCGGCGTCACCGAAGCTTGGCAACTGCACCCAAGCACCTCTAGTCCCCGTGGTCAAGCCCGTGTTTCTCCGCCCCTGATAGAGCGAGGTGTCTTTCTGCTGACGAATTATGCCAGCTACATTCCAAACACGCAAGGCTCACAAGGTGAAAGGCCTGGTGTACTCCATTTGAGGAGCACGGAGCGATGACCGTTTAGGCTCATGTACGTACAGCAACTCCGCCTTTTCCCTCCCTCATTAGTAACATCGACACGAACTCACACTCCGCACCCTATGCTGTTCCGATTCACCTTCCATAACGAATAGCTGAAAGGACTTCATAACTTGATCAAGCGAAAAGAGACCCATTTCCGTCCCCGTTCAAGTCAATTCGCCTGTGTCGTGCTAGGAGGCTGCACTCAATAGTCTGAATACCGCCTGTGAAAACAGCAGAGGGGTTCATACGTCGTGTGCTCCTCTACCAGGGCAAGCACGCCTCCTGCCTCACATGCCGTTTAGGTAGGGAGGGACGCTACATGCGACTGGATGCGCAATGTGCGGATCACGGTCACTTGTTGGCCGACGTCAGCTGGTGTCTTGATATGCGATTTAGATAGCCACACCGCCAGAAAGATGCTGAGTTGCACATGTCTTCAATTGTAAGTCGAGCACGTTGACCAGCTGCCTCGATGGCGTGCGCGCAACGCGGAGGGGAGAGAGCATGCCGTGTAGCCCCACTCTCGTGAGCGTCCAGAATGATACGATGATGCATATCGTCAACCACACGTTGCATCTGCGCGACTGTCCAATGGCCCACGGCTTTGCCTTGGTATGTAGTATACGCAGGCCAGAAGAGCACGTGTGTGCATGCGTCGGCTGGGTGGCGGAGGAACTGCTCTTATGTCCAAGGCCAGCCCTACGAGTCCATTTGTATTTTAACGTCTTACTGGGCGCATGGGAACCTGTCAAGCGCGGGTAGAGGCAGCATCATTGCCCGTCTGTCCGTCAACCGGTGTCTACCGTGCCTGCAGATGCATTCAGTACCTAAGTACATGTCCGTCCTGGGATTGTCTTTCTCATCACCACATATATAGCTAGGAGAGACCTCGTTCCTGCTTTGTGACACGCCCATTAGGCCAGGCAGTTAGTTGATTCCCCTGCCGTATCATTATTAGACACGCTTGAAACGGCGTGCTTTAACTTTCGGCGCGCAATTGTCGTTTTGTCCACTTTCATCCTGGGGGATACGTATCCGTCATAGCCTGTTGAAGAGCCAGAGGATTGGATCTACACATACCGCATCTGCGAAAATAGCCCTGTTTGATTGGTTGATTTCAGCGAATTACCCAATTCGGACACTGTGCTCTCACCTAACAGGACCTAGCCTGACATTGTCATCAGCTTACCAATCCCCGACCGTCATTCGAGTGTTTCCGTTGAAGCACCGAAAGGGACGGCAGTGCCCAAGCCCTCTGCGCCATGCCGGCTTTTGGCCATGCCAACTTTACCTATTCCAAGAACAAAGATTCTTGGCTTGATGTGGCTGAATGTATGTGCCTCCCTGCCACCAGGGCCCGGTGTGTAACTAACTAGTCCAACAACTGCTGGATTACAACCACCACGACAAGCATTCCACCCATCCAGGTGCCCCAGTTTTTTTTTTTTCTTATAATCGATACTCAATGCCAGGGTCGACTCAATTCTGTGACGGCCAAGGACCGGGTTCCGTGGACAGCCACAGCACAAGTGATTCTGATCCGGGACTGGATGCAAGGTTTGTTACGAGGCGTCGCTGTAACTTGGATGCAGCGAGCTCCCAGTAGGAAGGAGTGTAGGGGACTTCCCCCTGAAAGCCTACCTTCACTGCAACCTTTTCCTCGGCATGTCAGGAAATGGTGAGCCTTGACCCGAGCAGAGTTCCTTGCTCCATAGGCCGGGTCGTGGCTATAGATTAGGGCATGCGTCTCAGCAGTGATAGTGGTGACTCGATACTGTAATCCCCGATAGATATTTGTCCGAGTGGAGTATGTACATCACCCATCCATATCTTGCCCAGGCAGCCGTCTGTTATTCCAAAGGTGCTTTTTTCTTCTCCTTTGTATGTTCCCTTTCCATTCTCTTTTGGTGCCACTCATCTTCTGCTGTTTTTATTTATCCCTCTTCTCCTTTGGCAAAACGGGGGGGGGGGGGGGGGCGGAGGGTTCGGAGGGGAGAAAGCAAAGTGGATACATGTTCCGATTCCGAA
>JAKMXA010000096.1:0-170193 GCA_025328625.1 Colletotrichum sp. SAR11_240 | reverse complement strand
CCCCTTAATTATGTGACTTAATCCGTTTGGCTTATTGCCGGGGAAGCATGAATACCGCTAGGGTGACGAGAGCGGTGGGCGATGCCTATCAGGAGCAAAGCTACAGTTACGTTTCAATAATCAATCAAAGCCGCTCGTGTTCTCAAAAGGTCTGCCTTCATCTCTGTCTACAGAAAGTCCGCAGGCAAGAGCTCTGCAGAATCCTCCTTTGATGACATTCCACGACGGCTGACTACGAAGCTACACCGCTCACTGCCCTCGAGGCTTTTGAACCATAGCTGCCGTCCACGAACAACTCGACGGTGCCGCAGCGATTAAACCCTGCAGCTATACACTCACCCTAGTACATCATTCAGTTAATTCAAGAGGTGATTGTATATGCGACGCTTACATATACCAAGAGCTCTCCGACAGGCCTTGTCTATATTATTGAGAATATTGCTTTTCTCGCCGGCGTGACTGCTACCTGTGGCGTATGAGCTGACAGAATATAGCTCAAATAACAATTGCTCAAAAAGGACGTCCGACCCTAGTAACTTGTATGTCCAACTTAAAGACTTCGATCTTGAATAGAAATGACGACAAAACCTATCCTCACGTCCGATGAAGATGACTGGTGACACATGGGCAATATTTGGGGATTGGTAGTTGGATTCTTCCACTGAATGTTCATTTCTCTTCTTCTGGAGGCAATATCTACCCCAGAGTCGCTTGAACTGGAAAGAAATGATGGGCACGTCAGGAACCGAAACCTCCGTCTCGTGACGTACTCGCGTCGAGTGCGGCCGAATGTCAACAGTGCCGACTGTGATTGACTTCATCGGTCCGGAATAAGTTAGCAGTCTACTTCTTCAAATACAAATGACGGTTGCAGATTTCGCGGCGGGGTCAACAACGGTCAACTGCAATACTAGAAAGCGGCCAAGGCAGTCCCTCCGACGATGAGCGATCGCCTGCCTGGCTTTTTCCAGGGCGAGATGAAGCCACAGAACCCATTTGAACGAAGCCTTAACAGAGGCGTTTTGGAGCTACTCAAACTATCCAGTTCAGCATTCGGCGTGCCCGAAATAGATTAACCCATACCCGCAATACTTCACCGTCAACTGCGCGCATTCTTGACATGCCAACCTCCTAGGTTGTCTCTTGTAAACTTGTTGAGTACTGCTGCCTCGCCTTCCTTGTTCGCGCGCAATTTTTGCCGCCATATCATGCGTCACTCTTGACGACAGACCTCCACCATAGCTTGAAGAGCCCGCAATCCGACTCCATCCCCAACAAGCCGACCGAAATCCAACTGCAATCCAGTCCTACACCACATGCCCATATACGGAGACTCGTGGGTCCTTTGGAGCTGCGGGCGCTTCCTATGCCCGGTTTGGCAGCCGCATGATACCTGATACTTTTGGACGTGTCGTCAAAAACACGGAAGATGAAAATGGGGGTGGTCGGGGTGTCTGCCGCCTCGCAAACCTGCGATCGCATGCGTCGATAGCAGGCTGCCACTCTTTCCCCCGGTGCCGGAGACTCTGGCTTGATTGAAACTTGGTTGAATGCCCACATTTCCGCTTGTCGGCCTCTCTCTGCCTACCACTCTGATGCTGCTTTGTAAACATGCCCTGAGACAATCGATCCGAGCCCGAATGATATCAGACATTGGACCTTATTCTTTCCCGTCACGGTCACATCCATGCTTAAAGCCAGAGACCAAGATCATTGCCCGCTACCCATTCGAATCTTATACAATTGTGCATCACATTCTCCACTTGGACCTTCTTGAGAATACCTTCTCATGATCTTCTTCCGCCAGACGCAAAGAACCACGATTTTATGAGGGCCTCGATGGACTATGCATTATAGAGAAACCTCTTTAGTCAACCTAGATGGACGTCTATGGATGCTATTTCGGTGAAGAGATTGTATCCAGCTGTAAGAACCGACATGTCTGATTTATGAAGAATGCCAGATGCCTTGATGATGCCATCCGCAGATACCTCAGCAATGGGATACAATTCCCCGGATCCAAGATCTCCACAGAAACTCGTGTCGGAACCACAACAGGGGAGGCTGGAGGCCGGTGTTCTGGTGCATCGGCTACATAAGAGCAAAGGCCACTTTAAAAAAGCTGCTGTTAGAGACGGTCAAGCCGTCTGTTTTCTGAAAGCTTGCTGTCCAACTATCCCCTCTGCTGAAAAGTGATCAAACCCGAACGCTGGCGGCTCAGCCGCAGTCTTGATTAGACCCATGTTTAAAGTCCAGGTTTGAGCAGCGTTATATTTTCAAGTTGATGAGGGACTGATTTGAGTACAAGCATAGCACGGTCGTGACGGACGAGCTATGGCAGCAAGGACGACGTCGTAGGACGGCTCATTGGTGCAAGGCATGAAGACCAATTCGTTCTTCCGACAGCAGAGATGATTCTTTCCGAAGGAGGTCCAGAACGGCCTCGAGGGACGTCAGAC
The DNA here is from genome assembly GCA_025328625.1 of Colletotrichum sp. SAR11_240. Lineage (NCBI taxonomy): Eukaryota > Fungi > Ascomycota > Sordariomycetes > Glomerellales > Glomerellaceae > Colletotrichum > Colletotrichum sp. SAR11_240. The sequence continues at coordinate 167,734 of JAKMXA010000096.1, read as the reverse complement.
AGTGTGCTCAGGAACGGGTCAAGGTCGGAGCTAAATCGTGCAGGTGCTGAAGGACAGAGTGGGGATTTTGACCGCATGTAACAAGACAGGAGAGCAAGATACGAGGAGTATTTGTGTTCAGATCGATTTAATTAGGCTTGCCTTTTAGTAATTAGGCGTCTTTTGCCGGGTACCAATCCCCCACACTGGGGGCCATACGGGCCGGGCCCAGTAGAAATACGTTATTGGCTTGCCAATGATAGAACCCTTTCAAAAAAGAAGTATTCAACGAAGACATGTTTTGCAGCTGCTCGACACTCTCTGACGTGACTATGGGCTAGGACATGCTGCGATTGATCGACGATATGCCCAGTCTCGGTGGACGAAGCCACGCTACTCGATAGGTGGGCTCGGCAGTAGGAGCTGTTCGGCGAAGGCACTGGATGGCGTCTTCGTGAACGACATGACCAGAAGATGGAATTCAGCGTAGACGCAGAGCCTGATGCTGACCTTAAGAAACGGATCTGGGGGCGCTTTCGGATGTCAATGAGGCGCCCCTGGACGGGGGCCGACAGGTCCGCCGACTTGATTGAACTGACACCACCGGGAGGATGCATGACGCAAAAGCAGATGCACTCCATCAGTTGACGCCCCCTAGCTGCTTGTCCCCGAATTCAAGGGCATCCTCATCGGGCAAGGCCGAGTTAAGCAGCCATCCGTCGGCTAAGGAAAGGCCAACGTGCTTTTCGTAACATGCAACGCAGAGCCGCAAGCTCATGAACCTACGCCTTTCGGATCTGCCGCACCATGCTGAGATGACGCTGCAGATGGCAACTTCCTCTGACCTGTTCCAGACTGGGTGCGGACCCCGAGGAGTATACTTCAGTATAAGGTCGATAAGGCGGTCGGCAGGGTAGTCTTTGTGGCCGCATGTGGGATTGCGGTCTGGGTTGACCATGCGTGCTTTGATCGCGCAGACGGGGCAATCGGTGACGTCTTTGTGGTTTTTCATTGCGTTTGGTCGGCCGAGGAGTATTTCGGAGTGCGATTGCCGCAGTCAGGATGGACAAGAACGGCAGCGGAGTTCTCCAGATAGATATGTCGGTTTAAACAAAGGAACCCGGCGGAGAGATTTATCAGTTCCTCACATGATGGAGGAGCATTTGGCCTCAACCTGCGGACTCCTACCCAGGGGGGAAGCAATGGCGAAAAGGGGCTTTTCGGTGTTGGAGGGGGAGCAAACATGATGCTGGCTAGGAACTGGTTACTGGCCAGGGTCGTTTTCCGGCAACGCGAGCTGACAGAGGGCTGAGGGCTGTTATAGAGGAAGCGAAATTGAAGACCTAAAAGGGTCAGTAAAAGACATCGGGTTGGCTGCTTTGCGGGATGAGAAGGAACAACCCTTCAACCGGACATGGATGAGATGCAAGGTGTCGTTGGCACATCCGCAGCTGTCCACACTGCTGCGGCCAAGGGGGAACATTTGTTAATACAAACTTGCAAGCAGGTAACCCCGGATGAGCTGATGAATGCCCGGCAAGGTACCTTACCTTACGTTGTCCCCTTCGCAGCCAACCACCATCAGATCGACAACCAACACACCCAGTTCACAGTGTTGTGTGGATGTACCTTTATGATTGGCCCTTGATTCGAAATGTGGGGTTCTGGGTTGAAAATTTCAGTGGCAGATGCTTACATCAGCGGGTTGAGATCCCGAACTAGAACCCCACATTCCATTTCAGCGGCCAATCAGCACGGGCCTTTCTCCCTCTTTTGGAAAACTGCCACGGCTGTGGCAGCTTTTGGTGGCAGCTTTTGGAACAAACCAGCCACCCTTCAGGGTTCGTCAGACTCACACACACCCTGCTGCATGCCCCCCCGGTTCGCGAGAAGCAAACACATGCGCAAGACCCTCCCCACTGGCTTGTTGTAACTGACAAACACAGGGGTCGGTTCATTCGTTCCCAGCAAAGCGGGCGCTGCCTCCCCGTTCGGGCGCAAGTAGCGACAGATTCACACCAAGTGGCAGATAACAACTTCGGAAACAATGAAAACTGACAAAAAACACCGAGACTTGGCAGAAACGATCCAGGCGGCAGGTGGATTCAATGGCGGGCTCGGAGTCTACGTTGAAAAGGCAAGGCATGGCGAAAGCTGGAGATGATGGGGAACCGGTTACAGGACTCTCAGGGACAAGTGATTGATGATGCAGCCCTGCTGGACCAATACCAAGGAGCAATAAGCAGCACGGTGGGATTGCTGGCTTAGATTGCAGGAATCGTAGACAGGTCCTTGAGGGAAGACCGGAAGATAAGTGTTGGCAGGAGCCGATGATGCTACAACAGATCATGGCCAGATTGTAGAGAATGTTGGAGGGATACGCATGGCTGCCCCCGAGCGGACATGAGTGGACTCGGAAACCTCAGGCTGGAAGAACACCGGAAGGGGTGAAAGAAGGAGCCTCGGGCTCATCACGCAGGGAAGAACGGAAGATGTAGACTAGAGGCGAGACGGGACACCAGCACCGACGAAGCCATCGGAGGCGGTCCTCGATGTGCATCATAGCCTGGCGATGCACAGAGGAGAAACCCCAAATAAACACGAAAATTTTATTGGCCTCGCACTGAAGAACGCTCCGGAGGTCGCAGACGCAGTGCCCGTTTGGAACAACGCAGTATTTGCCAGATGGAGCAACAAGCAGAAAGCCCCAATGTCTGCTGCTGCACAGGTGATACCGCCGATGTTGCTGATGCCAGGTATTCCTCAATGTATCCATCCGCTGACTCTTTCGTACTCAAGCTCGAGGCAACGACTGCAGGGCCTTTCCTTGCGTCACCAGGTCCCCAAGAAACGTCTCGTTCAATATTGTGCTTCTCGTTTGGTGTTGTGCTTCTCGACGAATTTGCCTAGATTGACATGCAAGGTCTAGTGTCGTATGGACAGCGGTCACACTGTCCTTTCGTCGTGGAAATCGACGGCGACTTTGGCGGCTCTGTAGGCTGCATCGATGGTGTAGAAGTCAACGATTGAAGACAGGGCTTGCCGAGCAGTAGCACCGTTGCCGCTTGAAGTAGTCGACGTCGCGTTCGTTGGGGCACCAAGGGCGACGATCTGGCGGCATTTGTGGAGGATCTGCTTTCGCCTGGCCATCTCGCTGAAGGGTGCCACCGTCGACGTTGAGGTGGGCTGAGGAGCCGCATTTGGTGTTTTTTCTGGGGTCTGCATGGTCGCTGCTGTTGTCCGGAGAGGAGTAAACCGGGAGACGAAGAAGAGGTAATTGTTGTTTGACGGCGAACTGAGGATTGCAGGTTGACCTTGGGATGTGGGCGAGAAGCAAGAAAAAATGATTGAGGAGGAGGAGGACAAAAAACACAGAGAAGGTGGTGAGGGGAGTGGGGTTTTATATCGAGGGAGGTGCCCCAGTTGCGCATGCCTCACTCCAGCAGATTGAACAACACTTCGGAAGCTGCAACCTCATGACCAGCATCACGAGGAAAGAACCGCTCGCTCCTGCAGAACCAACAAAAGGAAAGCATGGCATGAGACTTTGTCAGCGGCACCCAGGATGAGGTGGCCATCCTGAGTGACACCTAGGTGCCGAGGTGTCTTCCTGGGTGTCGTCGCAGGTGCAGCACCCTGCCTCCATCACCACCTCGCATCACCTCACCTCGCCTCACCTCACCAGGCCTTTCTTTGCCCTGCCTTGCCTCAATTGGCGTGTCTTGTCCTGCTTTTGTTCGTCTAGCGGTTGAACTTTGTGTTTTGATAGATCCAGCGAGTCCAGTCACCGCCACCACAGCCAGCCATGCCACGCGAAAGGATCGAGACCGAGGCCGAAGTCGCCGCGGAGCTTTCTAGACTCAGACAGATCGCCAGTGTCTACGCCAATCCAGACATCGATCTGTCCGACGTCCCGGCTACCTGGTCCAAACTAAAGACATTGTGGTGGTCTCATGCATACAAGCGCCAGCACGCCCAATGGGACTTTGCCACCTTCTTGTGCTCCCAGCTGTCCGACGACGAGATCACTAATGTCTCCCGCGTGGTCTTTAGAGCCGAGAGAACCTGGTATCGGATGGAAGCATCCGAGGAATGCCGCAAGCGCTTCGATGCCGTTAAGTCCAACCTGCGCTACGAGCCCCTCGAGAAGGTTTTCTTTGTCTTCGGCCCTGCCATCGCCAAGTCGTGGACTTCCCTTAAGCTCATCAATTCCCTCGCCAACTGCAAGGACAGACCCAAGCGCAAGACCGACTCCGAGATTCGCGCCGCCATCAACGCCGCAGCTGCTTCGAGGCATGCTGATTCCGACGATGTCGAGACTGTGGTTCCTGAATGGACTCCCGAAGACGTAGATGCTGCATTCAAAGGTATTACATCGCCGCTTAACTTATTAACAATATCCATATATTAATTATTGACTACATTCGAATATCCTCTTATTCAATGTCATTCCAGGCCCAAACTAATTCACTTGAGTCCTTCTCAACCGCAAAATATAACTATGTCACAAAAGACTCAAGCTAAATCATAAGTAAAAGTATATTCCCCATAAACTAACTAAACTCACAGTCCTACGCCCTGGTGAAGAACCCGGCCGCGCAAGTCGACGATCGACGCCCGCTCTGAGCTCCCGCGCCGCCACGCCAGTACCCGCAGCTCAAGGCCTCGCGCTTGCGCCCGTCTCCGAATACGGTACACCTATGCAGCAACCGTCTCTCGGCCCTACCAGAGATGCACTTTCGGGGATGGCCAGAAACTCTTCGCCTTTCGCTTCCTCGCCTCTTGCTGCTCCGCCCCGTACCGTTTTCAGTCCCGTCATGCGTCGCAAGCGTCCCCGGGAGGACCTCACCTACAAGCCACCGGTCTCCAAGCGCGCCCGCCTCGCAGTCTCGGTCGATGATGACGAGGAAGAAGAGGAAGAGGAAGAGGAAGAGGAAGAGCAGGAGCAAGAGAAGCCCGAAGATCCCCGTGGCCTGGACGAGGATTATGACCAAGGGTTTGGAGCCTCCTTTGCCGACAATGACGAGGCTGGCGCCGGCAGCAGCCGTGACTCGAGGAAGCGCGACAGCAAGGGCAAGGGCAAACAGGTCGCCTCGGACATCTTCACCTCCGACGCTGAACAAGAAAAGGGCGATAATGACGATGATGACATCCAGCTTGTCGAGGCCTGGGGCAAAATGGCTGAGGCGGTTCTGGCTCTTCCCGTTCCCAAGGGCAAGGTCAGCAAAGATTCTCTCTACGTGGCCATGCTTCAGAGCTTCAAAGCTGCCGCCAACGTCACTAGTCGGGCTACCAGGAACATCCTTATCCGGGAAGAAGATGCTGCTTAGAGAGATACGGGTGCCTTTGCTCTGCTTTGTTTGATTCAAGTTAGAAGTCTTACGCACGTTCTTTTTGTCGTTTATACAATTCGAAGCCTTCGGGCCTTGCTGAGTTCGAAATCACGATATTCCTGCAGGTCTCTTTTGTTTCTGTTCCTGTTGATAACTGGTCTAACGTGAAATACATCAGCGCAATGTACTTGCCGACGAAGTAACATGGCATGCTGCACATTGAATTATCTTCTGAGACAATCATCTTGAACGGTTTCTGCGTGTCCATCTTTGGAATTGGCATTGGACTGAATCTAAACCAGACGACAGTTTAGATGCCTCGGTTACGTGTGCTTTCGTCTGCCTACCTTGATAGATGCCGCCGGAACAGCGAGTGATGTGACTGTGGAGAAAGAACGTCGGGGAACATCGAGGGAAACCGCAAGAGTATCTGCAGAATGCCAAGAAGTAGACACATCGCACGCATCATTTTGAATGGCGCAGAACGGACTTCTGACTCACGCTGAAATCCCGTATGAAACCACGGATGAACATCCATTTCTGTGTTTGGCTCTAAAAGCGTTCCAAGGTTTTACATCTGCTGCGGATGTAGGACCTCAGAATAGATCTACTGGGGGATCAGTGTATTCCAAGTCCGTCAGCAAGGTCAAGTAGTCAAGAAAATATCCTTTGAAGTCCTTCTGTTTAGGTATGTTTTCAAAGACCCTGTCTGAGCCGTGGTAATTCCATTATCATCATGTCCGTCGAGGCCCTCTTGGCCACAAGGTCTCGTTTCCTAACTTGAAGCTGGTGCAGTAGCCAGCCAGCTCATCCTCCAAACTCCAATGTTGAAGTGGTATTCGGAAACATTGCGTTGGAAGATCAGGCTGTGGGTTTCTTTAGTTGCTTCTTCTGGAAGCCGCCATCGACGGCTGGCAGAAGGGGCGCGACGTGCTGGGTGTGCAGTGACTGGAATGACAAGGAGTGCGCAGCCTCGAAGTCGATGGGCTGCAAACCTGTGTGGAGTGACCCCATCAACCTTTCGTAATTTCTTTTGGCAAGGCCTTCAGGCCATTGGGTTGATCAGACGCTGAGGCTCGGTGCATAAATATTGCTCTCGTGGTGTGGTCTCGCAAGATCGACTGGAATAGATTGAGAATCAAGACAAGGAAAACGCTTCTAAAATATGGTGCGGGCCCAGTACATTGCCACCGCGTCAGTAAAGACCGCGCAGAGTGCGTTGCTTATGGAGGCGATGGTGAGTGACCGCATCGCAAAGATGGCAGCTGTAGATCTTGACCCTGGTTTCCAGACACACTCGGTCAATGCAGAAGGGGGCCAACGATTCGCACTGGTGCCAGTCTGCAAAATCAACAACAATAACTCCTTCGGATCCTCTGGACGAAAGTCATTCAGTGCAACGAGGAGAATCTCGACCTGACGACCCCAATCTCGGCAGTCAAGGACCAGCGATTGATCGCGATTACTCAAGTTCGATAACACAAGAATCTGCCTCTTCTTAGTTAGCTCTGTGCCTGGGCGTCCAGTATTAGATCTATTTCCAACACAGTGGAATGATCGTCCCGTGGACAGCATTGTTGCTTCAGGTAAAAAGCTAAAAACGGTTCCTATTCTTTCCCATACTATTGGATAGCCTATAGTATGTATAATTACTTGGCCGTGAAATCAGTAAGTCAATTCCTCAAGGACTCTTTTCGACTCCAATAAGCGCTCAAACATGAATCTGTCGGTGTCAGATTGGTGAGTTTCTAAGACGCCTTTGTACCACTCGGGTGGTATGAGAGCAACTTTGAATGAGCCAAGGTCTCTCCTCACAGCTGGTGGCAAGATTTCCACCAGGGTGTACTCCGTAATATAACGGCCCCAAATGCTGAAGTTCACGTGGTTAGCCAAAATTGTTCTTCTGCCGCTTGATCGAAATTCTGACCTGTCCTCATACTGAACCCCTGCTGGTGGCTCGAGGAAAAACTTCAACACGCCAATACAACCAGGGTGATTGCAGTCCGATGCATGCTAGGCGAGACACTTGTTAGCTATGCTGCTACATGGAGCTCACTTTGAAGAGATTTTACCTTGAACTCTCCTGTTCCTGTACTTTCAGTGTCGTGGACATGTTCGATGGCTAGCGTATCAGTAGTATTCTCAAAGCGCAGTGCGTACAGGACGTCAAACATCATCCAGGCATCTAAATCTTTCGCAACTATCCTTCCGGCTGGGGATCTCACATCTCCAGCCTCGACAGCGGAGGCAATACCAAGTTGTTGGAAGAATTCTTTCAGTAACAGATCGTGGGCTGTTTCGCCTTTGTGACTGGAGGCATTGACATCAACCCCGCGTCCAAGAAGGCGGCGAACACCTTCGGCATTTCCTGACAGAGCTGCAAAGTGTAACGGTGTGTAGCCGAATCGAGAGTCCGCCACGTTTAGCAGGCCCTGGTCAGTGAAATGGGCCAAGAGAATGTCAAATACCCTATTGGTTTCTTCAAAAACGTCTGTCGACTCGGGTTGGATCCCTGGCAGTGTAGACTTTTAGACCGGTACATTCAATACTCGTCGTTGAACTTACTGCTCTGCGGTGCATCGATCCATCTCTCCCACACAACGTGGAATACATTGATGTTCGAGTCGGGAAAGGCAATGGCGGGAGGGTTCATCTGAAGAAGATATTCTACAGCAGCTCTGCGAGAATTCGTTCTAGTCTCTCCCGCAACCAGAACTTGCCCCAAAAGCGTGCACTTCTGGCCTAGCACTGAGACAATGTGAATGGACGTGTCATCAGTGTGATCGCGCGTGCATTCGCCCCACGGATTGCATTGTAAGACGATGTGAGCGGATGTTGTCTCAGCCCCTAATCCGTGGAGAAATTTTGCGAGTTCATAATTGTTTGCCAGCACTGCGAGGTCGAATGGATTAAAACGGGACCTTCTAGCTAGCTTGCAAGCCATTGCCGGTACGTCAACCTCGCCCGCTTGTTCAAAACACAATGTCTGAAGTGGCAGAACGGGCCAGCCTTGCTGAGCTGCAGCGTGGAGAAGATTTTGGCCATCGGCGCCGGCGATTGTATTGTCGAACTTGGTGCCAAGTCGTAAATAATGTCTTGCCATGTCTAAATCCCCGATAATACCGAAGCGAACCATGGGTTCCATCAAGTCATGGGGCCAACTACCCAAAGATACAAGGCGCTGAATGAGATCGTGTGCTCGAAAACGCGCCATGATCAAAATCCAGGCTTCTTGTGGCATCCCTTCAACGAGTATTCCAAATACCTCGTGGAGTTGATGATACCTGGCCGGTCCCGAGACTGCGCGTGCAGATTGCAGAGTGTGATGCATCCACGCCCCGTGCTTCCGTACGCGGAGGGCTTCAGGCTCTTTGAAAATCTCAGACAGAACGATGTGCTTGATTGTGAGTGCATCATTGATTTCTTTGCTCGTATGCTGGTCAGTTGTATGAAGTGAGGGACTCATAGCTTCTTTGAATAGTTCCAATAGTCGTGTATTGCCGGAGAGCACGGCGTTTACCATGGGGATAAGAGGCGCCTGCCCCTCCAAACTGGCGCCACCATTGATCAGGAACTTCGCTGCTGTGTACACAGAAGATGGGAGGAAATTGTTCTCCGCGTTGAGTACGAAGGCGAGAGGCTGCTGACCTGCAGCATCTGAGACTTCAACAGAAGCACCATAACTTAATAGCATGCAGCCAACGTTCTCGACCATGTCGTCATCAAACCTTCCGAGGAAAAAGAGCGGCGTGCGAGAAGCCTCATCTTGAGCATCAGGATTGGCTCCTTCTTGCAAAAGATATAGCGCGAGGTATGCGTGTCCATGCGCGGATGCCTGTAGTAATAGCGTCCCAAGGTCGAGACCCTCGTCGGTTTTGCTATTGGATACTGTGTCTTGTCTCACAACATTTTCGACCGCTTCAAAGTCACCCACTCGACAGGCGTCGAGAAGGTGCGCAAAAACGGTTTTGCTTGGAGACTTGGGAGGAAGAAGAGGCCCCAACCCCGGGCAATCGACTTTGGTTGTTCTGAGGCAATGAAGAATTGATGTGAAATTTTCAGGCAAGTATGTTTCGAAAAACGCTGCTGATGTGAGATCGAGATGTCGGTAAAATGCATCCCTCATGGCCTCAAAAGCAAGCCGAGTAAGCCGTTTCGCCTGGGCATCATCAGGCTTCAGAATAGGCGGGCTCGGTATTCCGTTAGCAACGGGAAGGAAATTCTCCAAGGCGACTTTCGATTCATTCGTGACGGCTTGTAGCATGTATTGACGAAATAGATTCATGTCTCGGGAAACTCCCCAGCCGTGCAGAAAGCACCATGAGGTCTGGAGGGCAGCCTCAGCAGAGTTGTTATCCGCTAACGTTCTTAGCTGCCGGAAAAAATCCCTTGTAAACAGCTCGTCTTTCAGCAGATGGCGAAAGGTCGGATCAAGAAGCTAAAACCTTGTCAATTGATGAATACAACACAACGAACCGATGGAAGGTTTCGCTCACGTTCGGGACTCCTGATGCTTCGTCGGCATGTCTCAATTTCTTCTGGTCTTGAAATTCCTCTGTCCCCACAACTTCAAATTCTGTAGAAATTGCGCCTGTGTCCAGCCTATCGTATTGTAGATGACGCGATCCGGAGGCCGCGTCAAGACGTAGCATGCAGTTTTCGGGTTTCAGATCTCTTCGGCACAGAAACCTAGCATCGCGACGTAACCAAGATAGCTCGTCTTGCCAATGGAATGATAGATTCTGCGAAAATGGGCATCTCCAATCGAAGTTTCCAAGTCTGGACAAATAGTGCTTAGTGCTTAGTACATATCATGTATAAATATGCAGACGTACCTCTCTAAGTCATCGTCACAACTCTCCACGGCCTGTCCCAGAAACTTAGCCATGACATTCATGTCTCCTAACCGCTCCTCGGGACATGAATTTAGTGTTTTCTCCATTAATATGCGAACTATGGGGCCTTGGACCTTGTTGTATGCGCAACCGTCTCGTTTGGCCTTCCCTTTTGCATCGACGTCTCCAAGATGATTTTCTTCCGCCACGTCATTCTCGTCCAAAATTGGAAGGTCAGAAGTATTCAGAATCTTTTCAACGACGTGCTCCATAACTGCGTTTGGCCCTTGTAATTGTTTCATTAAAGATGGTGAATAATGGGGTTTGCTTCCAGAAATTACCCGGTAGTTTTCGTCGAATGGGTCGTTACCATCCAGGAAGATCCTAGCCAAAAGTAGTCCAAAGGAGTAAATATCGGTCCTTATGAGCCCCTCTCTACTAAGTTGCTTCTCTGATTCTGGGGCATCCCACGGAAAGGAGCACGATGGAAGCGTTGTTGTCGTACCAGGTGGGATGTCGGAGAGAAGCACACAGCTTCCAAGGTCGCAAAGCTGTGGGAAGTAATTGGAAAGTGCATTAATTTCCTCCTCTTGTACTGCGCAACAGAGAACGTTTTCCATCTTGACATCGCCATGTACAACCCCGGCATTATGAAGTGTAGTAAGTGCAGAAGCAAGCTGGGAAGCTAGACGCATCTTTCGTTCCCAGCTGAGCACGAATCTTGAGCTCAGAATGTCGATGAATTGGAGCCATTTACGACCAGCAATCATGTGTCGACTTGGTTGTACCAGCTTGGCGCGCCACATGCCCCTGAACCATTCCTCGAGATTGCCGCTGCTGCCTATCTCCGGAAGCAACACGGGGTATTGGTGTATCTCCGCATAGCTGTTAGGGCGACTCTTCAACATGGAACCCAATCATCCCCGGGAAGAAAGGAGACCGTGGGATGGCAGGATGAGAGAGAACCAAGGCTTCTATGACAAAAGACGTCAGGTAGTCGCTTGGATCTGGTGTCGCGAACTTGCTGCCAACGTTAACATGTTTGGAAGCGATGATTGTACCAGCTTCTATGGCTCCTGTGATATTCGGCTGGAAGCCCCGCGATATATTGGCGTGGTTCTTTAGGAAGAAAGGCTTTACTGAGATATTCTGGTCTTCAAGAGTCAGGTCTTCCTCAAGTTTGCTCCATCGTGCAACAAAGGTTCCTCCGCACCCAAGAGGGCCCGCATCCCGGTTGATCTGAAGAGATGATGTTCTAAAAACAGGTATGTTAGGACGTCCCATCATGCGAAAGAATTTTGCGTATGTTGTGTGGATTCTGCGGTGACTTGCGGATGCAACGGTGCCCCTTGGCGACGCGATCTTGGGGTGACTCCATTGAGATGCCGACCAGTTCTCTGACGAGCTGATTGGGTGGTTGTGCCGGCTACTGGATGATGGCACATAGCTCCCGGCCAACCTATACGGCAAGAACATGATTGTTCTGGACGCCGGCTGGATGTCTATGAAGGGGGCGTTGTCAATTTGGTTTCGTAGCAGAAGGCCGTTGTCCAAAAGATTCAGCGCCCATGCGAGGGCTCCAAATTTCTACAGTTAGGACACATTGCTATATTGCAAGTCGCCAATGTTATGTGTATGGCAAGGACCATCCCAATTTACAGCAGCTAAGTGATCCACGTGAGACCAACTAAGCCTAACAAGGGTCATGCAGATGCATCTCAAATGCGCATGTCTCCCAGTAAGGCTGCCACAAAGCGCCTCCAACACACCAATAAAAGGTGCAGACAGCACACCAATTCACACATCCATTTGATCAGGAAAACTTATCCCCCTCTTTGCTCCGCATACCATTCAGCCTATGGTCAGCACAATAGGCAGAACGACAATTCTGTCAATTGATCGGCCCCCAGAAGGCCACTAAGATGCTCTACCTTTCGTGCAGCCAGCACACCACTTTCTATGTCCATTCGACGTGGAAAGCCTGTTTGCCCAAGTACTCTGCACACGAATCAGCCTTAGTATCAGCCACATGCATGATGAAGAGTGACGAGATGATCAATTGAAGAGTGATCCGCAGCACTGCCACACTCGACCTCCTAATGTACGGTGTATTTAAGAATACTTTCCCTGTGTAACATGTTCTGTCTCTTACATAGCATACATCATTCCTCCAATAGTCGGATCAAGCCCTTTCTCATCTACTTGTTGCATCCATTCTCAGATACTAAACTGCGAGTCTCTTTTTGCTGACATGAACACCGGATCTGGGTCTTCGACTCTTCGTGGCAAGGGATCTTATAGAAATGGAGGCTGTGTCTCTAGCCATAGGGACATCAGGTCCCATTACTGCTGTGGAGAAGATATTTCAAATATCTCGCATCTCACATGATGTAAAGAGCTTTCTAAGCCACATAGCCTCCCTAGCTATGCGGCTAGATTAAGAGAGGGTCAAAGTCAATATTTGGTCCCTCTAAGCCTGCGCTCACTCTTGAGGTATAGAGTCTATTTATAAATTGACTTAGATGTGTATTATATATATATCCCTAAGAATAGGTAAAACTCTATATATAGTTTTTATAGGGCTTACTGATCTCGCTAGGTAGATTATCTATTTATTTAGTCTACCCCTAGTAGCTAAGAAGCGCTAATTTAACCCTTATAATCTAATATACCCCCTTAAGGATAATTAATATAATTATATAGTTATCCTTATAGCTTAATTAAGTACTTCTAAATAGCTTTAATTACTTCTTATTATTATAATTTTTAGTTATTTTATAAGTTATAGAATAATAGCTTTTCTTACTATAAGTAGTTAAAGTAGTAGAATAGAGTGTTATCTACTTTACTTAATTAGTTTTAAAACTTTTAATTAGTTATAAGTTTACTAAATACTTTAGCTCTTCTTAAAGGTAAGAAAATAAGTAAATAGATTTTTACTATCTTTACTTCTTATTATTTTTCTTCTCTTTTTCTCTAGTGTTTTAAGAATTTATAAATTATATATCTACTTTATACTACTTTTTTATTACTATATTAATACTTTAATTAAATAGATTAAATACTTTATAATATCCTCTTATACTACTTTTAATACTAAATATAAGGCTTACTTTACTATTATACTTATTACTTATATATTTATTTTTAAAACCTCTAAGTATTATTACTTAGCTTATTTCTTTCTTAATCTTAATAATAAGTTTAAAGAAGATAAGCTAGCTTTTCTTATTAGTTCTAGCTATTAGTTTATACTCTTTTTATAAGTATGTTTTATTATTAATCCTCTTCTTATAGCTTCTATCCTTACTTTATTTATTTACTTTTCTAGTTATACTAAACGCTTTACTATTTAGCTTATTAAAGAGGAGGATTTTAATAATAGCTAAGTTAAAGAGACCTCTATTAAGAAGAAGTATAGCTACTTTTTTAACGCTTAGTATTAAGCTAAAAAAGAAGCTAAAGAGAAAAAAGAGATTAAAGAGGCTAAAGCTCTTATTATCTCTCTTATTAAGTAAAAGAAGAAAGATTATATTACTAAATATCTTACTAAATATATTATTACTAAGAAGAAGAAATAAGAAAAAGAGAAAGCTAACCTCTAAGCTATTTATATTAATATAGAGAATATTATTAGTAAAAGGATTACTATTACTACTACTATTAGTAAAGAAGAGGAAGAAGAGGAGAGTAAGGTTATTATAAATATTAATAACCTTTTTAACTCTATAGACTTCTCTCTTAAGTTAGAAGATAAGCTTTATTTTAGCTACTCTCTCTCTTTTAGTAGAAGCTATTTATACTTTAACTATTATTTCCTTAATAAGAATACTTATTACTACTATTATATAAAAAGTAGTAGTTATATTATAAGTATTATAGAGATTATTACCCTTTATTATAAGCTCTATAAAATAAAGGAGTATATTAAGAGTAATAAGTCTATCTTAGCTAAAATATAAATTATCCCCTATTAAGTATTTCTATATAGTTATTAATTTCTTATAGAGAATTAATATTACTTAAGAGGACTTTTAAGATACTATTTATAAAGTTATTATAGTTTATAAAGCTACTAAGAGGAAAAGTATTACTCTTCTTAAATATACTTTATACTACTCTATTTTAGCTTTTATACTTTTTATTACTATACTTCTTATTATTATACCTCCTCTTTATTTAGAGACTTTAGTTTATACTTCTCTTACTTTTTTAAGCGTTTTCTTTAGTTTTATTTTACTTTAAGTTATACTTAAAGTACTATTATAATTATTTACTATAACTTTAATTATACTCTCTTCTATACTTCTAAGTCTAATTATATTAATTTTAAGGAGTTTTATAACTAACTTAATACCTTTAAGTTAGCTATCTTTTTAGCTACCTCTTATAAAGCTATTCTTTTTATTCCTACCCTTAAAGGTATTTGAATATTTTTATTTTATAATCTCTTAGTATCTTAAAGGCTTTAGTTTAAGATAGTTCTACTTTTAAGCTATAAATTTATAGATATTTAGTCTCTTTAGTAGTTTTTTATTTTAAATAGAAGTTTTTTTATACTTTTTACTCCTTATCTCTATAACTCTTTATGCTTATTATATAAGGTTATCCTAAATATCTTTTTTTTTTATTTCTTTCTTTTAGCTCTCTTTATCTCTTTTAAGCTTAAAAGTATAGTTTTTTTTAAAAGTTTTTTTTTAACTAACTATTTTTAGTTATACTTAGAAGTTTTTAAAAGCTTACTATAAGAGGGATTTTATAAAACTATCTACTATTAGCTATATAGAAAGAGTATATATTACTAATATATACTTTTTATAGATCTCTTAATAAAGCTAGTAGTTATAGATATTAATATAGTATAACTTTATTTAGAGGTAAATAAGCTTTTTTATAATTAGCTTAACTATCTACTAGTTATTATATTAGATTTATACTATTATAGAAGTGTTTTTTATAAGTTAAAAAGATACTTTTTAGCTTATTTCTCTAAAGAGTTATACTTAGAGAGATATTATAAAGTAGCTTATAAATATTATTTTTTAGGCTATAAATAAGAGTAAGAGAAGCTTTATTTCTATAGTTAAGGTTATTATAGTTATTTATTTACTTACTTTTTATATAATAATACTTCTAAAGAGCTTTATTATAAATTTTTAAAAGCTCTTTTAATCTAAGGTATTATTACTAAAACTTATATTAAAAGCTATTTTAAGAGTGTTATATAAACTTCTAGCTTTAACTTTATATTTAATATATAAATAATATATCTTATAGAGATATTATAAAGCTTAATCTATAGCTTATTAGTATTTTAGTCTAAGGTTTTAGTTAAAGTAACCTAAATAACTTACTATAAATATAAAGTTTAGTTTTATTATTACTACTATATATAAGATAGTCTTTACTTTTCTCTAATAAAGATTAACTTCTCGATTTAAAGCTTCTTCTTTATATAAGAGTAGTTTAATATACTCTATAAGGGTTTTATCTTATATTTTTAGAGAGTATTTTAATAGAAGGAGTTTTCTTACTTTTTCTATATAAACTACTTATAAAAGCTAAAGTTTCTTTATTTTTTAATTATAGAGGATCTTAATACTAAGAAATTATTATAAGCTTTTATTACTTTTAAAGTAGTGTTTTTTTTAAAGTTTCTTAACTACTATTTTAACTTCTTTTTAAGAAGTTTTTAGGTAAGTAAGTATATAGTTATTTATATAAAAAAAGAAGTATATTTAACTTTTCTTCTAATAGTAATCCTCTTTTAATATTTATAAGAAATTTAACTCTTTTAGTTCTTTCTTAAGATATTACTACTATAAGAGGGGAGATTAATAAAGTCTATATAAAGCTTTTCTAAGTTTAAGTACTTTTTTAAGCTTCTTATAGCTAAGTAGGAACCTTATATATACTATCTTATTAAGCTTAATATATATAAATATATTTATTATATTATATTAGAAGAGCTTTAGGTTAAAATAGTTTACTATTATTATTAGAGTTTAAAATAATATACCTATAAGTATTATAATATAAATATTTTAAGTATTTTTTACTTATTAATCTCCTTAAATTACTAAATAAGCTTTTAGTTTTATAAGTTTATTATACTTATTAAGTTTATAGGTATATACTTAATAATATCTAAAGACCTATTAATCTCTTAATATATTTCTTATAATTTCTTCTTATAATTTAAATTTCTTATAACTTTATAAGTAAGATTTCTTTACTTATAGGAAACCTTCTATTAGAAAGTAGTAGTTAAGCTTTAAGAGATTATATTTCTTCTTATAGTTTAGCTATTTTTCTTAACTTAAGAGTTATTAATATAATATTAAAAGGGGAGGTAAGTCTTATTAATAAGTACTTATAAAATATAGATATATAGACTAAGCTACTCTTAATAAAAGAGAGCTTCTAAAAGGTATTTTATATTTCTTTAAGCTTTTTTTAGAAGTTTCTAAGCTTTTAATCTTTACCCCCTCACTTTATAGCCCTTTTACTATATCTATAGATTAATCTACCTTTATAGCTATATAAAGCTAATTAAGCTATATATATAAGCTACTTAGGCTATTTAATCTCTAGAGAGTTTAAGGATTTTTATATAGATTACTTCTTATTAAGAAAGTAGCTTTAAATAAGGTTCTAAAAGTTATTTTTATTACTAATAATCTTATTTCTTACTCCTTTATATTAGAAACTCCTTAAAGAGCTTCACTAAGTACTATAAATAAACTTATTAGTTTTAGAGAGAGAGGTAAGGTTAGCTATAGCTTAAACTATATATTTATATATAATATTAGTTTCTCTAACTACTTTTAGTTAATCTCTTCTTTTATAGTAGTTTTAATATAGTTAAAGATCTTATTTACTTTTTTATTAGCTTCTTATTTTATAAGTATACTATAAAATACTTTAATAAGCTAAGTAATATATTTTTAGATTACTTTAAGGTTTATATAATAGAACTCTTCTACTATATATACTAAATTCCTATTATAGAACTTCTTCTTATTAAATATTATATCTTATATAGTAAATATTTTGCTTCTTAGTAAGTTCTATATATAGAAAGAATTACTTAATATATAGCCTAAAAAGAAGCTAATAAATGCTTTTAGAGTAAGCTTTTAATATTTATTTCTTCTAAGTTAAGTATCTCTAGTTATTATATATATATAATATCTATATACTTAAAGATATAAAAAGTTTAGCTATACTAAATATAAGTTTTCTTATAACTAAAAGTAGCTATAGAAAACCTTATATAAAGTCTTCTATCCTTAACTTACTATTAGTATATAGTTATATATATATATAGCTACTTTATTAATTTCTAGTTAAAATATATCTAATAACTTTATACTTATTATTATTACTTTTATATACTACTTAATAGCTATAGCTACTTTTTCTACCTCTTTATTTTATACTTATATATATAGAGAGGATAGCTTAACCTTAATACCTCTTATATATAATTCTTCTCTAACCTATTTATATTTTAATATTTTATTATCTACTTTAATTTCCTTAACTTAGATATTAAATATAATTTAAAAGTAGTTTAGGAATTTATTTAGAGTATTAAGGAGTAAGTTTATTTTCTTATTCCTTAAATAGAAGTTTTAAGCTAAGCTTAAAGCTTTATTAATAATAATTATACTTAAAGTGTAACTTTTATATTCTTCCTTATAGTTATAGAAGTTTAGAGTAATTCTCTTACTTAGAAAGGCTTATATAACTACTTCTCTTAATATATATTATACTTAGTAATATAACTTCTCTTACCTATATATATTATAGTTAGTAGTTAGAATTCTTAAATACTTATTTAATATTTAGACCTCTTTTATAAAGTTAGATAGATATTAGAAGGCTTTTAGTTTAAAGTACTTAAGCTTTTAATACTAAAGCTTTATTAATCCCTTAATAAGCTTATAATATATTAAGGTTATATAGTTATATCTTCTTTTTAGTTCTAAAGCTTTATTTTATATAAAGGTTAGTAAAAGTATAATTATAGTAAAAGTTATTTTACTTAGAGGTTTATAATTAAGAATATACTAATTATTAATACTTTTAAGTAAGTATAAGAATATATAGTTAGACTTTTATAAATAGTTATTATTTAGGCTTATATCTTATTATATCCCTCTTTAGTATAACTTTTTTAAAAATACTAAGTTACTTATAAGCTTAAGATATAAGGCTATATTATATAATTATAGTTTTATTATACTATTTACTCTTCTTACTAAGATTTTAGCTATATTATATACTTTAATAAGGATTTTATATATTCCTATTTATAGGAAGTCTCTTATTAAAATACTTTATAAAGTAGTAAACTATCTTATATAATTAAATATATATATTATAAAGCTTAAGTTTAATATTATAGATCTTATAAGAGAGTATTTTCTTAATACTATAAATACTACTTTAATATATCCTCTAGCTCTCCTATAAAGTTATACTAACTCTAAAGTAAACTTAATAGCTTTATAAATATACTTTATAAATACCTTATTATACTTTATTCTTCTATTAAGGATATATTAGATAACTATTTAAGGTATTTATATTTTTAGTTAGATTATAATATTAATATAAAAGTATTTAGAGAGTATATATATATTATAATATAGCTTATAGTGTAGTTTTTTTATACTTCTAATATCTAAAGGGGATTTTTCTCACTTTTAGTAAGTTCTTATTACTACTAAAGGTTATCTTAAGTTTTATCCTCTTTAAAAGCCTCTCTTATAGCTTATTCTATAGTTAGTTATTCTATTAAGTAGCTTAAACTTATTTAGTTGAAGTTCCTTATCTTAAACTATAGGGCTAAATATACCTCTATTTACTTTAGACTTTTATAGAGTAGTTTTAAGGTATATAAAATATATTCTTATATTAATAATAATTTTACTAATTATAAAATTATATTAAGTTATTAAGAGAAGCTTAGTTATATAGTAAGTAGCTATCTATATATTAAGGTAGCTTTAAGAGAGTATACTAATATATTTAGGGAATTAGATTAAGGAGTTTAGATTATTTAGAACTTTATAGCTTTAGCTTTTATAGATTATATTCTCTTAGCGTAAGATTTATAACTCTATATCTTTTCTCATTAAAAAGAACTTTTTATTAAGGGCTATAATTATTAAGATATATTTAGAGATTACTTTAATCTTTCTTTCTCTTTTACTATATTTAATATAAATCTTAAGCTTATAAAGCTACTTATTAAGACTTATATTAATAGTATAATAGTTCTTTAAGAGCTTTTTAAATATTATCTCCCTAGTGAACTATTAGATCTCTTATATACCTTTTATAGTATTATCTTATTTCTTTTTAAAAAAGCTATAGTTTACTCTAAGTTTATTATAAAGAGTATAGTTTACTTAAGAGAGATCTATAAGTCTTATTACTTAGGGAGTCTTTATATTATTCTTATAGAGAACTATTATAGTTATATTTCTTTATATTAAGTAGTTAGAGATATATAGAAGTCTTAGAGGTACTATAAACCTCTAATAAGCTAACTTATAAGCTTAAGTAGTACTTTTTAAAAACCTCTTAGGGTTTATAGTATACTATATCTAATAGGAGTAATAAAAGGTTTAGACTTAGTTAATCTAAAGAACTTAATCTCCTACGCCCTTTAAGGGGATCTTTTTGCTATTTAGAGGTATTATTATATACTTATAAGCTGTTCTTTAGTATTATAAATAGCTTATTAGCATATTAGTTAATATAAATTAGACTATTAATTTATAAATTAACTTAAATATATATTATATATATATCCTTAAGAATAGGTAAAACTCTATATGTAGTTTTTATAAGGCCTACTGATCTTGCTAGGCGGATTATCTATTTATTTAGTCTGCCTTTAGCGGCTAAGAAGTGCTAATTTAACCCCTATAATCTGATATCTATTATAAACTCTAGTGCTGATAAGACCCTACTTTAAACTACAGTCTACCCCCTATAATAGTCTACTACGTTTTTTGCGTTTCTATATCTTATACTATATAACGTAAGATTTATATAACGCGTTATTTAACTATAATAATGCAAAATAAATATTTTTAAAAATACAAATATACTTAGAATAGTTAGTTATACCTATATAGATATTAATTTAGTTATTATATTAATTCTAAAAGGAAATTCTATCTATTTAGTAGTAAAACACTATAGAATATTTATATTAAACCTTTAATACTAAATTAATAATATTACTACTATATAAAAGTTAAAAAAAGCTTTATAAAAGCTTAATAAGTATTAAAAAATATACTTAATATTATAGATATTTATTTAAAGCTAATTAGGCTTTATATTAAGCTATGAATAAGTTCAAAACTTTATTAACTATATTCTCTAAATTAATAGTAATATATAACTACTTAAGAAGAAGTAGCTAGAGAGCTTCCTATATTATAACTTATCTATTAAGACGTTTAAGTCTTAGAAGATTAATACTTAATATATTAAAATAATAAATAAAGAAGTAATAAGAGAGCTTTTTAAGATTTTTATTCTTCTAGCTATTAAGAAAATCTCTATATCCTTTTAATAGAATATAAATTAAATAGGAATTATTAAAAGAAAATAAAGAAATAAATTAGTATTAAGATACTTTAGAAAACTTTTAATCTTTATTTAAAACTTAGAGAACTATATTTAGATATTAATTATTAAGTATATCTCTATAGCTAGCTAATACTTTAACTTATTTATAATATTTAAAAGTAAAACTATTTAATAGTAGTAGTTTCTAGAAAACTTATTTAAATTTAAAATATAGTAGTTTATATTATCTAAGAACGCTTAAATATTAAATAATATTAATATTAAATAACTAAAATAGATTTTTATCCTTTTAACATAAGTAGAAGCTATTAAACTTTAATTAAAACGTTTTTTTATTATTAATAGCTATAGAAGCTATATATTTAATAATCTTATATAGAAATACTTCTTTAGGAATATTTATTTAGTCTATTTATTAATATATTCTTTATATTTTATATAACTACTTAATATATAAGTATTCTTACTTCTTAAAAAAGTTTACTAAATAAAGCTTATTTAATATAACTTTAAGCTAAACTTTATATTAATAAGGTATACTAATTTCCTCTACTACTATTTATATACTTAATAAGTAGTCTTTAAAATATATATTATTAAATTTAAATAACTAGTAATAAAGATATAGTTAGTTAATATAGAGAAGCTTCTAAAAAATAAGTTTTTATATTTTTTTAATAGAGATAGATATCTTATAAACCCCTTTATAGTATAAAAAGACTATAAAAGTATAAAGAATACTTTAATAGATTAATATAGTTACTCCTAAAAAGTTAAGAGATATACTAAAGTTATAATAGCTATAAAATAAATACTATAAATATAGTAATATTTAGAGTAACTTTATAATTTATAAATTATTTATATAGAAGATTAATAAGTAGTTAGATCTTAATAATATAGTTACTATAGATAACTAATAGATAATCTAATTATTATAAGCTTAAGTTAAATATCTAAAGCCCTTCTAGAAAGCTAAAATTAAATTAAATTAGAATATAAGGTTTATAAACTATAAAGCTATATAGAAGGTGAAATAGGATATTAAAAATAATCTTAAAAAGCTAAACAAAGTACTAATTAAAAGTTAAGCTTTAAATAAATATATATATAAAAGATTATATATAGAAGTTATAAATTAATAGAGTTATACTATAATATAATAATAGGTTATTATTAACATAGCATTTAAAATGCATTTTTTAATATAGACTGTTATGGGGGGTGGACTGTGGTTTAAAGTGGGGTCTTAAGCTTTAAAGGGTCTTTTCAGCCACTGTTGCTCGTTATATCGAAGGAATTCGACAGAACCTCAAGGATGCCTATGCAATTATGAGCAGTTATATTCCAGGTACACTGCTGGACGAACCTTCAGATAAACTTTAGAGTCCACTAAAAGCAGAGCTATCCAATGTCAATCATTGCCTTTTGAATGAGAAGCGTTTCGAATGGTTTGAATATAATGTTAGCACCCGAAAGAAAGTCCTAGCTGTGTCTAAGCCATGGGGAATCTCGCACAAAGAGAAGCTGAAGGAAGCTATCCACAATCTTAAGTACTGGAACGATGAACTGCTTTCACTTGTCAATCGACGAGATCTCGTTAGCATCAGACTACAGCATTCAACGCTCTTTTTGGCCAGCCAAAATGGTGATCGACAAGCCCCTGGAGCGCTGAGTGACGCGGTCACTACAAGCACAGATGAAATAACGACCTCGGCTCAGCTAGCACTACAAGTAATGGACCTAGAGAATACCAGGGTGACAGCGCTTCACCCCTGGTATAAGCCTCATCTCATTTCGAACATAAACCCCAACCATCATGTTGACTGGCTCAATTGCGCCAGTCTTACAACGGAGCAGAGAGAAATCGCAGCCAGTCACATCAATTCTCTCCTTCAGCTGCTTTCCAACCAGATGCCCAAAGGCTTACTTACTCTCAGACCTGTGGGGTACGTCTTCAACCCGAAAACAAAGTCATTCGGGATAGTCTCTGAGGCAGAGAATGCGGGTAAGTGACCAGGGATACATGAGAGGGCCCCCTTACTCCAACCACCCCCTACATGTCTAACCACCCTCATCAACAATCACCAGTCTTCGAAGCATCCTAGGCTTAAGAAAATATCGTCGAATTTCCTTGAACGAACGATACACTCTCGCGCGGCGGTTATGCCGCTCTTTCCTCGAACTCCACAAGTCGAGGTGGCTCCATAGAGGCTTCAACTCAAACTGCGTCAATCTTTGGGCTACGAGTGAGCGCGAGATTTGCGACTTCGCGGCAATCACCGGGTTTCAATTTGCCCGACCAACAGACGATGTATCCTTGGCAAATGCACAAACCCGGGACGGCCTGATCTGGTACCACCACCCCGAGGTTCGATTAAATCACAAGATGGGCTCACGGAGCTACGTGCGATACACCTCGAGCCACGATATTTTCAGTCTAGGTATGGTTCTACTGGAGATTGGGATATGGAAAAGGATCGTGGATGTGGACCAATTGCCACATGAAGACTACTCTGTGGAAGCCATCCTGAAGGTGGCGGCGCAAAGACTTCCTCATCTTATGGGTCAACGATACGCGGAGATTGTGTACAGCTGTCTTCGGGGAATGGGACCGGCTATAGATCACGAAGATACCTGGGCCATCAGTTGGATGTTGTACAGAGTAGTTGAACCTATGAATGCTTGCCATTGTGCATGAGACGCAAAAGTCTTATCAAGCAATTTGATTCCAGAGTCTTAGAACAGTCTCCACACATACTGCTTCATCCTGAAAGCGCCATTATTATCTTCTATTTGGGAGGCAATGTAGCACAGTATCTGAATTCCTCTTCCAGTCGATCCATGGACTTGTTCTCGCGAAGGCTCAAGAGCATGAAAGTAATCCCCCCCCCGGCAGCGTGGGGCTCACCTGAACTGGTGGATGGAAACGGTCTTTACTCTTGAGAATGATCTTTCAACAACTTCATTCGCGCTATGCGTTTGTTGGATTATCGAGCATGACTTCGTATCACAACGTTTCGGTCTGCAGCGTTAAGTTGGTAGTCTGGCATGCTTGTGTTGAGCGAGAGCCAATCTCGTTTGACACGGATTAGAAATATGGCCAGAATCCGGCCTGGATAATGACCCTCAATGCATCACACCTTATGAAAGCATCAGTCCTGCTGAACCTACACATAAAGTGTAGCTCACGCACGTCTTTGAGGTGTTCAAGTTTCTCGGACGTCTGACATGTGTTGATACGTTGGAACCGTTCAATTCGGCGGCGGGAAGTATTTACAAACGAACGCATTATTGCTTTTCTGTGTAATCATTCCAATATTAATCATCCACCTCATATACGGCGGCAAATGCCTGACGGCCTACCCGGCGTTTGCTAGCCTTATCAAGCTATTCGAATGATTGCGGTGTTCGGCCGTCTATTTGCCTCATTTTGCTGTAATTCCCAGATGGTTATTCCATCTCACGCATCCTCGCCGATTTCATGCCAACTCGAATGCCCCCCGACAAACGTCCCGGTCCTTCACTGAGCAAAAGCCACCCAGAATGACCCCAGCACGTCCAGAATTCGTGCTGCAATGCTCCAATCTCCGAGCTGTCCTGGCGGCCCAACATTGCATCCTGTGGAGAAGCAGAGCTCGCAGTAATCTGACAATGATAAGGTCACGTTTGGGGTCCCATGCACAGTTTTGTGCTTGTACTGTTATGCTGGAGGACGTGAGAAGCCAGTGGATAGTTTGCTGTTTGAGGTCAGAGGCAGGTTCCGTGATGCAGTGCCAGCAAGTATGGTTGAGGCATAGCAGGGAGAAGCAAACGGTCGTGCCGGCAGTGTTACGAGCGAAGAGGAGAGTCGCTGCAGCCGCCTGAGCTAGAAGCTTGTTGCCTGAGCTGGACGATGCAACGAGTTTGCGGATAATCCGCGGTCCTGCGAATCTGGTCGAAGCAATATGCGTGTATGAGGCTGATAATATCTTGGTCATATTTGGAGAGGCTGCAAGGTTCTTTTTCGAGTCCCACCTTACCAAGGTATATCATGCTTTTGAGTGCAGGTCTGTAAGTGGATGGTGGTGCTCAAATGTTTGCTGGAGATAAAGGAATATCATCTTCTCCGGTCCTATGGGCCCTAGAGCGGCGTCTCGGAATCCTTATCAGCATTTGGTGCTTCCTCCGACGAAGAACCGGCGACCGTGGCCACTCTCCCGACATGGTCTGGATCCTTGATGGGTTGGAAGATCTCCGCCGGTGGTGAAGCTCCTGGTTGATTGACAAGTGTTACAATGATGCCCTTCGATCACCGCTTCTACGCTTTGCTACGTTGGTTAGGTACGCGACAGAAAACGGGAACACCGCGTCAAACGACCTCGAGCAACGCCCATGGCGCCGCATAGTCTGTGCCCGTTGTGCCTGACGCGTGGGTAAGCAATGTTAAAAAGGCGCCACTGACTTAATTGACCAACAATATCATGAATGCTGCGCCAAAGCAGCGAATGAAATTGGTACGAAATCCGATAGTGTAAGCAGGTGATGGCACCTTGGTGTATTGCGTCGTTGCAGACAGCGGCATAAATCTTGAACTCCCTCAAGATATTTTTGGTATCTTCTTTGCGGGAGGCAAAAGAGCACTGCATCTATGCTTCCCTTTCAGTCGAACAGCAAGCATATGACGCCCAACTTTAGATTCATCATAGAAGCACGACTTCACGACGCCCATGTCCAAATAAAACTATGCCACAGTGGATGATTGCAGTGATAGCCAAAACGATTCTTTTACGGGTGGAATGAGAACATGCTTCAAATCGAGACACATTGGCGTATCATCCTCGTCTTCAACATGCATTTTCACTCGATCAACACAGTCTTGCCTTATCAACATGCGCAGACGGTTCTGGACAAAACTTCGATCTGATACTGAATACGTACGGCCATATAGCATATGGTGCTCAGGTCCTTGGTGGTATGCGCTGACTCTTTTGTTTTCCTCGTCATGTCCATCCGAATCTGGCTTTGCTGAGGGGACTTTGAGAGCAGCTTGACGTCCGACCGATCGAGTGCCTCTTTGGAACCACCCTGCCAAGCGACATTTTTCCAAAGATCGCTTCGTCATCTAGGGGCGTCGTTGCGATCCTCGGGGACAAGGTTCAACTTTACAAGGTGAACTGGAAGATTTTTCTTCTCTTCCTATAAGTCTTCGCTTTCAATATCAGATTCAATGATGACGAAGAGTCCCGCCATAGCTTCTTCGTTGACCACATGGCGAACATCGCCCCCGCTCCGAAGAACCGGAGTGTCACAATTTATTGGGATGCGTCTGGTCTCCATAAAGCCCAATCATAGAAGAAGGAGGTTTTTCATTCGGGAGTGACCTGCAATACTCGACCTCGGACGTAGCGCAATTGAGGAGGGGCTGAAAGAAGTCCGCCCGTCGTAATAAGAGCGACGGCACTGCCAAGCTTTCGGGAAAAAGACGTCCCGATGTATCAAGTGGCAATATTGATAGCTTGGCTTAGGGTAAAATCCATGTTATCTGGACTTCTCTGTATGCTGCAGTGGTTATTCTGGGGTTGAAGAGAAGTGATGTGCTGCTTGGCTTCGTCCTGCGCCCCGGCTCGAGAACCATGTGTTCGGGCGCCGGGCATTGGGTGGGGCCGG
The DNA here is from genome assembly GCA_025328625.1 of Colletotrichum sp. SAR11_240. Classification (NCBI taxonomy): domain Eukaryota; kingdom Fungi; phylum Ascomycota; class Sordariomycetes; order Glomerellales; family Glomerellaceae; genus Colletotrichum; species Colletotrichum sp. SAR11_240. Next base: position 141,318 of record JAKMXA010000096.1, on the reverse strand, counting down.
GGCCGGGGCCGGCTGGGTGGGCCCCACTGCGCCAGTGGCCCATCGCGGTGACCCAGAGAGTTGCGCACCATGTAGGGGATGGAGGCATATTTAGCCTGGATCAATCCGCCAGCTGACGAAAATGCTGCAAAATCTCCCAATTAACTGAGATCAGCTTTATTAAGTCTTATGCAAAACACAGGCTTTTGAACTTGTTCTGGTGGCGAGCACTGAGGTTGCACTGCACGCCATACCACTGTACCGCAAAACCGAGGTGCGCACATTTTCGCGGAGAATTGAGCACATCTTGCGATGCTACAACGCCACAACATGAAATCAATTTGCGCAAAGTCGGGTCCTCCAGGAAGCATGAACGCGAGTATTTCTATGTGCGGCATAGGATGGCCCATAAACTGGATGATTGTTCCGGCCAGATTCGTTCATTTTCGATCTTCTGGCGATCGCACAGTCCAGTACGTACCTCCCGCGCACAGATCACTCCAACCCCCACCCCCACCAAGAATTGAACCACCAGCCCGCCGCGCTTCAACAGCAATTGGACAACACCAAATCGGCGTCTCACTGAAAACACCCTGGCTGTGGCAGTTATCCCCAACCATCATTTCTCAGACGCGACCAGTTTTTAACCGATTGAAATGTCAATGGATTTCTTCAGAGCACTTCAACAGATCTTCGGTTGACTCAGACAGTCGTGTTCTACTGCACGTCGTCATGGCCACTTTTGCTGGGGTTCAGGCAATGCGTCAAGCAGTGCACATGCTCCCCTCCCCACCGAAACCCTGTGCATTGTGTCCGAACACGTCCTCCCCTTCCGGAACGGCTGCGACAACTTGTGCCGATGAGGAGGGCGGCTCTCTGTATTGCCTCATCCCCTAAAGAAATCAAAGCGAAGATTTGAATGGAGGGGGCTTCTTCACTCCTCCTGGTGTGGCTGCGGACTGCCGCACTCCCCTTTACACAAGAAATCATCGTGCATTGCCCAAACCACTGCAGAAGCACAATTTTCGGGCATTCTCAGTCACCCTTTTTCCGACGTCGTATGACTACGTTTTCGCGAATAGCTCGATACGTACGACCTGGCTCCAAATGAGAAATATGCTACAGAAAGCAGTGAGATCAGGGCTGTGGAATGCTATCCTTTTAGATCGCGTGCATTGGCCTAAGTGATGAAAGTTTGAATTGAAGTGTGTTGGAATAAGAATGATACCGAGCCACAGGCCTGAAATCAGCGATTTCAGCAATGCCTCTATCATCTGGGTGCATGCTGTACGCGTCGATTTACCCACTTTTGAAGTTGTTGCTGCCGGCCACGAGCGGTATCGGCACCGGAGGCTACGGCGCGGCTTTGCGGCCATCGGCGACACGGGTGGGGCGTGCGCAACGGACTTGCCGGCCGACTCCGGCGCGAATGGCGGCTTGCCTACTCCCTGCAGCATGCGCAAAAACTCCTGCGCACATGCCTACGCGTCATGCTACCGGTCCGCACTCGGAATCCGCGGACGAGCGGTGGAAACTGTAGACAAAGGGGCCCTCTCGCGCATCACCTTCCGGAAGTGGAGCAAAGGCCACGAAGGGTCGTCCAGCCGGACGACGATCCAACACCAAATCGCCTGATTATACTACCATTCTGGGCAAAATCAAGAATAAAATGGACAAATACGGTTGTTGTTGCTGTTGTGTGTGTTGACAAATGTCAGAGTCACAGTGTTGAGGCCGCAGTACTATCCTATGCTCGGTCCCTTAACATTGAAGCGTCGCCATTTTTTAGGCCTCCGGTCAAATGTGGATTTTCAACGACGAATCAATCAATCTTAATCAGCTCTACTCACTGAGCTGATTTAAACCTTTGCAGATTGTGAAAAGGCTGAGATATGCAACCATTCGATACGACAGAGTCGATAACTTGAAGCGGCCTGGCTGACTGGAAGGCGATGACTGGATCGTATGCATCCGGTCGTGCACAGCGTGACGAAACGTGAAACATGGCATAATGTGCGCGGATATGCTCAGTCGAGTAAATCGTCGTGCCTTTATAGTTAATGGACGATTGGGTCAAACAGTCGAAGGACTGGAGTCGGCAATCGATAAACACTCAGCATCGCGGAGTGTTTCCAGCATGCTTTCTTCCCTCGTGCTTACGAAAGTAGCTCTCCTTCTCTAGCTACTGCTCTGTGTGTCCTTCACCTTCCCATTGCGTGAATGTGCAGGAACGACTAATTGAAGTGAGAGGTGTCGATCTGCTTATAGGTATCAAGTGTCAAACCTAAGAGTTGGATCATGGCGCAGAACAAACGCTGGCGGCATGACTAACACGAGCAAGTCGAGCCAAGATGTCCGCCGTCAACTTCTAATGCCCAATCCTATGACTTTACGAATCAGTGATGTCGGTCTGCTTGACGAATGCTTAGTGCCGTGTTGCCCTACAAAGGGTTGCAACTTTTCTGAACGGCATCGGGAGCCTCGCCGCCATCGTGTCGCACATCCACTCGACCGGCGTCCCAATGCGTATGGAAGCGAACCTGCTTGGCCACGACGTATCGCTGGAGTTGGACGTGTCGGAAGGCGATGCCGATCCGCTACCGACTGTTTCCTAAACCCCGTCGGCCCTGCTTCTTTGTAGCCGGGAACAGAAGGTGGCGGGCCGCCGTGACCGTCGCGGTGCCGATGGCCAGCGGCAGCGGCTTGCGGGCGATGGAATTTGCCATCAGGGTTATTATGCTACTGATCAACCCTTGTCACATGGCCGAGATGGTAATGGCGCCGCTCGATCAGGGCGGCATCGCAATCAGCCTCATGATGCCACGCACCCCAGACGGCAGAGCCCTGACGATCACGGTGGACATCAAAGGTGCCACCATGACGCTGCATGCCCTATGCCTATGTCCTCCCCGGCCTTTGGCAGCCGCGCGGTCGTTCCTGTCGAGCACAGTGGTCCGCACCGTGACAGGCCAGATGATTATGTAGGGTTGTCTCGGGCTGAATGCGCCGGGTCTTCGCCATGGCGCCGCCCTTCGTGGTGGTGTTTCTCGGGGTAGACTTGATCCAACGATCAATCAGCAGTAGGTCTATTGTTTGAAGTTCCGCTTGCTGTTATGTTTGACAGATTGTGCAGCCGTCCTTATCCATCCAGACTCTGCCGCCTACAACCTGAATGTCAATGCGTAGGACATAGTTGCAAACGGGTGTCAAAGACTCGAGTTGCAACGTTGATGCAGTGCTACTACCGCAAGCTTGACTACATCGCTCTATCAGCCATTAGCCATCTAATTATCTTGTCGAAGTTCTACACACGGCGAACAAGAGCTTTGACTGGATTAGGCACATGTCTTCATCCAAGCTTTGTTTTATTCCTTCATGCAGTGTTCAGTTGTCTCCTCGCAGCGTGGCCATTGTGAGGCTTTTTACAAGTATCTGTCGAAACTTACAGGCGTCCCGTTCACTTGCAAACCGAAGAATCTCATTGTACTGTTGCATTAGCCGGACCAATTGTCATTCTCCGATCAATGCTGTTCAATCCTGATCACCATGACGGGCGGGGGCTTGATGCTGTTGGAGGCCTAATGATGGACACGATCACAGAAGTACAACCTCCAGGAGCCCTAGATCTTCAGATTGAGAAGGGAATTGAGTTGTGCAGCGTCTTCGGGTCGGGGTTCTTTGTCCGCGCTCGATTGGCGACTCGGCCGCCGCACAGCAAGCTCCACGACGCGGTACGTCCGGAAATTGGAATTGCAGCTCTCTGAGCCTGATTGTAGGTCCTTGTCAAATGCCCATTCATCCAAAAGGACAGTTGCTTCGAACGTTGTCTACAGAGTCCCTCGCTGTTTGTCTTCGCAGAGCTGCACGAGAAGTCTGGCTGGCACACCGCGATGACGTTCCTCTGCGCAGCTGGCTGTTGCTGAACGAAATGTTTGATCTCCATGGCGCGTCTTTTAACGAAACTTCCAAGGCAACCGAGTCAAGATCAGCCTCTTGTACTTCATCGTCAGCATGATGAGGGTGCACCGGGTCGGGCGCTGGTATGCAACATCTTGAGACAAAGGTTCAGTAAGACCCCAAAAGCAAAATCTCCCGCCGAGCATGAGGCAGTGGAGTGGGCTATGTTTGTTGGCTGACAGTTAGCGACAAAGTATAAGGTGAAGCTCTCTCGCTCTTTGAAATTGTATTCAGACGGCCAAATTCACGGTGCACAGGTCGTTGCTCTTCGATTCCAAGACCAAGTCGTTCGTCAAAAAGATCATTCGTCATCAAGAGCGCGCAACGCATCATCGTCGACATTGATAGAAGGAAAGATGGCGAGAAATCAGTGCAAACGCGGGCAACATCGACCTTCTTCGGGAGGAGGAATTTGGTCGTGGTATCACATTCTTGGAGAGCTTAAAGAGTCTACACGCTCCAATGGTGATGCCAACTAAGCCCCGGAAGATATCTGATGTGCTGTTCTCGCGGCTGTAAGAGCAAACCCATTCGGCGACCATATTCATTCCGACGAAAATGCAGCAAAGCGAATCTATCTATGGACAATGTTTTAGGACCAGTGCAAGTTTCAATTCAGATATCGTGGAAGATGCGTACTAGTGGGCACCATGTAACTGCTGGCCTTCTTTCGGGGTGATACTCCGTCTTTTTGCTGTCCCTGCAAAGTGATCCAGGATATTCCCATCAATCAAATCCTTACTCAGGCCCAGCAATGTCGTGTCGGGATTGTTTTCGAACGCGACACAGGCTTCATCTTTTCTTCGCTTGCATTTCTCGTGAAGCGCCCTTTCTGCGGTTATTATCAGCCCAGACCTGGAAAATCGGAAAAACATAGTAGAAGCGCTGAGGCTTCGTCTACTTGGTTTGCAACCCATTATTCCTACCTATTTGACGATTCAAGCTTTATAAACAATCCGAACTTTGTAAATAATTCGGTCTATTCAAGTAACATGCCCAATTTGACAGAGACGATCCCACGTTTTACGATGATAACTAAAAGATGAAGGCACCAGCATGCGATTCTTTGTTATTGCACGTCGACTTCTTCACACCTTTTCTGATTCTGTCCGCCTCTCTCATCCGCCATGTTCAAAAGTTCGTCCCAATGTTCAAAACAATTATGAGGTGCTATGTCTACTGAAAGGGTCTATCCGATCAAAGAACTGTGTCGGTCGCCAGACAACACCGCGCTGGCTCCCCTCCACCTCCAACCACATTGGCCAACTATCGTCAACTCAAACAACCCAGTTCCCGCACACCTGTCTAAAGCTCTGGCCAGCCTCAACCTGGGCTTCGTTCTTCTTCGTAATCTTGTCTCTAATCATCCGAAGCTTCCTGTCGCTGTTGGACTCAACAGCCCAGCCCCGTGTTGGCCATTTCCAGCCCGATCCCTTATCGCCGACATCTTTGTTCCTGGCCGCAGCATCAGAGGCCCGGTCCTCCTCATCGAGAACGGCGACGTGAACGAGGGCGAAATAGATCTCGGCGTCATATCTGTCCCTCTGCGCCTGGCTCTGCAGCAGAAACAACACGACGCGGTCCGCGAGGGCCAGCTTGTCGAGTTGAACCCGATAGTGCTCGGGGCAGAGGCTAGGAGCCGCCGCGCACGTGTTGGTAGCAGCCTTGCTCTCTCTTTGTATGTTTTGAAGCGCCTGCACTATGTCCGACTTGCTGGCATCCGGGGACACATTCAGGAACTCGTACATGGTCATGTGTCTGTTGTAAACCGCGTACATGTCCTTCTGCAGGATGCATCCAGCCTCTACAAACATTGTAAGCATGTATCATCTCGAACCGCTATGAAAGCATGGATTACCTACCGAGTGTTTCGTCGAATGGGGAGACAATCTTGGGGAGAAGACTGCTCATGGCTGCCTGGGTCGGCGAGGAACTCCAGTAGACGAGTCCTACAAGACATACCAGGATGGCAGTGACGTACGTGTAGTTGATCGGCATCTTGCGCTTGTTAGTTGATGCAGTTGAGGAACAATGAAGAAGAGAATTCAGGGAGTTGTCAGCGACGGGTATTTGTAGAAAAGGCCATGAGTGCTGTCAATCACAAGACTCAACAAAAAGAACACAGCAAGTTTCGGGCTGTCTTTCACAAAACGTAAAGGCAGAGATGGGAACTTTTTGCCGCACTGGCCTCGAAAGAACATCCAACCCGTCACAGGAAAACGCCCCTGCTGTCATTTGGATATCTGACATCTGAGTCTATCTGAGTCCTAACCAACAAAGAAACCAAAAGAGCGAGTGCCCGTCCTGCCCACCTCACAATCTACAAGTTGTACTGGCCCGTAAAGTGACCCGCAATCTGGTCCTTGACATCCTGGACCATCTTCACCACGTCTTTCCGCACGAGGCTTTCAGATTGCGCATGCTCGTCGCCATCCTTGACAAGCGTGTCTTCCTTGGCGGCCATGGAAATGACCAGGCTGTCCAACCCCTTCGACAGCCTCCAGCCAACCTTCTGCAGGAGGTCCACGTCCTCGCTGGCCTTGGACATGAGGGCATCAATCTCGATGAGGCAAGTCTCTATGATCTTGCAAAAGGCATACATGGAATCCGACGCATGACTTAGAGATACACCATCACTCACCGCGTTGACACCCATTGTCTCCCCTGTCTGCTGCCTCGATTGAAGGAAGTTCCCCGCGCCGCAGGACACAGACCGGCTTTCGCTCATGTGGCCATGTATCTGTTGCAGGTCTCTGAGGATCAAGGAGACGATGTCAACCTGCCGTTCCACAGCCCCGCGGAGCCTGCCGACACTCTGATGCACCTTGAGAGACCGCGATCTGGTCTTCCCGGGTTCGGCGCGGCGGAACCACCGTCGAACCTTTAGCAACATCGCGGCCGGTGTTGTCGCAGGATTCTTCTCGAGGCTGTCGCGGACCGCCTGCTCGTCCGCCTTGTTCCACATGTCGGCGAGGGCAGCCAGCTGGTCCGATTCCCACGAGACGTTGAAGAAGAAGCCCGCCATCTCCGCCTCCCACGTGCGCTTCGTGTTCACCCACTGAGTTTGGGCAGAGTTCCACGAGCCCGAGACCTTCTGAACTTCGAAGTTGAGCATGGGCTTTTCCTGCCCAAACAACTCGTCGGACAACGTGTCGATAAGGAACGTGGCGTGGCTTGTGGACACCTCGAAGCTCACCCCGGTGCCGGAGACCACTACCCCGAGGACCATGGGCACCTGGAGCACTCGCGTCGAGTTGTCCATGAGGCGGATGCCCGGCGGGCCGTTGGTGTTGGGGGCCGAGGAGGGAGAAGAGGAGAGGAAACTAGGCAGGGACGGGAGCGTCGGGAGCGTCGGGAGCGCCGAGAAGGTCCAGTTGGCGGCAGCAGAACTGGCTGTCAGTACCCAAGACACGTTTTCGAAGATGAAAAAGACGATGGGGCCAAGCTTTTGGAAGAACCAGGCGACAATTGCGAGAGCGCAAAGGACGACACCGCCGTAACAAATCCACGGACCCCAGACGTAGATGGTGACACAAATCTTCCACGGACCCGAGACGCAGACGCTCACACAAATCTTCCATAGACCGGCTAGCAGAAACGCAGTGCTTGGAGGTGACGGCGGCAAAAGGACTGTGTTATTCGGTTTCTGCTGGGGCTCTCTGGTCTCTGGCTCTGGCTCTGGCTCTGGCTCCGGCTCTGGCTCTGGCTCCGGGACTTTTCGCACTGGAGCGGGCGCTCGAAACTGTGGCTCTCTCGGCGGCGTCTTATTCTGAGATTTGTCGCTGGGCCTGCCCAATGGTCTGCAATTAAGGCTTTCGTAGAAGCTGTCCATGGCAACGAAAATGTGTGGCAGATAAGATCGGTAGAGGTTGGCTGGCTGACCAGGCGAAGAATGATGATGTTGCCCATCCTCTTCGTTCACATCGAAGCATCTCGCACCAGTCTTTTTGTACCCCTCGGTGGGCAGCAGACAATAGGATTGACTCGTTTCGGCGCGGTAACCTGTCGATGAGCGATGAGACGAGCTGCTTTTGGCCTCGCCTCATTTGGCCGGTTTCGACCTTGAATCCCAATGAAAGCTTGTGGTCGGCGTTTCAAGCCGTCATGAGCATCTCAAAAGAGGGAGAAAAAGGGCTGAAGTGTCGGTTTCTAATCTACGAGCAGTCATATCGGCCATCGGCCGCCGGTCGCTAATGTTACAAAGTGATAGGCATGTGCGCTTGGACGTTTTGCCGCTGCAATGTGAGCTGTCACAGTTTTGGTGCAAGATATGGCCATTGAACAAGACAGATGCCGTCGCAATAAGGGGTTCGTCGGTGCTAGACCATCCCAGACAAGGCGGCACACGAACACGGTTCGTGCGACGTTCGCTTCTGGCCATATTTTCCTGTTGCCAACCTATCAGCTGGTGGGATCCAATGATGGCCCACGGAGATTGACCCAGAATGAACGGACCAGCTGTTGTCCTGGGTGTGTGGATGGACTGTTCAAACGGATCCCGAGAATGCTGGAAGCATCCGGTCCTCAAGCGTTCTGAGATTCTCAATCCTCCTATATGGTGATATTAGACCAAGCCTTCCGCCCCTTTGAGTTACTGGAGGGCTGTGACGAAAGCAACCAAGCTACAGGCTTACCCATTGTCGACATGTGTTCAACAAACTCCAGCGAGGTATGTTTCCGAGCCCCCGCCCCGCCCCCACCCCCGGAAGTGCGGCCTCGAACTCACATTATAGAACAGACGCTCTGCGGCAAGCCCGTCAATTGGTATCAAGATGGAATGAAGGTGTACTTTTGTCGAGCAACCAAGGGCCGCATCGTATGGGCGTTGGCAACGGCCCGGCTCAGCCTGAGCGAGCTGAGCCAGCTCCTGCGACCGGTGACGATGTGGTTCACGGCCGGTCAGGGCGAAGTCTCCGATCTCAAGGAGGTCCTGACGTTCTTTGGTGCTCTGCGACGCCTCTGCAACCTCTCGCACGAGCGCCTCGACATGTTCATTCCGGCCTGGATCAAGATGGTCATCAGGCTGGCGGAGACGATGGATAAGTGCGCCCGCTTCCGCGGGTCTCGCGACGGCATGATCCCCCCTGAGGACGAGGTTCTGACGGAGTGGGAGGCACATCCCGAGCCCGCCTACGTCTGGCTCAAATTCGTCGACAGGGAGCGAAAGCAGGCTAAGAAGGCTGCAAAGGATGCTGGCGAGTACGAGGCAGGCAGTCACGAGAACGCATATCGACGGATGCGCCCGAAATCGGCTGTCCAACAACAGCAAGCGCCGCGAGACGCTCCGGCACAGCAGCGGGAGCCGGAGCGACAGGTGGCCGTCTCAGTGGTGTCGACGATTGTCACGGACTGTTTGCCCGAACCACGAAAGCAGCTGCGCATCGAAAGAATCGTCAATTTGGCCAAGGGTGAGGTGAAGGGCAGGAACATCAACGGCGAGAAGGCGCAGAGGGAGGCGGAGATTCAGATCATCCGGGCCATGAGCCCGAGCATTGGACGCTGGATGGACAAGATGGAGGCCAAGAGGCCGTGGCACGACGCTGTGAAAGCACTCGAAGAGACGCGGAAGTCGGCTGGTTTGGAGGCATCTCCGCAGGAATTGGCACGTCTGCAAGCCCAGGTTGATGAGGCCCACGACGCGTACCAAGCCTTCAAGGCGGGCGCGCGTGGAGCAGGACAATCGTGATGTGTTTGTTTGTCGTCGTTTGGGAAAATGGTATGGATAAGATGGTAGGCTATTTAGTGCAATGTGATGAGTGAGAATTGGATCTTATGCATGTAGAAAGACTTACCTGTTTACATGCATACCTACCTGCCCCCAGCTGCAGCAACCCACTGTCATGCATCGAGCCAGCTTAAACTCGATGCGAGTCAAGTCAAGTCATCCAATGTCTAGCGCAGGTGGAATGGCTTCTCCGTCCCCACCTCCACCACGACGCAGATCCGCAACTGCCACGGCGCCGGCGACTCGCGGTCTCCTCCGTCATTCATCATCGACGCCATCCTCACCATCACCGCTTCGCAGTGTTGCTGAAGGGCAGCAGCGCCGGTTCTCTTCTGCACACCAAGATAGCCTGCATCACAACCACGATGGCGATACTCTTGCCGCCGAACACAGCGGAAGCGAAGCGCACCCCCTCGACCAGTTCACCACCCTCGCCTTGTCGCTGAGCACCACCCCCGACCTCCCACAACCTCGCGATCTGCTCCTGTGCTTCCACGATGGCTACTCTCCCTTGCCAGAGACAACGATCCATGTCACCCGCGACAGCGTCTACCGAACCCGCTATCCACATCCCAGCATCCCCGCGCGTCCCTGGGGCGCCGTCCGTCTAGACACTTCCATTCGACTGTATCACGATGTCTGCCCACCGGACTCCGACCATGCAGACGACGAAGAGGGCGGGGATGGCTGCAACAAAGACCGACACAATCTAGACAACTCCTCCAACACGCCGCCACACGGCACACCGTCCGGCGCCCGATGGTTCTCTGGGCGCACTCTCACAATGCTCGCAGTCATTGTCGTCGCCGTCGCTGTGTACGTCGCCGTCTCGGCCGTCAATGTCCCCGAGCCCGCCGAATTCCGCCTTCCCATCCATCTCCCCATCGTCAACCTCCTGCAGTCGTTCGAACCCCTGGCGATCCGGCAGCCTACCCCCCACACGGACATTCTGGCCGAGTTCATCGACAGTGCCAATCGCGTGTGCCACGAGCCTCGAATACTATACCGCGATGACGAATGGTTGGATTCCAGGACAGCAGGGCTCGCGACTGTGCTTAACGCTACGGCGAGGTGGAGGCTCGGCCAGGCATGCGAACACGTCAACCATGACCTCACCGAAGCCCGGCGCGGCCTTTCCGAAGCCGGTTCCGCGATTTCGTCCGGCACAACCTTGCTGCTGCTCATCGCCATGGGGCTCAAGGCGACAGCCGAGGGATGGATCTCGCCGGAAAGGCTGGCCGGCTCGAAGCGCTCAGTTCCGCACGCGCCGCCGCCCTCGTCGAAGTCGCCGGAAGAGGAGACACTGGCGGGGTTCCGAGAGTGGGTTGGTCATCTCGCGCCGGAAGTCAGCTCGAAGCTCGACACTGCCGCGTTTGAGGCGCAGACGAGCATCCTCAACAGCATCACCAGCGTTTACACGGGGTTGGCGGCATTTGCGGTGCGGCTGCGGCGCGTCGGGCGATCCATCGACCTGGATCTTCTCCCCCTGTTTCCGGCATACGTGGTGGACGTTGAGGCGCAACCCGCGACGTTCGAGGCGGCCGAGTCACGACTCCTGGCGCCCTTGCAGCGGGGCAGCAAGCAGCGCGATGCCCTCGAGCAATCGATCCGGGACATCGGCTCCTACGTGTGCCGGCTGGGGAACGCGCTGCAGGCCGTTGAAGACATGACAATGGTGCTGCTCATCATCATCGTCACGGCGAATCCCGGCATGGCAGCGGCTGCAGCAACAAATGGCCATCGCTTCTCCAACTCGTCAGCGCTCGACGGCTGGAACAGGACGATCCAGCATCTACCCGACGCCATCCTGTCAGCTGCATACTCCAGCAGGCGGGGCTGTGCGCGTGATGGAGGCATATTCGGCACTCATGACGAAAGTGCGGGGGGCAGGGATATGGGGTTGGTGGAGGGGGGAGCGGACAGAACTACGGGCGGGACGGCGGCGACAACGCGGCGCCGGATCATTATGCCACCGCGGCCGATCCATCCCGGCCGGCGAGGTCTACTGGAGGAGGTGCTCGGGCAAAAGTTCAGGTTCAGGTTCAGCCACCCTGACCCAGACGAGATGTCGCGGTCATTGTCCTACGCGATCGCCGACCTCAAGCAGCGCCAGGCACGGTTGCATGAGGCCCAACAGCACGACAAGGACGAACGGAATGCCAAGTTGGAAGAAGAAACCAGGGCCAGGGAATACAGGGTCGAGGAGTTCTACAAGGCGCTTGACTCGGCTGAGTCGGCGGCGGATCCAGCCAGCGGGAGCGCAGGCGCCGGATGGCTCGCCGGGCTCTGGTCCTACGCCGGGTTGAGCAAGGACAGCGACGGGTATGACACGGTCGCAGGGACGGGAGACGCGACAGCGGCACGGCCAGGAGGCCACGATGGCGACACCACGGTGCAACGGGAGGCGAGGCGGTTTGCATTGGAATATGGGCGGGCGTGGCGAGCATTCTCGGCCGACCAGAGAAGGGAGGTGAGGAGCGAGGTGCGGGATGCCAGCCTGCTCGGCACCATTCTGATGCGCAAGCAGGTGGAGCTGCTGCGGCAAGTGTAAGTATTGTGTTTCCTGCCCTGAGAGGGGGTTACCCATGTGCGTACTTTGGTCACGAGCAGCGGCATGCATGGAGTTTTGACGAAGTTGATGCTGTGCAATCCACACCACATGTTACGCCTGGCACGTCCCCAGCGAGGTCCGCTGTAAATTTAGTGGCGAGGACGGCGTACAGCGCCCAACCGTCAGGTCTCCCTTAAAGAACAGGGGCTCAGCAGGCCAAGCAAGAAATTCGATCCGACCTGTGGTTGCCTGCCCGCCGCAATGAATGTCCCGAAGTTCCCGCTGTACATCGCGACGTTCAGAAAGCTCCGACTGTCTAAAGGCTCAGACTGTCGGGGGAGCTTTCAAACTCTCCATTACTTAGAACCTTCACGCAACCACGTAGCTGTTAGCCAGCCAGCATACAACAGATACCCTGACTAAGGTAGCTTGCAGCGCGCGCGAGTGGCTTGGATTGCAGCCATGAAGTAGGGGCTTCAATCGCATGCATGGGTTCATCAGAGTGGAGACGTGTTCGGGCGCACCCAAAATCCATGGGTCCGAGCTTCGGGCGCACCCCAAATCCATGCGTCCGAGCTTCGGACGCAACAATTTGGCTGCGTCCGAAGCCACACTGCCCGAGCCACACTGCGCGAAGCCACACCCAAGCCACACTGCGTCTAAAGCGGCCGTCCAAGAACCACCCAGCGCATTTTCCTCGGAGATATTTCGAGCTGTGTAATGCACCTCGCCTTTTATTCGACCTAGACTCTGGTTTGGATGCGCGCACATGTCAACTGGTCCAGCCTCTATTAGCAAAGCAGGCAGGCCGTCACTTGCATTTCGATCTTTGGTTTTCTGAATTCCGTTTTATGATTGTGTGCACTGTACTGTGTACCTGAATGCAGCTACCCGTCTGCGTCTCGCGCACATTGGTGGTTTACTGGTGTCTCAGCAGCATACAAACAGGTTCCCCCTCAAATGCCCTCCTCCCCTCCCACCCAATCCCCTGGCCCCTTCTGGCCTCTTGCCCTGCAGCCATTGACTCAAGGTCCCGACTCCCCTCCCCAGGGATCACCAGCTTTCGCCGGTGGTTTTTTTGAAGTGTGCGCTGCAAGTTGGTTAATCTTAAAATCAGTAGGTAGGTATTGGCTTTTTGTTGGCCCTGGGGAGGGGAGTGCAATGTTTGATGGTCAGATGTCCCGCATCCAGCGAGACATCCGAATGGAATGTCGGCGATTGGGTTTCGCGCATCAAGCGTGAAGCCTAAGAGATGTTCGCTGGCGAGATCTCCCGCATCCAGCGAGACACCCGAATGGAAGTTGTTGAAGTTGGCAGTGGTGATGGTGATGGTGATGTGGCTGTGGTGGCAGTGGTGGCTGTGACGGACGCCCTGAACGCTGGCACACCTATGACCACTGTGTGGTGTGTGGCTCGTGCAGTCTCGAGCGCCTGGATTACGTCAGCCCATTCGCAAGGCCCGCAGGTCGAATTGTTCGACAGCAAGGGCAGTGCTCTCCGGGTCACATGTTGAGTGGAGGGTGGGACCGGGAGGGAGCTCGGACCATTCCATCATGTGACCTGGCGAATCAGACCACCCACACCGCGTCAGGTCGCGTCCAGCCTGGGCGCGCGGGGAAGGTCCGCTCTGGCGGAACACATGCGCAACAGCACCTCAGGCGTACCCGACTGCACTCGCACCGAAAGGTCCAGAGAGGAGAGCGCCTTCTTGGGTGGAGACATCCAGCACGAGGACTCCAGACGAGAAGGAAGGAAGCAGCTGTGCGACAAAGCATCATCATCTCGTGGTGGCCAGCCACGAGACGCCTTTGCCATGGCCACACACCTGTCCTCCTCCTCGCCGTCGTCGCTGCCGCCTTTGTTGTTTTCGTCGTCGCACTCCCCGAGATGTGACAGACTGCCGCCACTGCCCGATGCTTCTTCCGCCGGTTGAGACGTGGTCGGCCCAGGCCCTCTTGACCATACTGAATGTTGCGAATGCCGAGAGCTGCGGCGCAGATGTGGATGCCCGCAAAGGATGCTCGCCGTTAGGCTTCTCACGGTCGCCTGGCCTGCTGCCCATGTCAACTGCTGCTGCTTGACGACCAACTCGGGTTCGCACCAACCTTGATTGACCACACGGACATCGTTCCAGCTCGGGACAAGCCCTCCTCTTGAGATCGCTCTCGCCTTGGTACAATGAATCTGCCGTCACAAGTCAGTTGTCACTCTCTATCCAAATCTCTCCTATCCCCTTGCTCTACGCTTCCACTAACCTGAAGTATGTAGACAGACCACGTCGTGCGAGGGGAAGCAGTCCATTGTTGCGCCCCGAGACCACAACGGCCCCCGGAGCCATGCTCGACGACAATTGAACTTGCTCGATCGACCTGCCAGAAGACGTCAGCCACACTCTTATACTCGACAAACACCCCCAACCGACATCTCCTTACCGACTCCCGCGATCCAGTTTCTTTGCGAGCGCCCGACAAGGCGTCGCGTCTCTCCCCCCTTCACCGGACGAGCGAACAAACATGGGTGTCAATGTCGGTCTGCAGTGCTGGGAATAATCACGGCCATGTGCCCGGCCAGCGAACGATTTCGAACGAACACGGGGGCTGGATTTGGTCTGCAGTGCTGCTGGGACTGCGCTGCGCTGCGAACCGCTTGAGCAGCCTTACGCTTGAGCAGTGGCGCAAAGAGGTGGATGTTTACGCCTCCGGCAATACCGAGAAGCTCGTGAAGAACAAGATGAGGCAGTCAACAATCAGATGGCAACGAACGAACATGGATGGCGTCTGGGAGAGGGGGATCAAATTGACGACTGCCTTCAACAGCCCCTCTCAGTTGCTAGACATGCCGTTTGCCTCACGTTCTCTGTCCTCTGCCCAGCTGTGCCCTCCATCCGGCTTCTTCCTCCCAAAAACCTCACCGACACTCCCCTCACCACGACCGACCGAGACAGATGAACCAGCTCATCGCTGGCGATTCGTCACCTCCCTGTCTCTCTGAACCATCCTGCAGTCCAGTGGGGTGGGGTCCGCTCCGCAAGTCCCTGCTCTGCTCGACCAAGCAGACGGTTGGCCTGCATGAACCTGCGTCTATGCAGCCTTCCGTGATGCTCCACATCTCACGAACTGCTCTCCTCGCTGCATGCTCGCTGCATGCTCGCGCCATGCTAAGGGAGGGGCACGAATAGGAAGACGGTCTGGCCGACGGTCTGCTTGTTTGCCAACATGCGCCAGCTACATTCCTCTGCCATCCACACTTGCTCTCGCCCAGCAGCCGTAGACTTCTGGAACAAGCCTTCAGAATACCTTCACCACAAGTCAATCACAGCAACTCCGCTTGCAACCTTCTCGCAGAGCCTACGAAGTTGCAGTGCTAAATCTCGGCGCGGGAGTAACAGTCCCTGCTGCTCTCGCTCTGCCCCGTCAACATGTGTCGAGGCAACACCGCCACGGTAATTGCGCCCTGCTTGTAGTCAGTCTTGTCTGCTTTTCGTTTGGGCTAACTGGAGGATCGCAGGTTGTCGAGAACGTGACTCTCGAGCACCTCCAGGTGGGCAACAATGGACACATCAAATGGTGCCCTGGGGCGATCCGGTCAATGTACGCCCATTTGGCAACCCACAAGCTCAGCCCCCGCACATGTCAACACGTCGGACTCAACAGCCTGCTCGCGAAGCTCAACTGCATCCACGAGAATAGCGACTACCCATCTCTCGTGAACCCCCGCATCGTGCGCAAACTGGGTAGCCTCATTGGCGAGTTGGTGGATACGGGCGTCCTCAAGCAAGGTAGCATGCGCACTGTTGTCTGGCCCCAGTGGACAGATGCTTGGACGCTCCCATCATGGACTGGAGATATTGGACCGCCGTCAGCCGTCTCAGGAGGAGAACACGAACAGCTCGAGGTTTCCAAGGCGCCAGTTGCGGCTGGAGATGATGATGTGATGTCTTGGGTACAAACAGAGACTTCTTCTTGGGGTCCCCCGTACCAGAGACCTCCTTCCGCCTTGCAGATGTCCAGCGGCTTGTCTACCTCGACCTTCGCCCCGACCTTTCGAATTCTCTCTCCGCCCCAGTCTTCGAGGGGAACGAATCTGTCGTCCAGTGGCCTCTCTACGTCGACCTTTGAGCCGACACTTCGCCTGCCATCCGCGCCTCCTACGGCCCAGCCGCACAAATCCACGATTTCGTCAAGCGGCCTATCCGCCTCGACCTTTGCGCCGACGCTGCGCCTCCCATCTTCTCCCGAGCATGCACCTCCCTCGAGCGGCGTGTCGACGTCAACCTTTCGGCCAACGCTGCACCTCCCGTCTCCCAAGCGTGGCATCGCTGCCTCTCGCTTCAACTCTCACCCGGCCCCCGACCTTTATGATGGGCGGTCGTCGATCCATCCTTCAGAGTCTGCGAGCGTCGCTCACACCTCCCGGAGGCGTCTGGCCCACATCACTGGCGATTCCGGTGGAGTGGGTCAATGGCTACGCAGACAGTCCCCGCTGGGTCCTGCAAGATCGCAGCCGCCGCCGCCGCCGCCGCCTCCACCGACACTAA
This sequence comes from Colletotrichum sp. SAR11_240, assembly GCA_025328625.1. NCBI lineage: Eukaryota > Fungi > Ascomycota > Sordariomycetes > Glomerellales > Glomerellaceae > Colletotrichum > Colletotrichum sp. SAR11_240. Next base: position 124,569 of record JAKMXA010000096.1, on the reverse strand, counting down.
CCCGGCCCGATCCGCCGCCGCCTCGTACACCGCCTCCTACTCCTTCTCAGACTGTCCCGGTTGGCGCGCTTCCCTCCCCACCAGAAACCCCACGGCCCAAGGTGTCGCTTCCCGAGGATCATGGCGACACGGCCCATTCCGACCAGCTCGAAGCAAGCCGCGAGCGTCTTGACGGGCTCATCGCCAGTGTCAAGGAGATCCAGTTGGTCATGATCTCTGAGCGCGAGTCCGACATGATCAGCATTCTCGAATCGATCCAACGCGCCATCGTCACGGGCCAGCGGATGTACAGCGTCGCGCCGCTTGTGCAGGAGCTGGATTCGCTCTGCCGGGGACAAGCATGTGTGGTGCAGCAGCCAGGTCAGGACAGACATGACAGACAGGAGCTGTCGCACCGTCTCAGAGAGGCTCAGCTGGGCGTCACCGAGTTGCGGGCCGCCCTTGCGGTCGGTGATGGCGATGTGGTTGTCAGAGTTGAGGGTCTAGGTCTGGAAGAGGGCAAGAACGGCACTGCAGATGTCCACCTGTTGACGCAGCAATTGGACCATCTGGTCATGACTGGCGCTTAGGCGGCTGGAAAACCTCGATCAGCTAGCGGACTTGATGCTCCTTGGAACGCAGGAGAACTGCTGCTGGATAGGTCACGTTTATGTATTGCAATTGACAGAATCACATGTTTGGAGACTTTTACCCCCTGATTGAAATCCGTGTCGGATGTTGTCATGTAGCAGGCATTCTTGTAGCGCGTGTGAACGGAAGAAGAGAGCCCGCTCCGTGATGCAGGTACCCGTCTCTGCCCCTGATCTCGTAGCACTGTTCCATCATCGCAACCACCTCCTTTCTGCCAGCCGCGTCCAAGGCGTCTTATCCCAAGATCCACCGCACCTCATGGCCCCTCCCGTCGATTGGGATGCGCGCCCGCGCGCCTGGCTCATGTACCTGAAGCACCTCAAGGACACCGACGAGACGGCATACCAAGTGCTCATCGCCAAACTCGATGCCGGCGATCTCGCGGACGTGAAGTGGGCAGCCTCCGCCCAACGAACGGGCGATCAGGATGAAGCCGACGAGACTGAAAGCGTCGTATTCTCGGACACGGAGGAGGAGCTCCAGTGGCAGGACCCCACGAGCTTCTTCAGATCGTGGGCGAATGCCACCGCCAAGGAGCACCGGGCCAAGATCCGCCAGCAGCGGCAGGAGATTGACACGCGGAAGAAGGGTACGTTGGCCTCTGTTGACTGAAATTCCCTCATGTGATGCGACGCTGACGGTTCCCGGATTGGGTTCCAGAGCTTGCCACCGTTCACGAACTGGCTGCCGACCCCGCGGTCCCCGATCAGACGACGACAACGACGAACATCCTCGAGCCTCCTGTTCCTTCGCCTCCGACTACGCAGTCCGGTCCGCGCCGGTCGGCATTCTTGTCGTCTCTCGCCGCCACTACAACCGCTGCGCTAGGTCTGTCGACCGCGCCGCCGAGCACCCACAACAGTACCGTTCCCGAACACCACGGACGGGCTCGTCAACATGACCAAGGCGGATGGAAACAGAACGGGCTGGATGACCAAGGCGGACGGAAGCAGACCGGTCTTGATGACCAATACGGACGGAAGCAGGCCGGGCTTGGTGGTGGTCGGCGCGCGTCGCCTGCCGGGACTTGGAGCACTGCACCCGCCGCGGGTCCCGCCGCGGACGTCCAAGTCATCAAGGACATTGGCCGCCGCAGGTACGTGGAGCAGTCGAAGCGGGAGGAAAATGAGGAGGAGGAGATGATGGATCGGCTCGGACGTCTCCGAGCAGGTTGATAGAGGTTACTTGGTGTCGCGACAAAGTTTGACAGGGAGTTGTTGTTCCATTACACAAGGGGGGAGGACATGGCGAACATGCATATCACAAGTCAAATAGCATCCATTTCTGCAAACACTCCAAACAAACTCTTGTCCCGAACTCTGCTCACCACTTCTCGCCGGCGCTACTAACTCGCACGAGATGCTCCAGCGCTTTGCTCTGCGCCAACGCCGCGGCGCTCGCACCAGCCTCCGGTATCACCACCGCCAGCTTTGCCTCGTGCTCCTGCAAGGCCAACGAGGCGCTCTCGACCCTCTCAACGAGCAGCTCAGGGACCGGCGGTCTCGGCGATCCATCGCTTCGGCTGCATCGACGCTGCAGCTGGTCCACGCGCTTCCGGCACGCCAGCAACCTCACCTCCGCCGCGTCTCGCGCCGCCTGGGCGGCGACGGCCTTGCGTTTCTTGTTGGACGCCTCGGCGATCTGGAGACCTAGCTCGCGGAGCTGGCTCAGGGTGTGGATCGCAGCGGAGGAGAGCAGCTGCGGAGGGGGAGGAGGGGCAGCAGCAACAACACCGGTGTGATGGCCATCCTCGACGCTGCTGCCGCCGCGACGATGACCGTCTTGACGGTCGCCACCACCACCACCACCGCTGTCGACGAATGCCTTGCCCTTGCGCTCCTTGGCCCGTCGCACGCAGCCCGCCTTCCACCACCTGTACGCCGCGACCGGATCGGCAGTCCACTCGCCCCCGGGCGCCGCCTTGGCCCGCGCGACGGGGTCGTCCTCGTCGCCGTTCTTCTTGAGCTCCCGCCCGATGTGCAGGATCATCTCCTCGAAGCCCGGGCGAAACCTGTCGAGCTCCGGGTACGGTCGGAGATCGCAGAGATGCCAGAGCCAGTTCTGCATGCTGGTGTTGGCGCCGGGGCTGTCGGCGGACGCGGGCGATGACGGATCGAACTTGAACTCGACCAGCGTGCGGACGATGACGCCTTTGCAGCGATGGCAGAAGCTGATCTTTTGGCCGTTCCGGGTGTACGAGGAGAGGGGCTTGTGGCAGAGGAACTTGGAGCGAGCAGTGTCAGCGGTCCGATGGGTTTCTCCGGGCTTGCTTCCCTGGCTGACTTACCTCGTCAGAGTTGTGAATGTCTGCCATTGTGGTGTTTTGGAGTTTCCGCGCGTGTCAGGGAGATACAGATGGAAAGAAACAGACTTGGCCAGGAGTATGCGATGTGCGATTCTTTCGGCATGCCGGTGGTGCGCACGTCTCTTTTCCGGAGGAGCAAACAGTCTTCCGTTTGCTCTTCGGCAGGCCAAGTGCAAATTTTCCTACGCACGCTCTTCATCTCTCCCTCTCCATCTCTCACGCATTGCATTTGCGACGCCATCGAAAACATGCCTGGCTATGATCAGCCAACAGCGTCGTCAAGCCGTAAAGCGGTCGACAAGCTACCTTCTCCGACGCGGGCCCGACCTGAGTCTCACGCGGGCCAGGGCTATGCGAGAGAGTCCTCCGTTTGCTCCGACATTGGCCCGTCGCTCACGATCAAGCAGCGACCAGAGACGCCGCAGCAAGACACTCAGCATGCTCGCGCCGAGCCAGAGCACCCTGCGTCTTCCAAGACCAAGCAGACGACAATATTTCCGGCTCTGAAGAAGAAGAGCGTTGGCCGCTCGGCACATCTTGACCGTGAGCTATACCTTGCAGCCATGGAGCGAGAGTATGTCGCGAAAGGTGAAGCTAACACGCGAGTATCACGCAGACACCGATCTGCTGCAGTCGGCCATCTCTCCCAGCAAGCCGAAACCCCTTTCCTCAGCGAGCCTCCCTTCGGCCGACTTCTCCTCGAAGACTCGTTCTTCAACCGACTTTTCGGAGGACCTCTCCTCGGGGAACATCTCTCTAAGCGACCTTGCGAAGAACCTCTCCTCGACGGATCCCTCATCGAAGATCCTTCCCTCGACGAACCTCTCTTCGACAGACCTCTCTTCGACCAACTTCTCAAAGAACCTCCGCTCGGCGAATGTCTCTCTGACCGACTCCTCCTCGACGGACCTCTCAACGACCGGTGACGCCAATAGCCAGACCCTCGACCACCTTCCCCGGAATGCCATCCCCGCCGACGCTGAAGACGCGAAACACCCAAATAATACTGTGCTCAAGACGCTTGGCCACTCCGCAGAGCCGGCAAAGGAGCAATCCGCCGCCCCCGCAACGGTCGCGACGAGACCTGAGCCGTCACCTTTCCAGCCCAACATGTCTCCTCCTCCTCCCACGCCCGGACTGCGGCCAACGATGACAACGGCCGGCCCCTCCTCGGGTTTAACAGCATCTCGAGCACCTGCCGTTGTGAAGCGATACGCGTCGTTGGCTCCTCGGTTGCCGATCCGCGTTCATGCGTCGCCATCGTCCTCTGTGTCGCCTCTGACGGCTGGTCGCAAATGCATGTGGTGCGGTGGTCGAGAACACGCCTCGGTGGACTGCGACAAGGTTTGCACTCAGTGCGGCTCTTCCAGCCACACGAGAGGCGGCTGTGGATCTTCCTCTGGCTTCTGATAGGTGTAGACTGCTTTTTGGTTAGCATTCGGGCGGGCAGCTTGGGGGATGGGATGGACTTGGACTCTGCCAGACTCGCGCAGCTTCATGTCAGATGATAGGGGACATTTGCTCTCGATGGTAGCCAATGACAAGTCTCTGTGTTGTCGCCAATGTATCGATGATGGTCGGGTATTCGTCCTCTCTTGGTTGCTCCAGGCACGTTTAGTGCCGCGTTGCCATCCCACTCGAGCAGATGTTCTGCCCGGGTGGGATGGCGCTCGATGCTCAGTGACATCTTTGGGGAGGGGACATGGTGGGTGGGTGCCTTCCCTCGTGGCACTGCAGCGTCAACGGAAGCCACTGCCTGCCTGCCTGCGACTTCCGTTTTCTTCGGACGCACCCAAATCCTTCGGACGCACCCAAAATCGATGCGTCCGAAGGCGACCCCACCAATCATTGAGCTGCGTCCAAGCCAACATGTGACTTCCGTTGCAAAGCCACACCATGCACCTACCTTCTCTTACCGTCGCCTTCCATCGTCATCTCCCACCGTTACTTCCCGCGTCAACTTCCCTTTGCTGCGCCCGGGCCTGGCTGACAGGCTCACGGTGTGCTGGCAGCGCTGCTAGTTCACCAGATGTACACTCGATCACGGCTACATCGGCTCAGCTTGCTAGAAAAGACAGTTTATACATACAGAATTTATTTAGAAACGAATAACTGTAATACCTTAAAGGTTTATGGCCAGAGCACCCTTACCATAACCACAAGCATAAATCCCCGGCAAAGAATGTACAAAACTAGTAACATGTAGAGTGATAAAACGTGTGTAGAGTGCGTTGATGGCCTCACTCGATCTGCCTGATGACGGAGAGCAGATATTGAGCATAGGGCATTGGCGAGAGCGAAAGGGACCAGGGAACCCGTGATAACAATGGCGGATGCACGCCATGCCCATAGCTCCAACTTTGAAGAGAAGGAGTGGTTCCAGCCAAGACAGTAGAGGGCCCCGAATATCATTCCCACAATGATGCCCGCCACGTCGTCGTCCATCAGCAGGACGCCTCCGAATGTAGTGAAGCAGGTGAGCGATAAGTCAGAAGGCGGAAGTTTAGTGACGTCGAACGCCGTGCTACCCATGCCGAATGGCGGAACGAAGTTGCGTTCAAGGAAAGGGGACCCGCTATAGAAGCTGAGCCAGTGAATATCCTCATCGGTCACTGGGCGAGTCCCCTTTGTCGGAGACGCTTTAACAGTGTGTTGTATCGGCCGTTCAACCCCCTGAGGCTGGTTCCAAAACATGGCGTAGGCCATCAAGGCGCACAGGACGTACGTCAACGTTGCGAGCTCGATTTGGGCGGGAGACTGACCGAGGCAAAGCTGCGTAATATTCCTCATCGCGAACCAGACAAGCTGGAAGATTACCAGACCCCTGGCATAGGCACTTGTCTTGTCTTTATCTTTTATATCCTCCTCGCTGATTGATGGACCTTCGTCCAAAAGACACAGATTCTGAGCAGCGACGATTTGTATGGCGTTCAAGTAGAGAGTTACCGTATCGGTGGTGTTAGAGAGACAAGTAGATGAGCTGTTTCTGTCCTGCGGGGCAAGGTCCTGACTGAATGGGTCTGGCTCTGCAAGGATAGCCTCATCCTGTCGAGCGTACACAGTACTATCAGGCCTGCCTTCGGAGCTGGCAACATCAGCGAGGTTCACTAGCCCCAGGTCTGTTGAGTCTCTGTGAGCGTTCGACGGTCCGGCTGGAGACTCGCCTATTCTAGGATATATGTTGGTGGCGGTTGCTGTTGCTGTTTCCGGATACCGGGACGACGCAGCGACAGCGCGAGTCTCCATTTCTGAGAGCTCAATTGATGTTTCTGGGGCTTGCAGAGGGCCATCGGGCTCTCTTTCAGCCCGTGCCGGTTCACCTGCGGGATATCGGATTGTCCTCAAGAAAGGTTTAGCCAAATACTGAAAGGTCGCTATGACAGCCCAATATGCCTTTTCCAGCCATGTCCGTAGCACTTCCGTCTTATGATGGAAAACAACCGCAATCTTCCGCAGCGTCGAATTCTCCCTCGCTCTGCTGTTTGCCAAATGAATAAGAAACTGACGGTCATGAGATTCCGGAATGTTGTCGCCGTCTTTCTGAAACTTAAACTCTATTCCGCCCATGTTCGCGAAGCAAGCGTGCCTCTTACCCCAGGTCTGTATGTTTCCATGGCCTGAGCGAAAGACTTCGGCGCCAATGGATGACGCTCGCCACGTCCCAAACGCCATGCTCACGAGAAACTCTGGGGCAAACACAACCATGCCTGTCCATACTAGTTGGCGCCGAAGCTGTCGAGTTGGGGCGGCATCCCACCATCGCCGGAGGAAGAAGGTGGATTGGCTCTCAGGGTGTGGCGGCGAGACGTTGAGATGTAGCGCCAGGAATGTGCTGCTGATAATGGCGGCGAGACATCCAAATACGACGTCTGATGGTTCATCGTTTGCCAGACGCAACCATTTGAGGGCGGGATGGATCGTATCGGACATTCCCGTGACGGTGTTGGAACAAAATCGAAATTGATTTGGAGATTAATGATGCGGTCCAGAATGCCGTAGCCTGAATAGATTTCAACGAGGACAGTAAAGTCGAGAACTTTAGAGAAATCGAAGGCTAAAACAGTCCCTTGGGTTTACCTTATGAGCGTGTTATGCAATAGTTATGACGCAATCCGTTAGTTGCCTGATGCATAGTTCGCTGGCAAGTTGGTCGCCTCGAGCAAAGCCTAATTACAGCCTGATCGCCACATTCTCAGTAATTCCGCCCAAGGCAGAATACGTCTTGAGTAGGTCAAATCTTCCTTCGACTGGACCTTCCTAAGCTGGCACGATGCATACATCGACAGTCAAAACGCACTGTGATAACACGACTGGGTGGTCGATCCAGTTTTTCGACCTGACGCAATAAAGGTCACATGCGTCTGCGTATCGCCATCGCGTCGCGGCGCGTCTCAGCCGCCCTCACACCACGTCGCGTTGTGCCCGAGCCCTTCATCGTCGCAAGGCAATTGAAGGAAAGCCGTGAGTCTCAATTCAGCCCCGCTTGGTTTCTCTTGTTGGGTCTTGTCGTTTCCTCACAAACATCAACACCTTCTCGCATCATCCCTTACTTGGAGAAAATCAACGAGGCCGGTGGCCGTAGGCAAGTATTGTTAGGGGCTTCCAAGCGCTACCACAGACATGGGAGCTTCTACGTTCTGTGCATAGTGCTAGATATGTGGGATTCCCCCTTGCTTGCAAGGGAGAATCAGGTGGCGCCCAACACGTCCGCTGGTAAGGTACCCCCTCAGCGGGGCCGCAGCCGAAACGTCCATCGTCCCCGACCGACCAGCGGGACAGCAGAAAGACTGACGAAGCAAAAAGCTGAAAAAAAAACATACAACACCGGGCATTCGCCGGTCGTCACCGACCCGACTACTACTCCAGCCCTCACTGGCTTATCTATGGGAGAGCGGACGGGATCCCGAGTTCTCCAGTGGGTATGGTCGTATGTGACAGCCTACCGGGAAGGATGGTTTATATCAGCTAGGTTGACCTGAGGTGGATCAGGGTCGATAGTCTTCAATGGAAATCTAATGATGATGATGATGATGAGAGGGAAAAAGTCTATGTGTTCCTCTGGAATCCGACATCGGAATATTTAGAGGTACATGTGTTAAATGCATACTCTGGAAATGCAATCCTTGTGCCTGACATGTCTGTATGCAGACATTCTTCTCTGATTTTGCATGTAACTTCATCTGTCTGGCACTCTGAGCCAGCCCCACATGCGCACACCCCTGCCTGGTTTTTACTGGTCCTCATAGTAATTCGGTCGGTCGGGGCTCTGCGAAATAGCGACACCACAGACTCCCAGGCAACAAAGCACCTAACTTCACCCTTAGTCTACCAGGACAATTCGCCATCCTTTTTTGCCGTTGGCAACATGTTTCACCATGATGTTTTGTCTATGATGGTGGGGAAGTTCAGCGGCGGCCCGGACCTCTTTGGCAAGGAGACCGGAGCGCGCCTCCCCCTCCTCTTTGCCAAGGTGATGGAGGCTCGGCCAGCTGCGTCACAGAGTCTGCTCTTCCGTCTTCCACCAGAGATCCTCGGCGACACAATGGACTTGATTGCAGATGACAAGCCCTCTCTGGCGTCTCTCGCTCTTGTCAATAGTGATTGCAGGCAGCTCGCTCGATCCTGCCAATTCGCGGTGGTCACCTTCGACTACAGCCCCGCATCTCATCAACTTGCCAAACTCCTCTCAACAGAGGCCGTCTCTAAAAGTTCTCAGTCGCGCGGGCGAATTGGACCATGTATCCGACGTGTGAAAGTGGCGTCGGATCCTGGCTGGCTCAGTGGTTTCCATAAAGAGCTCCATGACTCGATTTGGGGAGCCGACGGAGGCGAAATAACCGATGCTAAAAGAGAGTACATTGGTTCACTGCAGAAAAGGGCAGAGTTGGACTACATGGCCGATCACCAGATACCCATTCTTCTTGGCATCGGAGCGATGCCAAATTTGGAGGCCATTTCCTGGCTCGACGGACTATGCCAGAGTCCCGATTTATTTATGATCCTTGCTGGATCTTCCGTTCAACATATCAAGTTTCACGGCACAGTAAGCGAGGGACTTCTAGGGATACTAGACCAGCTTCCAGCACATTCATTTCAACAAGTTCGGTGTTTGGACCTCAAATTCAACCTCTGCCGAGAAAGTCAACACAGGGCTGAGAAGGCCACAATTACAGATTGCGATTCAGACACCGCCAAAGCACCCGCCGACGGAGAAACATTCCCAGAGCGGAAGCCTGAAAGAGATTGCGACGTCATCGCAGCACTTATCAAGCGGTGCGAGCAGAGTCTCGAGACACTAGTCGTGCGCAGAATGTTCCCGATGGACAAGACTGAAGAGGGACTATCATTGTCAAGCCAAGATATCAACCTCCGCAGTCTACGAACTCTCAACTTGTCGGACTGCGTCGAGGTGGACCAGACCGCTTCGCGTATCATGCTCTGCCCATCGCTTCGCCATCTCTCCTTGCCATGGAAATGGGATGAGCCCTTCTTGTCTTGCGAGACACTTCGAAACCTCGAGACCTTAGTCATTCCATTCCTAAAGGAAACCCCAAGGAAGCCCTCGACTGTTGGCCCTTTGATGAAGTTCCTCAATCGCCACCCGCACATCAAGAAATTGTGTCTCGGCGTAGGCACAGACACCTTCATTGACAATCGCCTCCTGCCCTGCTTATCTAACGGTAATTGGGCCAATTTGAACTCACTATCGTTGACATGGGACGGGCCAGGCATGGAGGAATCAACTCGGCCGCACATTGCCCGGGTTTCCGGACCTGCACTAGCCGCAATTGGGTCCTTGGATAGCCTCGAGCAGCTCAGTTTGACCGCAGGAGTAACTTCTGGCTGGCGTCGCCAATGGCTGATTGACCACGATGCTGTTCGAGAGTCTCTCAAAGGCCTCACACGATTGAAGAGACTCGCCATATCCCGGGATACGTACTCGGTTTCATTCGACGTGGCAGAGCCGGAGTACTACTACGAGATGAGAATCGTCGATCCGGAAGACCTCGAGCTGGCCGAGAAGCGAAGCTGGATAAATGAGCTCGAGCCGATTGACGTGAACGAGGCGCATGAAGTTTGGGAGTACGCACACCGCTACAAAATGTTCAAGCAAGCCGAGAAGTACGCCGAGGTGATTTCGACGCTGGAATGGGTCTACTGTGGCGAATGGCCGATGGAGTTCTTTGATGGGCCGGTCTATGAGGATGGGTCGTGGGACGGGCAAACGACGCGTAAGGTTGCGCGGCCACTGGCCAGGGCACGGGATTCGTGCTGGTCGTATTTACGTCAAACATTTGGCATGGGCCATGAAGAAGATTGAAAAATGAGTCGCCGGTGAAGGAGAGGAAAGGCCGGAAGGAGCGAGGATATTGATCTCACGGCATCACAATTATCCTCCAGTCGCTGCTTAGGATTAAGTTAACAGTCGGGGTCATCACGACAAGCAGTAGCTCCCAACCCTCTGATCAACAGTCTACCTACGCGCTCACAAGACGAATATACACCTCAACAATGATATGATCGACTGCAGCTGTCAGAAAATCCGGTTGTGTAGTACGGAAGCCAGCCACGAATTACCGCTGTGGCGGTGGCGCTGGTCCCCTGGATCACCCCTCTCTAGGAAGCCTTTTAAAGACGCCGTAAAGATGCCGTAATTAAGGGTCAGCTACCTAGAAGGGAAGAAGAACAGTACAGACCACCTATTTAGTTTTTTAACTTGGCGTACGATGCAACAGCTACAAGAGGGTTCCTATCTGAACGCAGAGATGTTAACTGTTGATTTGTTATGCTATGTTGCGTGCTATTAGGGTCTTCATTTGTTTCCTTCGCCGTTCAGCTGGTGCAATTTCAATACAACCATCGCCGAAGCGTCTCGGCCGCTCCTCGTCAGCTCAGATTTTCCAGAGACCCTCGCTCGTACAGCCGGCAACCAACTAGTCTACCCTACACTCGTCGCTTAGATTGCTCCATGGTCATTTTTCTGCTCCGTCATTCGCAACAAGTCATGGGGACCTCATGCCTTATTACTCGCAGGTACGTGGCATTTCCCAAGGGCCAGAACGCTGTCATCATCTACAACGGACTGTTTCTGACTTTTGAATTATTCTGCACCGCCCTCTGTTGAAAAGAGTCGTTGCAGCAGCCAGAACTCGTCAGGATTGATTTGTCCCGATGTGCCACAAGGTGTCAATAAAAAATCCCTAATGGGTGTTCGGAGCCTGTTTCATTTTGGCTGTCAACTATGAAGACCTAATTGCAACAACAGAGGAACGCCCAGTGTTGCGGAGGCAGGACTTACTCGGAAATCGGCAGACCGGGGAAACTTGAGCCTGGGCAGGACGTGATAGAACGGAATGGCCGGCGGCTAGTCCGCACTGATACTTTGATTCCGGGATAAAAGTGTTCGACGACACGAAACAATCAGACACTTCAATGCAGCCATATGTCCGCCCTTGTTTCCTTCTCTTTGATGCAATCCTATCATGTAATAATGTTTCTTGTGTTCCTAGCTCTGGGGATGCCGTTTTCGTTGCGCTGTGTCAGCGTCACTGCTGGTCATGGCCTCTCGACAGTCTTCCAGAGATCGTCGCTCTGAGATAGCAAGACGCGACCGCCGACTAACCTAGAAGAAGTTCATTGTTGGGTTTTGGCTCACTGAATTGTTACCAAGTCGAGCAAACGCACCATGAAAATGGCGGGACGCAACGCGTGGAGCTTTGGAAACCAGCCCCGCCTTCGAAACAAATTGATGTATTCCAATTCTTGCCTAGCTCAGGAGGCAGTGTAACAATGCTGTCGCTAAACTATTACGAAGGCTTTATGCTCGCGTTCTACTCATTTACTGCGCAACAAATGTCGTCCCACTTCCCGTCCTCATATTTAGAAGCTATGTCTTTTGTGGGGGTGTTAGCCTTTGAGGCTGAAGCCTTCCGTCTTCTCGCCGATACCGTCAAGGAACAGCACCCGCTTGGCCACTTCCGTATTTCTCTCGTCTTGTAGTTTTGCGAGGTGTATGTGCAACTTCTTGACTGTATTCATGTGCTTTGTAGCCTCTTTCACAAATGTCCGAATTTTGATCCTGCGTTTTTGGGCCTCTCTAAGTAATCTATGGACATTGGCATTAGACATTGGATGCTCGAATTTTGATTAGAGAATTTGCGAAATTGGTGGAGGGTGCACCAGAAGCTTGCTCTTCATCCCTCGCCATGGCCGCTAATTGGCAGTGCGTTCTTGATGGATCTTGCCTTCGAATTATGATTCTCCTGATGGTTTGCTCTCTTCATGGTTTACACCATGGTGAAATTTGTGTCCCAAAGCAAGCTTTCACGGATGGCGGTGTTTCCTTCTTACCTTCTAACCTTTCTTTAATTGTCACTTTGGAGGTTGCCTTTCTCAGAGGCAAGTCTAGCATGGTGACGTCCATGTTGAGGAAGTTTCGAGCCCACCCGGTAGGGGTTTTCACAGTTGAAAGCAGTAAAAGCACCACATAGTGGCATCCAACACCCATCTGATCTGTCCCTCGGGCTCACGGCCTCGATCCATACGCCGCGTAGCGTCGGAAGCTTTGTTTCACTCCGAGATGCTTCTTCTTCCGAGTAGTGACCTTGATGATGGTCTGAGCCTATGTGCATGTCCAGACATCTCGCGCGAGACGGTGATGTTTCGATTACAAGAGTTGGGATCGTGTCCAACATTCTTCAGGGCACGGAACGGACAACATTGCGGGGTCCTGATCGCAAAAGGCACTCATGGATTTGTTGCCAGTCGACGAGACTGATCCAAAACCAGGGGTGAGAAACTTGGAAGAACAAGCGCCCGGCGCATCGTGCTAGGCCGATCGAGAATCTTAGAAAAGGCGTCTGAAAGAGAATAACTGATTACTCGAGAAATACAGTTAAACGTATCAGCAAATGCTTTCATAAAATAAAATCTCCGCATGTCAAGTTCTAGACAACACCTACAGCAGTCACAACTTCAAATCTGCATGTCGTCAATCGCCTCGAACCAGTGCCGTGAAGCAGCAGTCTTAAAGGACTCTGCCTTCTATCGGTCTAAACTTATAGAGCCTTCTATATTAGTGCTATCTGAGAATGCTGCGGTCCGAACTCTGCGGAGAAGCCGATTCATTCGAACTGCTGCTGACGGGAGCGTGCGTTACGCCTTGCCGCGATCGTGATGCAGGGAAATTGAGGAGTTCACGCATTGAAAGTTGCCGTCGCGACACCGGAACGATTCCAATTCTCTAGAGATACCTCGCATGTCGCAGATCGTCTATCTAACCTAGCCCGGGCGAAACGGTTGCGTCGGCCGGCAGTGAGCCCCGGGCCGGGACCGATTGCCCCACATTCGGAGTGTCCAGTCCTAGCCCAGTGAAAAGCCAGGCAGGCAAGAGTCAGCGATATGTGCAGTGTCCATGTACCTTCCAGATCGATATCTTGTTTTGAGGTGCGGCCAACCCGCCTCCCCAGGCAAGACCTGCCGGATTTGACTGGCAGTTGCCCAACCGCCAGCGTCAATCGAATTTCCCCCCTCCAAGTGACGTCTTGGCCTCCCACCAGCTCCCGTCCATCCCTCCGACTACGATCAACGACGACGAATTGGCCAAAAGCTGTGTGGAAATCCTCCGCTCTCAATACTCAATTCGAACGCAATTCCACGCCCCACACATCAACGGACGGCATGTCTCCTCCTCGCCCAATGGAGATGGCAGCTCCACACGAGAATACCGGTGTAGGCATTGCAGTCTTCCCGCCAGCCCTTACGTATCATTAGAGAGCCATTCTAACAATCCCGTCAGCCATCCGAGCCGCCTGCCAACCAGGGCATTGTTGCTGTCCGGAGAGGCCGCCCTCCTGTGCTCAACGTCACCGATTTGATCCGCACGCACATCGAAAACGAGCATTCCCATTGGGAGCAGGCTTTGGCGCACCAACAAAGTCTAGTGCGCATGCAGGAAAAGATGATGGACCACAACACCAAGCTCCTCGAGAGCCAGAACAGAATCATCGAGCTGGGCAATGACATGCAACGACAGCTTGAACGAGGAAAAGAGCTCGAGCAGCAATTTCTCGTGGCATGGATTCAGGGAGATCAAGATGTCGAAGGTGGCGCACCCGAGAAGACTACCAACGACGACGCCACTGATGTCGGCGGGCAAGAAATTGATGCTCCAAGGATTGCTACGCCCTTGCACGCTTCTTCACCCTCGGCAAATTGCATCCCTCCCTCCTCTCAAGCGCCAGGTACGCCAGCAATTCTTTCTCCGCGGGGGAGCGTTCTGTCGCCGGAGCTGGGTCATGCCTTCGCCCCCGCGAACGGGAGCCATCGCAGAGCCTCGGATCGCAGAGCTCCGACCCCTCCTCTTCGGAGATCCGAAAGAGTCGCCAACAAATCGTCTTGAGCATCGCTGCGTACGTTTCCACCATCCTGAGCCCTTCTCGTCTCTACTCTTCCCATAATACCCAATCGCTTTTCTCCGCTGATGCTGATCCAAGGTCGCAGGTATCGCAAAGGCCACACGATCATACGTATATCCGATGTAGCATTAGTCGACTGGCTGGATTTGCGTCAACAAAAATAACATTGACGCCGCGATGCACCCAGAACGATTGCGATGGCGCATGGAGAGATGACCCTCAAATGGAGGACTACATGATGGCTGCGGAAGAAACATGTTTATGGACACGGGAAGGGTATCAACTCGCGGTCGGGTCGGTCTTTTATTCATGTCGGCCTGTATGATTACGCGGACTCAATTTCCGAGCTTGGTGTTCGATGATACTCCCCGGTCTGCTTGACACAGCCATTTGGTGGTACATTGGGATGATGGCAATGGTGTCTATGGAGAGCTCCGATGGGTAATGTGGCTGTAAATATCTCTAAGACGCAGCATATTGGTACTTCTGGCCGTCAAATAAGCATGACTTTCAGGTACACTGAGTGCCTAACGGTAACTTGGTGATGTTTTCCACCTTGGTGCTTCAGATTTCAATCATGCTGGAGCGAATGATGCCTGGGCATGTACACATTCATCGCAGCTTTTCAACAAGTAGAGTATGGACTGCCTTGAGGTCGTCGCTCAGTGGGCCATTCTTGCTGCTCTCCCTGCCCTCTGCGACCCATTCGCATCGAGGATGCCGGTGTTGGCTCCCACCCACCAAGTATCGCACAAACGAATGGGGCCTGCTTCTGAGAAGTCGGCGACCCGAAAGGCAGCCAGGCACAGTGTTCCGCTTCCCCGGGAAGAGCTCCTGCAGCGTTGAATTGCGTTACTGCGACGCTGGAGAAAGGCGTCAGGTGTTCTCTGGTCCTTTCCCGTCCGTCCTGCCAGTGGCACAGACGGGAGCCCGATGGTGCAGGAGCTTTTTTATCGCTCTTTCTCATTCCACGCTCTGCCGCGAATGAACCACATCTCCTCCTTTTCGAGAAGACCCCCACAAACAAACCAACTTCATCCCATCCAACGTTTTGGTCACCTCCATCAACATTGCATCCCACTCGACAGCTCGAATCACTATTGCATCCGATACTCGACAACTCGAATCAATACCCACACCACACCAGATACGGTCTACGTGACACATACACAAGCATGTCGGATAACTCCTTGGAGCCCTTGAGCAAGAAACGGCGTATTGGCGACGACGCAGGCTCGGCGGGGGATGTGACTCTCACGACCACCAACGACGAAAGCAACGAAAGCCACCACGCCCCCGCAGCAACAAATGATGCGCAAATCGAATACATTCTCACAGAAGACGGACAAGTTCAGGAGCATCATATGTTCGAGGCCTTGGGCAGCATCTGCAATAGCCTGGGCAGAACCATCTACATGGTCCACCCGGCGGAGCTTGGCAGCATGGTATATCACGCATACACTCGCAAAACGGCAATCGAGAAGTCGATTGAGCACTGCAGCACCATTCTGTTACCTATACTTGCGAGCAGAATCCAACGCAAGAAAGCCGAACACTGGGTATTAGTGGTGGTCAGTCACAATATCAGCCGGATGTACTGCGCACTATACAGAGAAGACCGGGTCAATGACGCCATGGAAGGGACAAATGCGTTCATCGACAAATACCTTCAACAGTCCCAATTCTCTCCTGGAAACACTCTCCACCAGTGTGCTTGCTGTGTAAACAAAAGCAATGCCGACTCCGGTATTTGCGTCCTTGCCTTCGGAATGTACGTTATCGCGCAATGTTCAATACCCAACCAGTTGCCGATGGATACTTGGCGACTGATTATGGCATATCTTCTCGGTTTCAAAGACACTAGCATGGCCGAAAGGAACAGGTTATTGTCGACACGCAGGTTGGATGACGAAACTTTCAATGCTACTACTGCTTCTGGCTTTATCGACAAAACAATGCTCAAAAAACATCGCGATGACGCCGATAAATTCATCACCGAGTCTGTCGAGATTCTCGATGTCCTGAGAACAGTACATGCTCGGATGACTGGGAGCTCCGGTAGCTCCAGCCGAGCAAGGACGACCAGGGACCGGTTGGAATTGACAATAAATCATTTGTCCGGTCTTGAGCAACGCTGGAACCCACGTAGAGATCAGCTTTCGAGAATGATCTCGAACTTCGAAAGCGGGATGGCGGCAGCGACAGATGACGCTTAGGTTCAGGGGGCTTTCTCTTGGGCGTGACATGAAGATTGGTTTTCGATGGGGGTGTCGCTTTGCACGGCACGTCTTTTAGTCTTATAGCTGCGTTAGTAATAATACATATTGCTGGTCATTGCGACGTTCCATATTGCCGACTCCTGGGGCTCCCCAAGCCGTCGACACCTGTATCACTCCTGGCAATCTCGAGCCCTCGCTGTGACGACGCGACTGCTGCCTTCCACGCTGCTTCCACTGCTCGCCATCCCCCTTCGTCGAGTCCCAAGGCTCCTCCGATATGCTTTGCTTTGCGTGAAAGAAGAAGATGTCTGCGCACTTTCGACAAGTTTGCTCCGTCTTCAAGTGCGTACGCGTGCCGAACCCATCCACCACCACGGTGGCGTATTACCCTTGCCCTCTGTCCTTGCCGCCGACATTCCTAATGAGTTTTGCTAGTCGGGCAGTGCTATTTGGCTATCCGGGCAGTGTCACACACACGTATATGTAGCTTATTTCTAAGGCGACTATATTTCCTATTCTTACTTTCGTCGTCGTCGTCATCGTCGTCGTCGTTTTCGTCGTTTTCGTCGTTTTCGTCGTTATTGTTATCCCTATTACTACTTCACTACTTCTATTGCTCTCTCTATAATCGCGAATTGTTGGGGACAATGCCCGGATAGCTAACTAACACTACCCAACTAGCAAAACTCTTCCTGATTCCTCCTCCAACACCAATTCCTTGCAGCCTACCGGCCGTAGATCCCATTCATTACATTCAGGAACCTGCGAACTCCCGCTGTAGCCCACAGGAGTAGCATCTATCCTTCACCAGTGACTTCGATCGACACGGAAGGGTTCAACATGGAATAGAATTCCCATTCCTAGTTGATAAAAGACAGACATCATACACTGATGATGAGAGTGTCTATATGTTCTTTGGAAAGAAAGTCATATTGCTGACTTAAAACACAACCTATCCCCGTTCTACCAATCCCATCGTTTTCGACGCACCGACTGCAAGCTTCCGGGCTGGTACCTAGATCTGACGCAGTCCAGACTTCAGGCCAAAGGCTCGGAAGATGCTTTATACAGCGCCTTCAAAAGGAGCGAGCCAGAATGTCTTGACATACACATTGAATCGATGATACTAGTTCCAAGAAAGTGTCGGTACCGCTTCTGTTTGCACAACGAATGGTGAAGATCTTCGGCAGCGAATTGGCTTGATGCAAATATTCCTGCGGAGGGGCGAATTCGTCATGCATCAACAGTCAATCTCGCTTACCCCTCATTCACTTGACTTGATGGTTGCTCGACCGGGCAGGTCTGAAGTCTGTGCCGCCAAGAGAGACGGTTGTGACATCGGTCTGCGTCTTTCAGATCCTTGTCTCCAATCCCCTCTGCCTGATTCTTCTCCTGACCCACCGAAATCTCAATTATGTCACGGATGTGAATCAATCCTTACTCAGGTCCTGCATACCATTTACGGGCACCAACTTTTTTTGTACATTGTACAGCGTGGCTCAAGAAATCGAAAAGATATGTTGCCGTAACCTGACGACTCTTAAGACCATCTCCTTATCAATGTAGAGACCTTGCAGGACCTCTGAAGCTTTCTCAGGGCCGACGATGTGACGTTTGAGATTTGTAAGAGCTCCGTGTACACATGTGCACTGATTGCAACTAGCTCATGGTATTGGAGACAAACAACGTGCAACTCTCCATATCTTCAATGTCGCAGAGATGCCCGTGCCGATCCATGGTCGAGCAGATCATCGGGCTCTTGGACACCTTTGTGCCGTACATGTGTCTATCGGTGTCCATCTGATACAAGGCCCTAGCTCAGCTTCGCCAACCAGTCAAGAAATCAGGCGTGGGCCCAATGGTCCGTATTTCCATCGCAGTCGGGATATTTGACGTTCACAGCGAGTCCACCAGGACCCTGCCCGCTGACTTGTTCACCACTACGCGCATCGTCATGCCGCGAATTAGCCAGCAAGACGAAGACTCAAAGAATGAAAAGTGACATGATGGGCAGGGATGAGGGGTTTCTGTATGTCAGGTGATCCTTGTGCAGGTACAAGGGGAGGATGGCGAGAAGACTAACTTGGGTCAGCCTGGCAAGGATATTCCAAGCTCAGCGGGTCAGTGTGGTACCATGGATTGACGTTTCGGGCAGTTGATCACGAACACATCACATCAGCTATTACGCCTTGAAAGTAAAGCTTTTCTCTTCCTCATTGAAAACCGATGTGGCTTAACTTGGTTGGGTTGTGATGGCACTTTCCGGGAGGATGGGGAATTGTGGCTGGGCATATTGTCAGCGGCGTTGGGTGTACAAGCTTTGCATTAATATTCAGAAGAGAGGAAATCGGCCAAATGGCGTGCTCCTTTATAAGCCGGGTACGTTCAGCCTATTGCGATTGTTTACAGCATTTGTGGCTGCCTCGCGAAGGGCGGGGAATATCGCCTGTCTTGAGACGCTGGCAGAGTATTTGGTAACAGCGTTTAGAAATTCATCATGACTTTGTTCGTATGGTCGCGTGACGGGCCATGGGTGATCTTTGAACGGTTGAAGGCAGTGGCTTGATGCGAGTATTAATCACAACAAACGTGGTAGTTAGTGTCACTGTAAGACCCTGCAGTGTTTCCTGGGAAAATGTTCGCCGAGACCTGGCACCTCAATCAAAGAGCATAGCTGGTGCACTGTTCAGCGCACTGAGCATAGGAATAAGAAAGCCTGGGCCCCGAGACTGACGACCCATGTCTCGGACGCTCTGTCGTTCAATACCTCGAACGTTACCCTGTTCAAGTTACTGACATTTGAGCGAACCTTGGAGGTAATTTTGTGACTAGAGCATGCCTTGCAACCACAAACCTGCAATTCGGGAGCATGGAAATAACTTTATGTTCTGTTTGAGTGTCTGTTATTTTGATTGTCTTCAGCGCTTATACAGGGCATTAAGTTCACGCCACAATTTCTCCATGAACTTCGTATACAGCGTGAGAATCGTATTATACTTCTCGAAAGTCGGACCAGGAGATAGAAGTCCGTCGAAGACGCAACAACAATGCTCTGCGCCGTGGTGTGAAGCCTTCCCAGTATTAAGCATAACACAATCCCCATTCACTTGATGCGGACTTTAAGCTTGAACTGCCTGTCAAAGAACTCGGCGTTCATATATCCCGGTCGCCTTGGATCAGCCCTCTCTAGCTTTGCTAATCGCTCGTATCAAGTGTATGGAGAAGGAAGGGCGCATGGGAAGAGGTTTCTGCCAGCAAAAAACACCGAGTTGGAATCGCATTCGCTCTAGAGACAGAAGGATTCAGTAAAACGAGATCAGAACTACAGATTCATGTCGAACTGCTCATATCCAAGTCTCCTCGCAACGTCTCAATCCAATCGTATGTCTCTGCTTGGTACTCAAAACGAAGTCAGAGCAATTGGCCTGGTATTTTGGCTGCTTGGTCAAACCCTGATTGCCACGAAGCAGTGCTTGCATTCATCGGTCTATGTTCCGTTTTCAATACGCTCACCTGAGCTATATGCTTCTCTCGTTCAGCCCTTTCAAATCCGAGATAGAAGGGAAGTCCGTCTAAATGTGCTGAGCATCACTGTTTCAGCATGTCCTGCTTTGAATACTAAGACACAGGCCACTTCATTCAGCTACGGTCGTGATGAAGCTTGCCTGACGTGTCACGCTGGATCCGGGAATCCTTGATGATACCTCTGAAAGTAGCTCCTGTCAATTCCTGCTCGATATCCCAGCCGCTTTGGATCTGTACTTGCAGTACATAGGAAAGATTCTGGCAGCAGAGGGGTCTCTTCTTTAGCTATCTTACCTCCAGCCTGCCCGACAAGTGCTCGGCTCCTTCTCCTTGGGTTGCTCCTGTGCCCTCGCTAATATCAAACCAGGGCGTGGTGGCAGAGTGGTCTAATGCGCAAGACTTGAAATCTTGTTCTTTCGGGAGCGTCCGTTCGAATCGGGCCCACGTCGTTCTTTTTCGTTTTGCACATTTATGATTCTCATTCTTTTCTTTTCGGTCGTTAGGTAAGGTGGGGCTGCTTGATTCGAAAGGACCTATCGAGTCGAGTGGGTAAAGAGTATCTGCTTTTGTTATGCCCGGGGAAGATTGACGTCCACAGGTTCAAACCAGGACCTGAATAGGCAAGAAGCCGAGGATTTCTCTCAAATCAATATCCGGAAGCTGAAAGCTCCCACCACAAGTCACCGTTCCAGGGACTTGAAATCATTCCCATCTCTGGGATGAGTCTGTGTCGAAACACCCAACGTACCTGAAGGTCATGATCACATTGCAGCCTCAATCGGTCAGAGTGCTTATCTTTCTTCCCTTCTAACTTTTCTTCCGCAGTTTGCCGCCTGGAGACGCAGAGTGCTTATATCTTCCAAGGACGGCGTGGAAGTCAACACTTCGCACGCAAACTGCCCACGGGCAGATGCCACTCACCAATGAATGAGATTTCCCTCCAAGGTCAGGATGCGTCATGATAAGTGTCTCCCCTTACCTGGCTGGTTTGCATGGGTTGAAATAAAGGTCTGCCTCGTTCCTATGCTTTACTGTCTTTCTTGACCTGCCCATACTGCCATGTTCGGCTTGATATCACAGACCTCTCCTCGAGCAACCTTATCCTGTGCACTCATCCACTTCAAATCACTATTGCCGCCATTACACCATGATGAACTGTCAACCGCCGCTCGATAACGTCTACATTTAGTTCGACATGAAATTGAAGCGGATCATGTCCACCCCTGAGTAACTCTGCCAAATAGTTTCCACCCCATCCGCCTACTTCTGAGTGAGCTCCAGCCATCCGTCGACCGGGCCAGCCAAGGAAACATCACAGTCAAGGCCTGCGTAGCTTCAGGCCAGGATTTCCGAGCCTCAGATCTCCAGCATTCTGGTATACGTCCACTTTCCGGCCGTTACCGATCTCTGCACTAAGAAAAGACACCGAGCTTGTTATCGCAACACCGCCACCGACCTCCATCGCATCGAGTACGATATCTTCCTTGACCACGGCTCCCATATTTCCCGCAAAAGTAAAGAACATTATAGACCCGGCCTGCAAACCTTTGCGAAAGCTGGATCGGATGTTGATATGCAACCAGCCTTCGTACCGCGCTTTTCTTCCGGGTACAACCCCAGGTCATTTCTCTTGGCCTTGGCCAATAACCCAAACTCACCTGCCGACCTCAACAAGCATCCACGGTTGCTGGCGGGTAAAAGAATTCTCCAACAAGAATGGCGATGTGTCCAAACCAGCTCAAACCTCAGCACTGCATCAACAAGCTTGCCGTGTCACTCAGCCTGTCCGTCTGCTACCGCTGCTGCTGACAAGGTCGTCAAAAGTGATGCCGATGCCAACGATTAGGGCCCCAATGACGCAGGGTAGGTTGCCACTCGTGAGCCTGGGTGTTGAAAACTCTGCTGAAAACTCCCAGGTCACTATAAATTGCGGGGTTTAATGAAAAGATTGACGACTTCTCCCTTATGATGCGATGTAACAAAAGACACGATGGGTGTTGGATGTGTTGAAGCCACTGTGATAGACCGGAAGAAAGACCGCTGGCCGACGTCTCCAGGGTTCCGAGCACCGCGGACCGCAACATCATGAGCATGAGCAGCAAGAAGTCTTGTTCCGTAACCATGTTGAGACGGCTCACAATGATCAACTCTCTCTTGGGTATTCGCTTCTGATTTGTGTTGAGAAGACTGGACCTGGTAAATTTACTCTGGCGGCGATGCAATGTGCTCCTTGGAAACTTCCCTGTGTGCCTGGAGGTGGATGACCGGGTCTCTGAGAGGCTAATTAGTATCTGAAGCTACTGAATGCTTGAAGTCTAAGAAGTTCATCTCTAGCGCCTCGACGAAAGCATAGAAAGAGGTCAGTTTCGACCCTGATGGACACATTAAATGTAACCTGTCTTTGGCCTCGATCTGATCTCTGGGCGTCCAGTGGAAACCACTCAAGAAAGAAACTCGAAAAGAGGCAAAAGTACCGCGATAGCACAACCGCGGGACTTGACTATGGCATTCATGGCGCCACGCACCATCAAGTGGGGCTCTGAGTTCCGAGCACAAAAGAGAGACGTTTACGACAGCGCTGTGCTTGACGTGCCACAGACTTCAAACACTGTTGGGTACAGTAAAAGACATCTTCTTATACCCGCTCGGCTTTTGATTCGCTCAACTGTCGGCCGTGCTATCCGTCTCCGCCGCAATCTGTTAGGTCCGTCATACTCGTTCATAGGAGATTGACTTTTGCCGTGGCTCAAGTCCCTTCAATTATTAGATCTGACAAACTCAACATCCATTGTAGTGCGATACAACTGATACCCTCCATACATCCCCTGCTCCATTGTACCTTGAAACTGCACCCTCGAAACAACGAATTGCCTATTCGTACCTCTCCGTAATATCAAGTGGAAGCCGTCTGTTACCTTTCATACAGCCCTTTTCTATGTTTGCCGTTGCTTTCTTCAGTCTATTTTCATAGACGGACTGCACGTCGTCCAACGCTGACGAAATCATTGACTTGAGCTGATTTAACCAATATTCGGCTGGACAGTCATCAGTGGTGTGCTGTGGAAGACTACATCGATGATTGAGCAGATACACTATCGCTTTGAGAGGCGCTTTCCATGCTACTTTGCCATATCGCAGGTCCAAACTCAACATCGGTCAGTCAGTCGTCGAGCAGTTCATAGCCATAACAACAGGTGCGTCCATCCACCGGGGGATATCTCAACATCTTCGCGGCCTTTTGCTTTCAGAGAGAAGTCGCTATCTTGGGCCTTGTATCGCAACATCCGGGGTGTCCAGGGTCCACTTGCTTCAGTGGTCCCAATCGTCTGCAGCGTCAATACCGTCGCCGTCCCGGTAGTCGTCTCGTTCAAGCCAGGGGATGCGCCAAGGATTCAGTCCAGGATTACGGCTCCGACGTGGGATATACAGAGATACCTTGGCACCGGAACATACGTCATTGCACATGTCCCGTAAGCCCGATCGCACACGGCCCCGATTCAGACCCAACCGGGCGTCTCCCCATCCGTTCCCTCTCGCGCTGTAGTTACCTTTATTCAAAGAAAGCATTGAGGCCAGGTAAATGAGAAAATCATGAACAGTGAAGTCAATGTCCGCGAATGCCGTAAAGCCACTGCATCTCTCTCATCACATGCGGACGGGGCTGAACGGATCACATTTCCATCTGTCTTCAGTGCACCACAAAACTACGAGCCTATGTACCAGAATACGGACTCGAGAAACTTAGAATTGTGGTCTTCTGAGCTCCTCTACGTAAATAAAAAAACCGTTCAATCTTTGGGTCTTGTGGAATGGCAGACGTTTCTGTTTTCCTGATGCATAGACCTCCGGCAAAAGTCGATGGAGCTTCGCTCTCTCATCCCCAGTCTCGGCATCGAGAATTGCTGGTTCTCTAGTTTCAACTTTAGAGTAAGCATGAAGGACATTTGTTTGGGCTTCGAACAGCTTTCGCGGCGAATCGCCCAAGGTTGCCAATCCAAGAGCCCATGCCGCCATAGCTAGCATGCTTGCGTCATTCGGACCACACATCGCAAGGCTCTCTAAGTCAAGCCATTCTGTACTTCTGTATTCATAATACTGTCAGACTGTTCATCACGTAAGCGTTTATCCATTGATATATCACCCTACCGCACTATCAATCAACTTCACAAATTTACGATTGTCTTTGCTCGCCTCCTCATCTTGTTTGCATCCGCTAGCCTCGAGGTCTCGCCCAATGACACGCCTCTGTGTCAACACCAGCCAATCATAACCGATGACTTTGGCCCATCTGACGACAGCAAAGACCCCACGATCTGTAGTGGCCAGTAGGGCTTTCACGTGCACGCGCAGGTGATGATTTGCCTGACGGAACCCTAAGCGTACGTTGTCAGCTCCAGCCGTCCAAAATGTCATAGGACTGAGAGGTGGTCATTCTCACCTTCTGTAATCAAATTCCAATGGAAAGAGATGAGCACTTATTCGTAGAGTTATCGCCTTAGGTTGAGCCTCACCAACCAAGAATCCGATGGGGGATCAGCACCAAGGCTAGCCTCTACTCTTTCTTCAACTCAACAGCTCATCATAACTTCACTTGGCATGTTAAAAATGTCTAGTAGCAACCGGCTTTAACTCTGAATTTTGCACTAGCTCTTGTCACTTTGATTCTGCTCGAGGTCATGATGCTCCGTGTCGCCCTCAACGTTTCCAATCCTCCCAAAACCCTCGCGAACAATGGCAACCCAGGATTACTCCAAGAATCTACGGATTTTAACAGGCATACAAAGTTCTCAAACTAAAGACGCTATACAATGACTAGATCTACATTGAAGCTTCTAGCGCGCACGTTCCCTTGCAGTTGTTGCCATTCAGCCAGCCTAAAGTTCGCAGATGACATCCTCTTTAGGATGAAATCAACACCGTGATTTTGAAGTCTCGGCTTCTTAAAAGTGGCTCGATATCCATTAGAATAAGCTTACAATTGATAACAATGGATTCTCATCATGCCATTAACCGAGGTTGCAGGATAGTCGTAGAAGTCATCAATGTCAAGACACGGTTTCTGGCTTGAACATTTGGACCAGTCTGGGACCCATGACGGCCATGGGAATTCTGTGGGTCCCTTGTGAGCGGATAGTCGGAGTAGCGCCAGGCCAAGTCTACGTTCAACGAGATGTTGTGCGAAGCGGAGGAACATCTCTTGATCAGTAGAGTTGTAATCAATCGCTAATGCTGTGGGTTTCGCATTGTGCGGTGGATTCTGCATTCCTGCCATGGCGGCAATACGATCTCGTGGTTCTTTGCATCCGAAAGACGCGAAACGTTCCATCATGAACAGGATGCTGCCTCTCTTGGCGTTCTCGTCTCTGATATGCAGCAGGCCCTCGATCTTGTTGGCATCTGTCCACTCGCGACCTCCGACAGAGATAGATGGAATAGCCTGTAAGAGATCCTCCCAGTCAAGCTCCCAGTCCGGACCGAACAGCAGCTTAACGTCATCGTTGTTATTGCAGCCGACTTCCTGCACGACCCACATGCGCGAGAACCAGCGAACCTCCCTCCACAAGGCTGGAAGAAAGTCCTGACGCCAGGCGTTCTCCACGATGCGATGCCCAATGTTGTTATGCAGGAGTGAGAATAGATGGCAGGTCCACGGTTGTTGAGTCATATCAGGGTCGCCCAGCCACACAAGCGTTTGCTGGGCATAGCCATAGATCAGGTTCATGAACTCAACCTGGCTGGCCTTTTCGGTCCGGTCATTTTGGTTGATACAGATCCCATCAGCCCAAAGTAGGTGCCCCGTGTAACGTTGATTTATAACGACAAGGGCGCGTTCAAGTTTCTGCGTGATATATGCTATGTTCTGTTCAACCTGGATCGGGCGGCTTGGTTCTTGATTGTCCCATGTGTATGAAATGGCTGAAAACTTTGGCATTACTTTTCTGAGCCGTTCAACGGTGAATTTGACTCGCAATGGGGCACCAAGCCGACCAGGTTAGATCTATAGAAGCCGTATGTATGGCGGCTCTACGGCCTTTACCCGGGGAAGCGGTTGGTACTGGTAAGGACGGGACATGTTGATTGGACTTTTCGCGTTGTGTAAAAAAGGTTATGAAAGAGTTGACGGCCTGTGAGTGATTTTAGAGTATACAGACGATGCAGTAGAAGTGAGCTATATAGATGAGAGAGGCATAGAAGTGTGATAGGCTTAGATATGATAGGATGAGAAGGATGAGGGGGAGACCAATAGAGAAGATCTAAAGGTAGGAGAGATAAGCGGGGGAATGAAGTAAAATGAGATGATAAAGGAAGAAATGTAAGGAAATGATATTATAAGACAAAGGATGAAACAGAATTATAAGATAAGAAATGGAGCGAAAAGTAAACGCCACAGCTCAGGTGAGATTCCGCGCGGCTGCTAATTTTGCTAGAGTTCAGGCAGCCACTGCGAAGCTGAGAAGATACCCCGCTATAGGTAGATGTAGAGAATGCATGCTTCACACCTCACTTTCTATTGATGGTCTTCAGGTGAAACAGGAAAAGGGACAGAATGAGGACAGAACAGGGAGAAGAGTGTGGAAGAAACCGAGGGAAGGGTGTAAAGACTGATTGAAACAACAAGGAAGTATAGAAGAGGGGGGTGGGAGATAAGGGAGGAAGAGAGAGACAGCGGGTCTTACTCATCCTGCCCGCGTTATGTCGCTGGGTAGTGCACCCTCAGGACGGCGGGTGATCTGTTCACACCTTAGCAATAGAGTGGCAGAAGAATTTGCTGGGTCCTGAAATATCAAAAGACAAATTCGGCAGAAGCCTCAGGCGCTCGCTCCCCATTGTCAAGCCCCAGATGTTGTGGAAGGCCACATTGACCAAGACCGAGAAGAGTGTAGTAAACGCAGGGAAAGACCTCAAAGAAATGAATATGTTATGGGCACAGGCGACCTCAACTTAGGCTTGCAAAGTCCTTATGAGAATGTGTACAACCGCATAGTATATGAAGTGCACCGTGATTGCAACAATTTTGTCGTGGAAAGGTAAATCTGATAAGCATCTGCTTAGCGTGCACCCTTGCGAAGGCGAATATGCTCGGCCGGCTGGTACCTTTCGACTAACCGTCTTCCCATCTGCCACCATCTAGATGATCCCAAAGAGCAATATACCCATGTTACATTCTACCTCAAAGGCACGAGCGAGCAAGCAATCATTATATGGCCATCATAATCGGACCATAAAGGCGGCCGCTTGTTAGGCGATAACATGGAGCTTCAAGTGGACTTCTTGTAGCAATCTAGGGACCTGCTTTTCGCCCGGATCAACGCAAAATGGCTGATGACCCACTGAATCGACTACTTTATCTCAGCTTCACAGCTTCCCTCACATCCCTGCATCAGATCGCAAAATCCCTCACATGTGTGGCCGCTTTTCCCGCTTGAAACTTCCCACGTCTGGGAAGCTTTCGAGACATCTCAGAAACTTCACGGTTAAGGCCTCTGGATTCAACTTCGAGTAGCGTCCGGCAGGCCAAAGGATTAGCAAGAACAATTGTAACAATGCCTTTTAGATATCGCGCTTTGCCGCCACTCTGCGCGGACAGGTCTGGTGGTGTTTGCAAGCGCGTCATTAATACAAGATTTCCCGGCCCATCACCAACGGCAGCACTGCCTTCGTTTTGTAGACATTGAGATGCGACAGACTCCAGATAACCTGACGGCTGGCCAGTAGATGAGCCAAGTGAGGGTTAATTTTGTCGCGTTTGCCAACGAGGTGCGTCGTCTTCTGGCCGCACACTAGGCATGTCGTATACAATGTGACCAGTACAGATATTGTCAACCCAGCAAAGACTGAAAGCTGCTCATGCTGTTTCAACAGGACTGTTAGCCCCGCCGGCTACAAGGTGGTCTTTGTATGCGAACTTCGTTGTTACTGACTGGGCCGTCGACCTAGATTAACAGAAGAGCCCAGGCAGCGCTGATGACTTGGTATATTACCATTGGATATATCCATTCTGTCACATATTCGTGTTCTCAAGAGATAAATGGAAGACTAAGTATACGATGAAAAAGAGCTCCTGAAGTATTCTATCCCAGGTTTGAGAAGGCGCAGATAACAGCAGGAGAGGCCCGTTGGGATCCAATGAGCCGAGACAAGAAACATCGATTCCACGATGGACGCTTGCCGTTGTTGCGGTGCATATATCTTTGACTAGTGTTGATGACGATGTTGAGGTGTACGAATTGCGGCGACTGCAACCGTCAAAGACTGGTAAATCAATTGAATGGCAGTAAATACTGTATCTAAGACTTTTCATATGCAATCCATCTAGACCTCTTGGCTGTCATTGGATAACTTACATTGACTACCGAATCGCAGAGTCTGGAAGATGGAATATCAAGGTCCACAACAGCGGTTCGAGGTACCGTACTTATATGATTAATCAATGGACGACATGCTGTCTAGTCCTGTTCTTCCTGTCGCCCATTTATAAACTTGTCCCCATTGTCCTGGTTGCCTCTCATGGCAGCGGCAGAGGGGGTAGAAAACCTCTGGACATTCACCTTGCGCGGATAACTGTGTCGCACTACTTATCCTTGTTGTGGTGTTTCATTGCTGATCATGTGTCTGACAGTGATCCAAATCCAAGGGTACCAGCTGTCAAAAAAGCTCCATAAATGGGCCAAAGAGCTGCATGACGGTGCATACAGCAACGAGAATATCTCCAAAGGCTTTCATTTGCCCGCGAGTCGCTTTCAGAAACGAATCGTTCAAGAAGCAACGGAATACAACGGTCCACCGCGAGGATGAAGTAAGCTACCGTGATGACTACAAGCTATACTGCCGCGTGGACGACAAGTTGCGCACCCGTGGTTAATTCATGAAGCCACCGGCGTACGGAAGACTGTCGAGGAGATTGAAGTCGGCGAAAAAGAGTAGCCGGGCGACAGGAGTAGAGTCAGTAGAAATCTTTGCGATTGTGCGGTGCAACATCAGGATGAAGGATGTAGCAACGGCTTGCATGTCTGCTGGATGGATTAGAGGAGGTATCAATGTTCATGGTCAGCATTGGTTCAGCTCTTGTAGAGAATGGGCTGAGTATGCTCGTACGGCATGGCAGGCTGAAATGCCAGGTGAAAAATTCGTTATAGAGTTTTTTGGTCGGGACGATTTGCACGATATTGAGAGCTACGGACGACCATGAGAAGTAGCGAGCACGCGAGCAAAAGATCTTATCAGGCCATGGCTGGTGATGACTCTGATCTAGCATGTCGGGTGGGAAAGCCGCGATTCCCCCTGTTGAACGACGTTCAGACTGATCAAATGTCGCAACAATTGACGGTGGTGCGTTTCTGCTCAGAGACAGCTGATTCAGCCGGGTTTCCATGGTCCGATGAATTCCGTCTGGAACCAGCAGACCCCATCAAGAATCGAGTGGATTCGTTTGTCTTTATGGTGGACGAACTCTAGGACCCCAGAAATTGTGTGTCTCAATGCCAAGGTAGTTCTGGACTGGGGGATGTTCAGCTAGAAATGAACCGATCGAAAGGTAAAATTGGCTAAGGCGATATTTAGAGAGTGGACGGAATGTCAA
This sequence comes from Colletotrichum sp. SAR11_240, assembly GCA_025328625.1. NCBI lineage: Eukaryota > Fungi > Ascomycota > Sordariomycetes > Glomerellales > Glomerellaceae > Colletotrichum > Colletotrichum sp. SAR11_240. The sequence continues at coordinate 94,893 of JAKMXA010000096.1, read as the reverse complement.
AATGATCGACTTACACTGATATTTCAAACATGTGAGGTCGAGGGAATAATATGAGAAGTAGATACCGTCATCTTGATAGCCTACAGGTTGAGATTCATGCTTAGGGGCGGCTTTTTCTGGGCCGAAATGGCCTCTATCGCGAGAATCACTTGTGGCAGTGAAATAACCTCTAGATGTGCGAAATATCCTTGTGTACTGGCGCGACTAAGATTCATTACGACAATCCAAAAGCACCCGTATTCAGGGCTGGTCTGGTATCGCGAGGAACTCGGCGCTGGTTGATAACTGTGAAAAGATCAACCTGGCTGGTGATGGGATATCGGACATTGCGTTCGTTATCACTATCCCTATCATCAGACAGCTCCCAGGCTTTCTTTGACTGTCGACTTACTTTCAATTTCTTCAGAGTGGTGATGTGAGTCGAGCAATTGCAACGGCGCTGAAAGCCTGCGGGATTGAAATAGGGGAATGTGGAAAGCAATGCCTGTATGAAAGTGGAATGGATAAACCAGAAGGCAGATGAAACTATTGAACTTGCAGCCTCATCACATAGTTTCAGTCAAACCAACGCTCTCGCATCATACCAGATGAGGTCGAAGCAATCCCTGCGATGCTCAACGCCTTCAAGCCCCCCTTGTCTCCTCAGAGACCTTGAGAAACGGCACGGTCTCCTTCCATTGGATATAAGCATACGTATCGTGGAGTTGAACGCCATGGCCGTCGACTTCGATTAGAAGCTTGTGGAGAAGGCCTCTCAATCGTATGATACCAAAGTATCATTCTCTGGACCCATGAACTCGGAACACCTTGAGAAATGCGATTAGACAACGTTTGCAATCCGAGACAAGGAACGAGAATGACCCGACCGAGTTATCTGCCGCATGCAATGGCGAAACATGAGAAAAATGAGATACGTTCTTGCTTGCCACATGAGACACGGAACCCTTGGGAGATGACGGCACTTTAAGCAGAAGGATAGGCAAGGAAGCCGCATGAGAAGACACCAGGCAGACGGCGTATGACCTCTTCAAACAGTTCGACATTGTATGAATCCTGGTATTCTTGATATGTTTCTAAAATGATGGCGAGGCAATGAAGGATGAAGAAGATTGAACTCATACCACCCACGCCTTCTGCCACGATTGGAATGCCGCGTCCAGGGTCGTGAAGTGAGTGATAATCGAGAACGGCTTGCCTCCGAATGTGCGGGCTAGTCAACTCAAAGAAGGGTATCCGCGTAGTTGCAGCACAGGATGCAGTGCATCCTTAAGGCTCGTGAAGGCGTCATGAGACACGTCTGGGTTAAGAGATTATAGTTGCTTGATGCCCCATTTCTCTGTTGTAGATATGAGGGTGTTGGAGGGCATGGCGCTGGACCAGCGCCCCTGTGAATGCGTCTCTACGGAGATACACGACTGAAGATAGGTAATATGCTGTCTGACTGTATATCAAGGCAATACTCGCTCTCATCGTGCTTTCTGGGAGATTCAGATTTGCACAGCTACACTTGAACTTACTTTCCAAAGATCGGTCTCGTTTTCCGATGGAGGTATGCAACCAATGTCTCTTCTCACCCACTTGCACAAGAGCGACATTTTATTGACCGTACCGGCACTGCTATCGGCGGGGTCTACACAAATTCGCGGACAGCATTTCCTGAAATATTTCGGTCTCTGTCGCCGTGATCTACTGTTTGATCTTAAACGTCTGATTGAGAGGTTCTCCCAAAAGATGATCTGTGAATGGGGACTTCATGAGAATCTTTGCGACCTACAGGCTGATGCATCACATGGGATCAAATGAGGGAGGATGGGCGATTGGCACGGGGCAAGAACGCCTAGCTCGCCCAAGAAGTTTCGTCACTCGTTTGGTATGATCAGACAACTCGCAGGAATCGAGTGTTTGCTTTCTTGATTTAGTTGAGACGGTAAACAAACTAGAGGAGGCAAGATGCCATAATGCCCGAGAGGATGTGACCAGTCTTGCATCCTCGGGGTCCTATGGCGGGTCATCCTCCAAGTTACTGATAGAACAGACACCGAATTCGTATTGGTGGACGCGTTTGGATTTGACATAAGTGATGCTCCAGCTAGTTCGTAATTATTCCCCAACGTGCATAAAAATGTGCCTTCCATACCAAGATTCCACATCTAAACGAACACCATGGCTTTCCCTTGTAAAAACACTGTTGTAGGCCTCCATGGCGCACCCGATACCGATTCAAATTGAATGCAATAGCCACGGATGATAGCGAACGGCATCAATCCAATTCTGGAGGGTGCTGCCGTCGGCGTGCCAGATCAACCAGGCAACGTACGCAACAGCGCCGAGAAGAAGGGTAACGAGCGCGAATACCAACGAGGATGTGTGGTCGTGTTTTCGTCGTATCGCGTTTGCGTTGCTTCTGTGCATAGCCCGGTGCTCCATGAAAGTGTTCTGTCAACGATCGCAAGGTCAGTCCAACTATTCGTGAGGGCCATGAATGCACAGGTTGGCGAATTACCCAAACGTCACGGTTTAGATCGGCAGCCATGGATGCGGCGGCTGTGGGCGCGACGCCAGCCTGCTCGAGATAGGACTGGATGTTGACGCGAAGCTTCCGTCGCAAATGGGCATTTCTGGCTTTGAGGTCTTCCATTGAAGTTTGCGCATCATTGTCTGCAGGTCCTGGGTGGCGAGGGAGGTGACTAGAATGTCGGAGGTTGCGACGGTGGAAGAGGACGGTACCGCGGCCCGGTCTCATCATGGTAGGTTCGTCTGCGCACCAAAAGGCTTGGATATTGGCAATTGCACGAATGCAGATGTGGAGAAACAAACGTTTCTTGGATGTCGGATCTGACGTCGTTTGGGCCGATCTGCTGGTGGTGTTCAGGTCGACGTTTGGAATCGATGGGCGGAGAGGAAGACGTTGAGGGGGGGAAAGGGGCAGTAGCAAACATTTGACGGCAGGAAGCCTCCCCTTCAATTGAAGCCAGAAGGGACAGACCTAACAGAAGCCTGCCAAATATGACTTAAGAAGGAATAAGGGTCCTTTCCTGCCTGCCGAAGACGTCCAACCATTGGCGACTGCATATACCTCAAAGAAACAGCAGGTCCGCTCAGCTCATGCTTCCTTCCTTCTTCCTTCCATTGCTGCGTGTGGCCAAGCGGTTCCAATGAATCTCTGTGTTCTTGGCTCTATCAATTTGATTGCCCACCAACCTTGACCTACGGAAACCTCTCCGACGTCTAGACACTTTGCTGCGGCCTTCGATTCAACAGCGGAATGAACATGCAAATTACTTCATGGACGCCAACGCCAAGTCAGAGTCGATGCACAAACACTTGATGCTCTAGGGCTATGTAAACTGCGGATGCACAGCTTCAGAAACAGCTGCAGACAACTACAAAGCTCCTAAGGATTCGAGAGGGGATGGTCTGGGCTGTTCCAAACAGCTAGGTGGACGATAACGCGACGGTGACAAAAACCACGGTGCCGTGCCAACTCCACCCTCCCCACGAGCACGAGCATCACAGAAAGTCCGAAAAGCGGGTAAACGAGGTTGGACACAAGCAGGGTGAAACCAAGACCTCCAACCGCAAGTTCATTAGGATTGATGCCATCCGCAACGATCAGGACATTCACCTTGGTTTCCCTCTTGCATCGCTTGCACTTCGTAACTCAATGTGTCGTCTTTTTTATTCACGTTTTAGGCATGTTCCTTGCCGTTTAATGATATGGCAAAGTAATCCCGCGATAGACGCTCACTTCCCTTATCCCATCAAAGTTTCCCCCAGCTGCCCGTCATTCTGTCATTCATCTTCCCATACAGTGGGCTGGCTAAATCGGCAACGTCGAAAACCCCCTCCGCCACTTTTTCAATGCCCATGAGTATCGAATTTTGTCAACGTAAATGCTCCTGTGTTTTTCATATCTGATTGCTTTGGCATAGACCTTGCAGAAAATGATGCACTGGTCACTGCCCGTGGTCCAAACTTGCTCTTCATCAATGTATTCGTTAACACGTTATACCCAACAAGATGATGCCGGGCTTTTAACTCTTGAGCCACATTGCCTTGGAGGCGAAGTAACGTCAATTGAAGAACTACGTTGTCAATGTTGAATTCGAAGTCGGAACTATTGACGCGAGACTCGAAAGGGATTCTCGCTTGTGAGACATCCGAGTAACGCATTGCATCTCGCCTTTGGAATTCTCCGTTCGATTTTGGATACCATGCTTGTATAATTGAGATCATGCACAAGAATACATGGGCCCGAGATACTGGCGATGACGCCCTGGTAGCAAGATCTCAATATTGCAAGAAGCTGTTCATAGGTTGATGATGTTCAGGGGTAAAATGTTTGAGTCTACGTTTTTACAAACTACCACTTCGACCTCATTCAAAATGATGCACAGCTTGGATATTATGTCGATCGCCTGGCGTATGTAGAGAGGTGAGCTCCGTCACAGTGCTGGTCTACGAGGTGGACATAGTAAAACCAGAGGCCCCATCGGAATGATCATGAGTGCGCCATCAGGGATATCCAAAGTCGCAAAAGACGCGCTGCTTTGAGGGTGTAAGGAATCGCTGCTACGGAATTCTCGCATCTTGTAATGGAATTATGATCATTGTTGTTTCAGATCCAGGGAAAGGGACTTCTTTCGTGCTACATATGTCGTAGTGCCTGGACACTACAGTTTTGTTTTCGTCCCCACAACTTCTAGACCTTTTTCGATATTCGTCTCAGGATGGGCTTTATACTTGAGCCCGCGAATTCCTGTTTGTCTGTTGTAACCAAACGGCATCTAATCAAGACGCCAAATTGTGATGGTAGGTTTCATCAACTCTAGCGCCCCCCCGGTTGAGTGATGCTGCTTCTTGGCGGAAGCTCAACCTCGTCATATGGCTGGATACAGCCAAAGTCACGTACCTGAACTGGTTCAATCTCTCGGTGGGATGTGGCCTCCTCAGAGTCGGTCCGGGGATCGTTGGCTGGCATTGACGGTGCGGCTGCCCAACGGGGTCGGTGGATGCAGATTGAGTTCATCAAAGCGGGCCCCTTGCTGGCATGATTACATCATTCCCCAAAGATCACGTTGCCGTCTGAGAGCTTAGAGGCTTTCATCAAGGCATATAGAACATGACCTAGAGGACTGTCGCCACTATCAAGCGATCATAGGGGATTCTTGAAAGAGACGATGTTCTGGATTGGAAGCGAATGAAATCCATCTTCCTCAAACATCGGCCAGCATGTCACCGAGCCGATTGGTTACATATATTCATTGCCTGCGGAATGATCGGTCTGGGACGAATTTATGGCCAGCGAAAGTGGGTGCACAATCCCACTCAAAGATGGGTTCGTAAAGCGGCAGCTGTGGGTATGTTTGTCTTGGGATGTTCAAATGGAGTGTCAGCAATCAAGTTTGAGTCGGTATCGCATCAGATATTGACAACAAGGCCAACAGTCCTGTTGGTGGAGATACAGTTTAGTTGGTTCCCACTCGTTGAGCCGCGAATGCGATTTCAACCGTGGTAAGGGCTGGCCGCAAAGTCGTGCGGGTAGTTCATAGATAGGGGTATTCCACCTTTGATTGGATTTGCATGTTGTCTAGGTGTTCAGTATTGAACTGTGACCGGCTGTCTTTCCCGGTAGTCTCTTATCTAGATACTTTGTCTCGTTCGCTGACATGATTGTCAGACTCCTTTAGCAGATCGTCCATCCTCGCGAGCTGTAGTTGTAACAGCTGCCGGTGTAATGTGTCTCTCGCAGTCAATCTCTGCACCATAATTGGGTATCCTGTTGTGTCTTCTATTTCATATGGCTGGAAGCATGATCTTCGTGTTGCGTCACCTGGCGAGCAGAATCATGCCGTGCGTTTACTGAAGAAGGTCTTCGTCGTTCCGAATAACTCTTCCAGTAGACTCCCAGCTGCTATAATGTTGGTCGAGTAAGAGAAAGATAGGAGATGAAGAAAGCCGGCAGCCGAGGCTTTGGGGTCACTCTTGGCATGTGTATTGTCCAAAGGTATTCCAAGCTCTCAGCTGTGCTGCTGGAAACTTCCACCAATGGGTCCATTTTTGTTTCCCCCTACAAAAGCCCTCCTACTAACGGGCCAGCCTTCTGAGGTTAGAGACATCCAAGTACCAGAGAACTCCTTGATTTCTATATGATGCTTCCACTGAAAAGGAGCTTTTTCCTCGCCTCCAAAAAGAATCTGAGTGACGGGGTGTGTTTTTTCCACTGTAGAAAGAATCTTCCCGAGTATAGTTGCCGTAGACCAGCTGCTTCTCAGCCACGATTAAAGCAACATGAAAGGAACGCGGTAGCAAAAGCGGCGGAAAAAGGGAAAAGGGTGGTCTACTGGTTCCACAAGGTCAGCGTCTTGCAATGCAGGGGAAGATAGTCAAGCTTTTCGGCTGTCTGATCTCAGAACCTCGCTCTGCAAAGAAATGGTGGATGCTAATGGTGATTTATTTGACGAGGATTAGATCTTCGCCCCCAGGTCAAGGGCAAGCTAGGGTCCAACTTGCAAAATGGCTGCTCATATCCCCTTTCCGCCGCGTTCGGCTACGATGGGATGGTGAGTGATTCCACCAACGGTTTGGATGCAATGAATAGAACTCTGCCATCATCTGGCAGAGAGAAGTTGTCGTCAAAGGTCGAAAGGTATCCAAGAGGGTGGTGATCAGAGAATATTGATTTGATCGGAATGAGTCGCTGATCGAGTTATCATCTTTCCTAGCAGCTGTTTGCGTAGCGGTGTCTGGTGTGAGTGCTGCTTGGGCTTGAGAATGTTAATCGAAACTTTGTCGAACATATGTCACCTTCGTCCACAGACCGCTGATGATGGTGAACGGAGATGGTTCTTGACCCCGACTTGAGTTTGCCGCCCGATTTGGATCCCCTCAGCTGCGAGGACTTCCGGCGCTGCATGGATGAAGATATCGGAATTCTGATTGATCATTCGAGTTCTGTGGATAAATCGTTGTTCAAAGACAGCCGTGATGGGGCTTTGCCCGCCATGCCTTGATGATGCCCTTGACTCCGGAGTCCACGTTGACTTTTTGCATTTTCAGGCTGAGACCACGGAAAATCTCGGGCATATTGTTTTTCCTCTTCAGACTGATAAATCCGGCTGCTAGGGGGAGAGACACTGCCTGACTGATGCTTGTCGTCCAGACAGCTGCCCAACAAGCTTGCTTGGAAAGTCCCCTGCATCGTCTCCTACTTCGATAGAGGAGATTCTCGTCAGTCTATTAGAAGTTTCCTTCCAGCCCGTATTCTATCTAATTGCTGGGCAAGTTTGAGAGATCTTGCATTAGATCTGCGTCGCAAAATCTCAGCCAATGCGACCGCCTGAAAGACTCTGGGGATAGAAACGATGTCGAGCTGCGGCTGCAAGTCGTTGGGCGCTCCAAACCGCCCTTGACTACGCTGTGGGGATCGAGTGGAATGACCGAGAATAAAATGAAGATTGGGTTGCACAAAGAATGGCGACACAGATTTGTCCTTTGTGTCTATTACGTCGCGGAGCCGTAGGCCGACCACTCTCAAACGTTGATGCCCCAAGCCGGCCATCCATCAACAAATGCTGATCCCGAGTCCACTCAAATGTACCAAGTATAGAGAGTGCGTTTGGCGACAGGTAGTCAAATCTTGCGTGGGTAATACGAAAGGGGGCACATGATACTCTGCAGAAGTTGATACCAAAGGTTCCAAGCAGTCAACTTACAATTGAGACGGACAATGGCAATTGTGAAAGTGACTTAACTGAGGGCATCAAAAACGATGAAACAACAGCTGCGCACACCCCAACGGATGTGCTCCAGGTATCTGGCCTCCAGAATCCGGCCCCTTCCCTGTCCTTGGCCACGTTGAGGGAAAACAGATGGTCAATGATTTGTCACCCAAAGACGATGATAATACCGCTGACTTTACACACTTGCTATTTGAGAATTTTGATTACAAAGGACTATCTTTGAAACGAACAAATATCTGGCCAGGAGGTCAAAAGCAGAAGACATGATGACAGGAAACGTTCCCCAACACTACTGGGCTGCCGAAACAGCAAACGAGCCTTGAAGATAGGTCTCCCGTTTTCCATTCATAGATCTTTCAACATCAAGCAAAGCTCCAAAGTCGGTGGACACGCAAATAGTAGAGTCAGCTGGACAAACCATGCGCAGGGCAAACTTGGTCCATAATAGTCGCAGGTAAAACGTGTTTGGGAGCAGAGTTTATATCAAAGGCGACTTTTCGTCTCAGACAGCTGCAAGTTTAGTTTCGCCATCGCGGGAATCGAATTGGCGACATTGTCACGAATTTGACGCTTTTTTCTCAAGAGCAAGCAAGTAATTACCCAGAATGTCAAGAATTGTGGACGGTTCGGGTGTGCTGATCATCAACTCGCAGATGTACGACAACAAGACCGCGAAGGCTCGTTGTCTCGCCACCGGTCATGACGATGTCCTCGAAAGACCACCAGCGGTCGCATATCCACTTTCAGCCGCCCACGGGAAGGAAGACTGCGCTTGATAGCTTACGAGAGCTCGTCTCAAGCAGGTCTCGCGAACGTGGCCTCTGTCGTGACTTTCGGGAGAGGTTGACATGGCGAAGGAAGGAGAGTCACCTCGCAAGTATTTGTTTTGCTCTCAAGGTCAACTATCGAAGGGCAGTAGAGCACAAAACTCCTGACGGTGCCAAATGATGACCTGTCCGGCAAAGAATGGAGTTTTCTGTATCCAGCCTTTGGAGTTTCCCGAGGATTGAAGAGCACGATGTTACACTGTCTTCCGGTATGGCGATTCTCGCGGCTTATATAGAAACATTCAAGTTATGAGTCCACGCAATGGGGGCTTGGCAGGCAAACCACTTCGGGCAGTGCTCAGCTAGGTAGGCTCGCAATATAAAACGTACTCAGGTGGCATGAAACGTTCACGCCCAGCTTTAGCAGACGGGGCCTGATGTAACAGGCGGTGAACTCGCGCTCTCTTCATATACCCCCATAGGTGGCCATAGAGGTTTCTCTGTGACTTAAATATTTCCCCGTGAGAGTCATACGGCAGTCAACAAGGTATGCCTCCAGAACTGCAAAGAAGAAAGCTTAGAAGGGAAGAAAGGTAACAGGCGGTAACGATGAAAGAGTCGACCATATACCCATCCTGCTGCAGCTCGTGAGGCTAGCCGCTCATGATAACCATCATTCAAATAATCTTTCTCACTAATACCTCATCTAAAAGGATGATGCTATGCTTACCATTGTTTCAAGACATATAAGCTAGCCAAAAAGCCCTCAAAGTCCTCTAACACTTGTGCAAGACGAGAGGCACTATATCGATTGACGCATCATTGATTAGAATGATGACTTCAAAGCGAGGATTCATAAACAATGGTTGGCATTGGTCGGAAACCTCCAACCACCGACACCTTGAATGAATGTCGGGATCGGTTGGAAGAAATAAACGTCAGCATTGGACCGACGTTTCTCACGCTGAAGATATAAGTTACATTAGCCCCAGTCGACATTTACGGCCTTCGAGCGATACTCTCGAGTGATGATCATGGGTCATTCGCAATACTTGCATTTTGTGTTGCAGATACTACAAGATAAGTCGCCGTGGTTCCTCACCGAAGAGGCTCGAATCCTCCACGAGCGTACCACAACTCCCAGGCGGGGATGACTCATTTGAGTCCCTGCAGCTGAGGCGAAATGCGAAAACACATGCTCCACTTCATGAGCCACATTCATCGTAATTTGCTAGGAGAATAGATATTCACTCTTCTATGGTATTTTTCGATCTCCGGTCTGTCTTCGAAGGCGACAAATGGTGGCTTCGCCAAACGATGAGACTGTGATCTGGTGATACAAGAGCTCAACATCTTCCATAATCTTAGTCAGGTTCATGGCGTCCTGCGTTCTTATGAAGCTATGGATTGGAGAGCAATGTCCCGAGATTGATGAGAGCTCCATGCTGACGGGCCAGCCTGGATTGATCGCGTTTAGTGTCGTCTCGACAGAATAAAAATCTTCGCTTATAACCGCCTTCGCAGGCAAAAGTTAATGCACTGTTCTCAACTCATGAAGGCACCTGTTTCCTTCAATCCATTCAGACCGTTTATATCTGGGGTTGTGGAGGCAACATCACCTTTATTGAGCAACCTCAGTAAGTATCCTTGTGAAGGTCGAGGGTCTGGATCATAGTCATCCCCATCTTAAATAATGGGTCCTAATCTGTTCTTGCTCAGTGAACATTCAATTCCGAGCTCCCAAAATTCAACGCGCAGGGTCAGCGTCAGATGGGATCTTGTAAACAGTGACGCGCTTGGCTACCTTGTCAAAGGGGTCTACCTCCCCCAGCCCAGGTAACAAGCGTAACTCCAACGGGATCCTGACCGAGATGCCCACCCCTGACGTCTGTGGAGTGGCTGTACTGCGACCTGAGACTCGGCTTCAGCATTTGGATTTTTGGCCTAAAGCTCCCAAATTGTGAAGTCCTGACAGCTTCACAGATGCGGCTGAAAGAACGTCGCAAACAATTTCATTTGCATCAGGTTCCCAGATCACAGCAAAGGGTCTTCCCAAAGTCAGCGTCGTTAGTGAGTGCTTCAAGGCAGCCCGAGGTGACCGGCACGGTTTAGGCGCTGTGAACAGTTACCCCCACTGTAATTACAGCGCACTCCCGGGTCACCCACACCAAACCAGAGCACTGCCCGGCCGGCTGATGCACGCCCAGCGCCCGAGCCACTCAGAAAAAAAATAAAAAATAAAAAAACCACCAAGTCCTGAAGTGCAGCCAGGAGACAGGAAAACGACCAAGTCCGAAAACAACTCGACCAGTCCCCAAAGACAGCCTCCCTCAACCAATGGGCTGCATAATTCCCCTCGTGCCATCAAGTGCATCAGCATTGCTATCACCTTGAACTCGATTATTGATAAACTCTTGAAATGTCATTGTAGATGCCGATGGCCATCGCGTGATACTGTGCTGAAGTAAGACTCTCCTATTCCCATCGCTTCTCGTCAGCTTCTCGGGCTATGCCTCCCCCAACCAAGCATCAGTCATAATGCAGATAAACAAAAGAACTGTTTTCGTCATGGTCATCAACTTGGCCGGCTTTGCCAGGTTCGACCCGGTCTTGATGCGGTGGACGACGTGCCTCTGGAGGTTGGCAACCCTCGTGGGCGACGGCTTGGCACAAATGATGCTCATTTCGCAAAGTCGAACTCGGGGAAAAGTCTCACGATGCAGTTTATTTCCATGGCAAATCATATGACGAAGGTGCACGTTGCGTTTCTGTCGTGGCGAAAAAAGCTGGTGTAGCTGCGGTGTTGGAATCGATCTTGTCTCGAAGGTCTGCGGCGTGATGCTGATCAAGCGTCAGACCAACCTGGAGACTCTACCGAGAAGACGACCACAGACAACATCATATGTAACGTCATCCACCCTGCCATTCCAGCGAAGACTTCTCCATTGCCATAGTGTAGTACGCATGTTCAGGAGTCGACTTGGGTGTATGGGTGCAGGCCAGGCTACGAGACGATACAAAGGTCATTGAAAGGATGGGTTTTGTCTCTAATTCATTCTAACTGGGAGCTTTTGCTCGTGCTCGTGATTACCCCTCTCGACTGCTACCCACCAAACCCAACGCCGTCTGCTTCTGCCGGGTTGGCCGCGAGCACATTTCTCAAGCCCAAGTGAATCAACACCCCGTGCGACGCCTTCAAATGGGTGCATCAACGTTTGCTCTTGCAAAGCTTGGGCTGGCCACCCCTGTCCGTCCTTCCACCTGTATTTCTGGGCGTCCGACGTTTCTCGCTTGCCGCCATTGCCAATCACTCCGACTTCGTATCTCGCGCATTCTGGGTGAGCAGTACGATGGCCTCCGCAGTTGTGTATAAAGTCGCCAACAGAGAGTCCAGCGTTTGGGTCGACGGTTCGTTTTGGTATGTGGCTCGATCGCTTGCCGCGACGGGTCCGTTTTCGGCGACGATCCGGCAAACGGAGATAAGGTAACGGCGCTGTGCTTCGGGGTTGAGGTCTTTGAAGTCGACGGGAAAAAGAGGAAGCGCGGACATTTGAGACGGCTGATGATGTTCGGGGCTTCGTTGGAAGAACATGGATGGCGACTCGCGTGGAGTAGCGGAAAGTTTTCGGTTGCGGCGCGCAGAGGGCGTTGACGTCTCGGACTTGATGCGAGCGATAGGGCTTCGGGCGTGTCCTGTGGTAATGTAGTCAGCGACGTTGTTTCTGGTCGTGGAACTGCGGTCGTGGATGGGTGATCGCGATGGAACAGTGGCGGCACCGTACCTTGCTCCGGGCGGCGCCGTTGCTGGCCGCCCGATGGTGCAGACGCTGACATTTTTCTTCGTCGACAGAGGCGGATGGATCTGGACGAAGATGCGCGGAATTGAGCGACAACCAGGGTGTGTACGAGGTCTCGTCAGCTTTGCCTGAAGTGCGACTCAATGCGGCGATGTTGTTTGGTGAAGTTCAAAAGTGGAGGCGGAGATGAAGTTGGCAGGTTGGGCGGGAAGGGCACACACACACCCACGGCTTGATGACGGAAAAAGTAGGTGGGAGAAAGAAGCAGACGGCAATCGGTCTTTCTAAGTATGGACCGCCGCAATGGTGATTGTGATGTCACCGCCACGAAGTGGAAGTCACAGTCGTAAGGTAGGTAGTCACGACACTGGGCGAGGCAGGTGGGACGTCGACGTAAATGGATGCATCGCAATGTACGGGGCAAGCACCAGCTATTGCTCTTTCATTCTCTCGGTCCAATTGATCCCTTGCCGTTTCATTCCCTTGGTTCAATTAATCTGTTGCTGCAAGAGCAAATGGAAGTGACCGCTTGCTGATGCGGACATGGACCGGGACACAGGGGTCTCTCCCGCCTTCACAGCCACGAACACCGCGACATGGAACCTCACGATGCGTCGGTCCACGGTCAACCTCATGCTTCCATCACGAACACCGAAGAAACTCACCAACCAGCGTGAGAGCACCATCGGGGCCGCGACCGAGAAAAGGCGACATACATCGACCTCAACATCAACAGCCACAAGTTCGTGCAGGCCAAAGGCCCAGTTGCAGACCTCAAGGCCAACGACAATAATGCACCACATCCACGACCACTAGCAGATGAAATCGTCACAGCATCACAACAGCCCAAACGCATCTTTTCTTTGCATTAGAACTTTCCAATTTCGCATCCGTGAAACCGTCGAGCGAATCTCCTGGTGTCCGCCCTTGGGTCAAATGTTGGACTCTTCGCAAGTGGTGTTCGGCACTGCCGCGCAACACCAGCCAACGCATCGCGGAAAACCCAGCTCAGACCCCATCGCTGGGTTTCTGCTGGGTTTTTTGACTCAGCATTGTAGCAGACAATGACTTGCAGATGTACCCTTTGGTATCTCCTTCCTTCGTGTGTGCAAGTCCGAGCCCGTGATTCTTTCCTGCTTCCCTGCGCCCCCACTCGATAGTCACGGATCGCAGGTGCAATCAGTAGTGCAGATCTTTTCAGTCAAGAGCAGACCACTGCTCCTGTGAGTGTAGACCACGATGAAAGCTCTTGCTCATCCTTCTTGCCACTTTTTCCAGACACAGCTATTTGAGAGTGCAGGCACTGGGTAGGTTCTGGGTATGTTCTGGGTTGGATCTGGGTGGTTCTTGGGTAGGTCCATAGTTGCCTCTGAGCTCCCATGATTGATGTCGTGAAGTAGTGTATCTCTGGCCTCCCCTGCGCCTATATTCTTGATCCGTGTCGCCAGCCCACAATCATCAGTGTCTTGCTTTTGTCTGCTGCCCGCTCCTCGAGTCAATCGTCGGTTATTGAACCAGCTTTCTTCTCCTTTTCGAGTCCGTTTCTGCCGAATCATCCAGCACAATGGCATCCTCTCCCTTTTTATCCGCACGAGGCTCCCCGGAGATGATTGAGGATCCCCGAGTCACCCTCCGCCGCAAGCCCGAGATCGACTCGAAGCTTCGTAAAATCGCCCAGGCCCTAGACAATAATAAAGCCTCGGCTACGACAGTCAGACAGATATGGGACCAGCTGCATGATAGCTGGTGGAAAGAGGCTAGCAACATCAACAGACGTGGATTTCACCAAGGCCGACGGTACCATATCCTCGACTTCCCTTCCTTCATCACTGAAGCTATACCGCACGAGCGCCTCGATATCCTGCTCCGTCTCGTCTTCACCGCCGACTTCAACATCGCTAAGGCTAAGCCTGAGGGTGCCAACCGCCTGAAGAACGCCGCCCTCGCCCTCGAGCTCACAGACCCCATCTTCCTCTTCCTCTGGCTCGGCCCGGCTATTTGCGCTGCCACCAACTCCCTCAAGGCCATCTCCAGCCTCAAGAAGTCCCGCTCCCACGAGCCCGTCGACGCTGCTGCCATCACCGATGCCATACGCCAGCAGATGGTAGGCCGACACATGCTTTCCGCCTCTCCTGAGGATGTGGCTCCCCTGCCCACAGTCGCCGACGTCACCAACGCTGTAGACCGTAAGTACCATTTAACTATAGCCTAATATCTGATTATTGTTTTTGGGTGTATGTAACTGACATTATTGTCTGGTAATTAGAGCTCCGAAAGGCCGCCCCCGCCAAGCCCGTCAAGCCCGCTGCCCGAGCGTCCGTGGCCGGAAAGAAGCGCAAGGCAGATGACGATGAGGATGATGACTCCGTCGCCTCCGTCCGCCGCCAGTCCAAGCGCCAGCGAGTCTCTTCTGAAGAGCTGAGCGAGCTCGCCCGCACCGCCTACGACGAGGAAATGGCCGACAAAGAGCCGTCTTTCCTGGCTTCATTCATGGCTAGTGGCCTTGGCTCTGACCTTGGAAATGGCGGCAACGACTCGGAAATCCCACCCATCCTAGGGGATGATGAGGAGACCGCCTTGGCCAACGACGACAACCTGCAGCAGCAGCTCAACCTCTGCGCCATGCTCGTTTCGGCCCCCCTCCTCACCGCAGAGTCTGGCCTCCCCCTCAGCATAAGATTGATGCTGGAGAATGCGAAGAACGCCGCTCGAGCCGCGCTGCTGCTTGCTCGCGACGAGAATGTTGTGGAAGAGCTGGAAGAGAGGCTGAACAGCCGGGAATCTCTTAGTGTTGAGCCAGAGGCTGATGACGCCTAAATGGGCAGTCGGTTGTTTGCGGGTCTTTTTTTCGACTTACAGTAGTATATGGGGTGTTTTACTGGTGCTGGAGGTTTTATCCCTCGTGGTTGTCTCCTCTATTCAAATAATAAAAGCACCATTGTGCTTGTGGACTTCTCCGCAGTTACAACTGTACCTATCGAAATGCACAGTGACTGAGTTTTAGAACGATCAGGACGTCCTAACAGGCTAAATTATCGACACACTGGTGTTGAAATTAGTATTTTCCTCGCATTAGAAAGTCATTATACTCCAACGTAGCTAATAAGTGCTGAAGTCCAGTCCATTGGGAAGCGTCATGATGTAGCTTGAATTATTCCCATCATAAATGCTGGATTTAGACGGGATCGCTAAAGACTTGTGTTCACAGTACAGTCGGAGTTAGTACTTTCTTCTATTTTTAATATACGATGCTCTCAAACTTAAGCTAGAGACTTGATCCCAAGTAATTGTCTTAATTAGAGTGTTAGGCCAAGGAAAGCTATTGGTTTGCAGCCCGTTCTGGGACCATCTTAGCGAGCCTCAGCACATATTCACCATCTTCCTACAAGTCCACTGGTTGAAATGGAATATGTATGCTTCACAAAAATTGACTCCGAGACGGACGTACTGGATGGTAAACTCCGCTGCTATGATAGATCTTACGATAAGACTTTGATCACAACATCAGTCGGGTAAATCCCACCGAATGAGTCTTCGGCCCACGTAAACGCGAGCATACACTAGATCATCATAGTTGTAGCAATATTGCCGAATGTCTTCTTCATCAAAGTCGTGTGACTAGAGTCGACTGATTCCTTGGTCTAGGACTTCGTCCGGATCACCGCTATTCCCCGCCACTATTCGACCCGTCGGTAGAAGCTACTATTGGGTGTCATGAATCTGAAGTGCAGAGTTTGGAAACATCTTTGGATTTCAGCAAAGGGACTGCACTTGTGATGACCTGGGGCCCTGTGATTGAAATGTTCATCGGAAGCGACATCTGCGTGGAATTCATCTCCTGCTGTTGTTTTCTCAAGATCAATCACTGTCTCGCTGAACTATGAACCGCATACCTCCTTTGATAAATAATGTGAGATCAACTACATATAACACTGTCATGTCCGACACCAGCCAACTCCGCATCTTCAGAGTGTCGTCCATGTTCTCGTCCCTACCAAGCAACTCGTGGATTGCATATCATTTCGTACAGCTTACAGGCCGCAGAATGTTTGATCGCAGGGACAACACAACATTAAATTCGGACGTTTGGATGACCATCAACGGCATGTAATTCCGATTAATGGCGCAGGTGACTCACGCCGCATGAGTGCCGTTCGGAATGTCGGAGGGGTGACTTCATTCCTCTACAATCGGCATGCCGACTAATCCATTCAATTATTTTGGCTCGCGTCGCTTACCAGCGTAATCCTACAATATAACGTCAGGTTGAATTAGCGTCGACTTCGAACAGACGTAAAATAGTTCAATACAAAATCGACCCAATCGCAAAATCACCGTCAGGTCCGTTGGCGATCGTACTCAGCGACAGCCAGTGAAGGGTCCTTGGTTCTTGTGACAGAGGGGAAGGCAATACAGCTCGAGGAGCTTATCGAATATCATTGATCAGTTGTTGGTAACGGGAATGGTCAGCGTCTTTTTTGTTCGATTTCTCCGAGGGCAATATCGGCCAGACCGCGTCTGGTATGAAGCCGCGGTCATTTCCCAATCGCATGCATGCCTTGTAGTCTACGGGTCCAGCGTAAAGTTTTCGCGAGAAACCTTTGGCTAGTAGGGTTGATTGGGTGAATTGCGATCAATAGATGGCTCTGTGAGGATAATACTTATCTTGGGTAGTGGCATCAGCGAGGTGGACGTATTATTCTCAGCATCTGCAACACTGATGCCGATCATGGGAGTCACTCAAATTTACTGTACTAAGGAGGGAAAACTCGAAGGTGCTTGCACGAAGCGGCTTCATCTTGCTCACGGCGATTTGATGCAGATTTCGGCGCTCATATTGATTCTAACATCATCTCAGCCGCCTGTACCACTCCTTCATATAAGTATCATTAGATTTACTTGACTTCGTCCCCCCGTTGCGCGAGACGGCTTGGATACTTCATAGTCCAGTTGTTTCCCGATGGCGCTGGACAATCGAGAGTCAATGACACCCACACTGTCAGCACTACCATTTGCCCCAAGAACCACTCCCACTTGCAAGTGGGCATGACTTTTATGATGAAGAGGGCGCTTTTGTAATTCGTCACATTAATCTCTTCGCCTGGCGCGATCTGAAGGAATCGGGAATATGATTACAGTGTTAACGTGTGGCGCCGGCTTCTGAAGAAGTCCACTGAGACGAATTCTAAAGGGGCTTGTATGGTTGAAATGATACCTCGGACAAACAACAGCCTTTTCATCGTATTTTTGAATCTTAGCCAGTATGTCGACTCGGCCCCTTTCCCAAAACCCGGTTATTCAATGTGCTCCACATCTCATGCGACCCTGATTTCGGAAATAGAGGAGATTCTCTCCATTTGAAGTTTCCAGGCTGTGAATGCCAATGGCCTTTCTTAGAATCATGCACAAACAGCTCTGCGGCCGAACTTCAGGACAAGCGTGTCAGGGGAGAACTGCTGCGGAAAATGCGATGGGTGTAAGCACCCGATCGGCGCAAGCATGCGTGAATTCGTGCTTCAAGTTCTGACTGGCAATGTCGGAGACGTAGAGGGTTATTGATCGCTGTTTATTAGAGCGTCGACTGCAGTCGGGAATTGAAGATGCCGCCAGCATGTTGATGCGCACAGGTGGTACCTAATGTCACCTCCCAACTGCTTGAGATTTGTCCGTCAGCCACAAATATCACCAAGACAGGGCGACTATGATGATAACAGTCACCTCAGGCGTTCAAAATAACTACATCAGATGGATTGTACACATGAATATTGATTGACTTCACGTTGGAGCCAACAACCGGGCGTTACCGCGGGCATTGTGAGGTTTCATCGACCCCATAGCAAGCGCATTGCCGAATCGTGGCCGTAATGCTCAACCGCAAGAATACCTGCCTTGAACTTGTGTCATTCATTGTTATCGTGAGAATACTGAATTCCAGATGAGCCCAGACACGTTCAGTGTTCCGTAGCGTGGTTTGAGGCTCTCAGTAGTGAGTCTTCGAACATCAGGGCCAGATAGCTTGGTGTTTCAGTAAATAACGAGAGGAAAGGGGCTCGTGGGACATTAAATGCACTGGGAAATTCTTAAGGTTGTCGAAGCCTCGGGGGAATTAGCCCAACCTCGTGAGATACCTTCTATCTTATGGGCTTGATCACTAGTGAAGTCAATTTTCGGAAGTAATCAAGGTATTGGGTAATATGTGCTCGCGACCACGACAGGGCCAGTTGAGTTGTTGCTTGCAGTGATTGAGAAGACAACGGGGTTGGCTTGCTCTGCGACGCGTTGGGGCCATGGACGTCGGTAAGTCTGGATGCTTTCTCGACTGTCGACTCGTCGGCGACCTGCATTATGTACTCGTCAAGAACTTGCATCGGAACGATGGCCCAGCCAGCAGAGCTGCTCGAATTGAGTGCCGGTTACCTTTGTGTCCTCATCGTTGACCGCATGGGTGCCGCCACGAGGCGTGGACCTGGCCAAAGGGATATGCGTCGGAGCAATGGCAAACAGGCTTGAATCGGGCATCGGTATAAGTGTACCCGTCGGGTGTAGCAGACCCTGCCATTTTGCTTGTTGCGTATGGCTTCTATCGTTTGCATCGGCTCGTTTTGGCTAGCTGTTGAGTCCAGGGGAGAGTGTGCGAGAAGCTTGGGCTTGGACGGTCAATATGGTTGGGGACGATGAACTTGGAGTGGTGTCCAAAGGTAAAAGGTGAGCGCGATAGGTAGAGAAGGATGAACGATTCTGGACCAAGCAGCAGGAGGTGCATTTCAAATTTCTCTTACCTGCAGCTCCCTGCCTTTTCCTAAGCATCCGCAGAAGCAGCAGCAGCATTGGCAGTGTTAAATGTAATGCTGTTTCCGGCACTCCTAGAACCTCCCATGAACCCATCTGCCCTGCACAGCATTACCCGGAATACATGATACCGCAAGGTAGCCGCAGAAGGACAAGCACGTAGAAGGAGCAATTTGGGAAGAGTGGGAGCTTTGAGGGAGCATTTCCACCGTTTTCAGTGGGTGAGAACTCTCTTATCAGAATTGATGGAAGAGTTTCACGCACTGAACGCTCTGCATACCTTCCCTGCGGTCGCCCACGGAAACAACACCTGCATCTCTACTTATGTGCCCCATCCGTTCTCGGCCTTGGATTGCCAGGACGACCTCCACGAATGACCAGATATTGCCTGACTGTTCCGCCAGCTTGTCTTACAAAAGCACAATAATTGTAGCGTAAAAGGTGACTGTGTGTTAGGAATAAGAAGAAATGGTTTGAATGTCCTAAAAGTCCTTGCTGGTAATGATATTTGCACCGTGGTCAACGGATACCCACAATCGCCACCGGCCTACCGCCATCACTTCCCAGCTTGTTGCCATGTTCTCGGGCTGACTCCTGTTCTCATCACCGTGACCGTCGGCAGAATCAGCAAAGATGACAAGCAGATCCTTCAAACATTGAAGCGGAGGCTGACGGAGACCCGAAGAAAAATGCCGTCAATCTTTCGTGCCCTGGTTAGACATCAATCATCCTCGCTATTAGAAACATGCCCACATTCTGCACAGCCTCTAATTCCTTGTTATTCGATGTCCAAATGTCGCCAAAACTTTCCCACATTGCCGAAAAACCCGGTTTACAGGCAAACCTGCCCAAGGCTGAGAGCTTGAAAAGTTTCAGCGCCTTAATCACCCAAGGACCCATCATGTTGTCGTCAGTGTAGATCCTGGTCAAGCAACATCGCATCAGATCTGTTCGCCTTCATTTCTTACACAATAATAAAGGCTTACAGGGCAAGCCTATCAATTATTTAGAACCCTCCTTTGATGGAAAGCGTGGCGGTATCCCACATTGGGATGGTGTGCGTGACTGTTCATGTCAGCATGCCAAATGGAGGCAGCTGCGACATTCGAATTTGTGTCTTGAATCTCATAAGACTATCATTGAACAATCGCCCAAAGTCGTTGATGACAGCTTCCAGCGGCGCGATCTGTCGAGATGCTCGCTCAGATGGCTTTCAGAGCTTGGGAGTCTCATGCCGATTCCTCCTTCAGTTGCCAGAGCCACAAGCTTCTAAAGTTAGGTCAGCATAGTTTTTATTTTGGTTGAATGAAGGCACTCGGGGCTCTTCATACGGTTCCGGTGGCGGAAAGTTGAATGATATGGGAAAAATTCCTTCCTTGGCATGTTGCATGAGATCGGACATGGAACCAGCCACCGCACAGAGACATTGCCAGGATACATAAAATAGAGTAGGTGGCATTTATGACGCAGATGTCTATACCTACAGAATGTCCAAACGAGGCATGGATCAGGGTGCAGTGCGATTGCACACGAATGCAGTTGTAGCGGACGCCTGCTCCGATGTTTGGAGTAACATTTATGCCCATGCTACCCGCGAAAAGACGAACCAGGTGAGATCAAAGACCATTGAACTGTCGTTAAACTGAAGAATCAGGCCATGCCTGCAGAAAGCGGTTGAAAAGAGCTACAACCACGTTAAGTGAACCGTTCTCAACAGTTGGCATCAAGACAGCCATCCATCCCTTCAAACTCACAGAAGTAACACGAGGCTTACAGAGAGGTTCTACCTGGTTGCCTCTACGTATTCATTTCCTGGCATATCACTTGGAGCTGTACGCAATCCAAAGCCAAGGCTGGCGGTGATGTTAATTGCATCTGAAGAGATGAATCCTGCTGAAGGCCAATTACCAACATGCATTCCCCTCAATGATCTACGAGTTTGAAATGTGACCTCTTCATGGGGAGTTGACCCATTGTTAGAGGATACGTCGAAAGGGTTCAGTCAACGGGCAATTTACAAGTACAAGTATCGATGAACAAGTGCAACCATTGATACATAAGTACAAGTTTTAGCTCATGTGCGTCGTCAAGAAATTGTCGGATCATGGAATGTTTCAGACACTTTGAAAAACGACAAGACATCTTCTGAGCACCTTCAGCAAGGCCGCGTCGGTCTTCAGCAAAATATCGAATACAAGCAGTCGCCCCGTTTACAAGTTCTGACTCATTACAATGTTTCACTTGATATTCCCGATGTTGTGTGCCATTTGTCGCTTAAGTTAACCAGCAACTCAGTTCGGGCACCTTGCCGAGTTCATACTTCGACGTCGTTGAATATACCTCCAGGCGGCAAACTGCGAAGAAGAAAACTTAGAAGGGAAGAAAGAAAGATGCCTAATGGTACCGCTCAATACCGTTTGGTGTCTCATCAGAACCCAAATATCAGCTCTTTCCAACAGCTTTGGGTACCTGGTTGACCTCATTGGTGGGCTGAACCTATTCCAGGAACCGGCAAGGGTTTCAAAATCAGAGAGGGACCCCTTCGGGCATTGTCATCAGGGTTTGTCTGGCCGATATCTGACCTTGATTGACCGACGTGGGCGCGACCATGCCATGGAGGAAGACAGAGCCAATAAGCGGTCCGGATTCCCAACTGGAGACTCGTTCATCATATTGTTGGTCTGGCACCCTGGCCACGTACGAAAGTCACCAAAACATCCAACCATGCGTAAACGTCTCTGCGGCCTTGCCGAACCTCCGGATCTATTTATCACGTCTTTCTGATCGGGGATTTCATGCCAAAAGTGTCGGGTCGGCAGTTATCAGTAGGTTTAGGACTTTGATGATAGACTTGAATGCTACCAGGGTTGGATTCGGCAGTGAAATCAAGTAGTCTAATGGATGAACGCATTTGTTGAAATCACGAGCTGCCTCAGATAACAGGCTCTCTTTAGGATCGCATGACTCTGGGACTAACATGCTGCCGCTGGCTTTGTTCACATGGCTTGAGCCACCTCGACGATTCTGCTAACCCTTGTTGTTTCACGCAAATCGCGGACAATGTCATCGGGGAAATGCGCAACGACATCATTGTTCGATTCCAAAACCTAGCAGGATTTCCCGGATGTTGATACTAGATTGGGGGCCGGACGCAGCGAAGGCCTTTGGGCTCAATCGTCAATGATGGCTTTCACGACACAGGATACGAGTCCCGCTCTGCGATTGACGAGTCTGACTAATGAAACCGCGCTGGCGTTGAAGCTGACACAGATAGTGAAAAAGTAAAGGTCATCACCTTCTTCTTCGACCCCAGGTCTTTTAGGAACTACGCTGAAAGCTTCAAAGCCGTGTGTTGAGACCGCCATTGATTGTCATGTTTTATAAGCTCGAGACTCAGCTAGTAATGCGGAAAGAGGCGTCCTAAGATCAGGAAGACCTAAAGTTTTCATGTCACACAACAACTGCCGAAGAAACATCCCATTCCTTGCGAGGGGATGATTTCATAGGAAGTCTGATGGAGCGAAAGCTTAGAGCCTGTCATGGGGAACTCATTGTTGACAACGTCAATTCTTGGCGCATCTTCAAGCTTGTCACGAACACGAGCAAGCTGAATCTTCTGGCAAATCAGACTAAAAGCAAGTTTGGTGCCAGTAACTTGTATGATTGTCCATATGGTCAAACTGCCTTCATATGCTGATTGCCTCGGCGTTTCTCGCAGAAATTCTCAGCATCCATGCAGCTATATCATCTTAGCTTGTATGTCTATCAAGTTGATTGGAAGTACTCACGCAGCTTCTATACCTCCAAGTCAAAAAACTTTCAAGTCAAAAAACTTCACGTCTCGCAATCAATCAAAACGCTTTGTCACATGGTCTTACGCTATGGAAACCTAGTATGCTCCTCTAGTTGAGAAGTTAAATGCCAGCCAGATGAATCGGTGAGGAGGCTAGTATTCGTCGCGAAGTTATTCTTCATGTTGTCAACGCGGGCACCAGTCACGGGCGACATGAGAGGGATTGCACCGCTGGAGATCCTAAGACTCGGTAATCCAAGACTTACACGGAGATGGACAGTCTCAGATTGAGTAGCAATGATCTGTTCACGTTTGCCTGCGATTCCCACTCTAACTCTGCTCCACTTTCAGCGTCGGCGCAGTTCTGATATCCGAGAAACATGATGAACGCTGTCTCACCACCAACTCAGCTGCCCATTCATGGCTTGATTTGATGCCGAGCCCTTCCAAGAGAGAATACTGCTAAGCTTGCCTTGTGTTGATATCCTCCTGCGAGACATGCCTACTCCCGCAAGTCTTCCACCCGAGTCAAGCCTTAGACCCTCTTTGCTCGTCGAAATGGGCCATTATCAGCCCGCGTCCTCAGCTATCAACTCCGCTAATCGCCATGTGTCCTGTTTACACTGCACTGCATCGCACAACAGCCAGCCACATCGAGAGAAAACAGACGCACCGCGAACGCGGAACAAAGATAGCAGTATAACGTGATCCATGACGAGGTGTGAAGTCGTGCAACAGATTGACTAGTCGCAAAAGAATATGGGACAGTCCATACGCAATGAGGCACCTGTATTGTGAACACGGAGGTATCGAGAATCGTCGGGCAGATAGGTATAGTGATGGGAGCCTCGCCGAGCCAAGGTGTATTCTTCTGAAGCGGAGGCTCAGCTTCATAACCTTAGCAACGACGAAAGAGACGGACAAAATGACGGCACGGATACTTCCATCGGGAAATCTTCCGAGCTTGTGGTTAGTAACACGTGGTAAAGTGACCGAGCTGTGATGCGGTTGTTCTACTTCCAACCACAAGACGGCCGGTTCAGACGATGACTTCTAGTCAATCGCCAAAGTCATGCCGAAACCAGTGTTTGCGTGCGCCCCCTACAGCATAGGTCCTGAGCGCATCGGCGTTCTTCGAAAGGAAGAAAGCAAATGAGAGATGCCGACTGGCAGTAATAAAGATTGTTGTGCGAAGTCAAGAAGAGATGTAATGGCCAACGGTGACGCATCAGGGTGCAGTCACCCGACCCAAGATACGTGTCTGCCAGGCAACGAAGGCCTTCCAACTCAGCCCAGGGGAAAGATCTAGCAGCTTCTCCGAAAGGAGTGCCATTCATGAGAAAGGAACGGCACCTTCCATTTGACATAGCAAGAGAGACACGGCAGTCACCCGACATAATCGCAGCACCTGTTTGCTCTCAAACTTACTCCATACGCCTTCCATTGGTGCAAACCTGCATTACACACAGTGAAGACAGCAGTGTAGCTGTATGCACAGCTACGGAGTTAAATCCAAGTCCAATTTGGCCAGCAACAGTGAATAATCGATGCGCCTTTGAAATTCACTATGACTGAGCAAGTTGTGTCGGATGACGTCGTCTGCGTGAAAGGAAGGAGACATTGCAGCATACTGACTGGCCAAAAGGGTGCCGTAGGACCCTCGCGGACAGGTAGCGTAATCAGCTGTGTACCTGTGTCGCTGGGCGAGCCTTGAATAAGGAACCCCAAGCCATCCATCAAGCCATCCATCGCATACAGGTTGTCGAGATGCCACGTGCAGCACTGACCGGGTGTGATCAGGCACACATCACCCGGGGTTTAGGTTAAGCCACTATGTAGGAAGTTGTACGTTGAGAAATTGAGAATCCGTCTGCTGCAGGTCGACATCGAGGCGGTGGATGTTGCCAGCGGGCGTCTTGATTGGGCCGGGACACGCCGAGTATTTGGTGGCCAATCTGACCCGCCCATGGTCGAAATGCATGAACTTTAAATCATCTACCCTCCAGCCGTTCGAGAACTTTGGACCGGTTGAAGCTCTGTGATTATGTCAGCCAAAGCAGCTTGCTGCAGTACACCTTCACCACACCTTTGCGTCCACTGTGTTCAAGTGGAACGTGGCCGGCTATATTGGCGCTGAGATCTTCCCTGGCGGGTGGGGGGTTCTTTTCTGAGTGGAAGCGTTTTCTCAGCGGAAATCGTTTTAGTGAGCCTTTTGAGTGAGTGAGTGGGGATCTCTCTGTGAGGGGCTTGGTGTTTCGGTGAGGGACGTTTTCAGCAGGAGCCTTTTCGGTGACTGGCCCGAGGACTGCACGGTGCAGACTAACGCTGCGGATTCAGACCGTTCTATCGCACGAAGGCTACTTCGCATGTAGCTTCCCATTCGATGCACATCAAAAGATGAAAGAAAGAGCAAACCTTTCTTCGGCGGGGCCAGCTTGACGAGGATGTTTTAAGGGCGGATGGATGACGCGAGACAGGTTCCGAATATCAAATCACCAGCAGCAACAGCACTAATCAATTAACGCACCTAGTGCGCAATAGAACTCCAGAAGCAAGTGTCTGATAGTGGGAATGAAGCTTGCTTAGTTGGATGCAGAGAGCTGGCTTACCGACTGTTGTCGAGTCTCTTGAATACAATGGACCGATTGAAAGCTGAGGTCTCATTTCGAACGAGATAGTAGTCGAAAGGCCCTAGTGTGATATCTGCTCGCAGGATACAGGTGGTGTGGTAATCTGCGCGGCGGTGATGATGGAGATGGCAATGTCAGCAGCAGTTGCAATTGAGCTGTCGGTGTGTTACCCCCATAGGTGGCCATAGAGGTCTCTCTGTGAAGCCCAGGCCATATTTGCCATCTTTGATTGATACTATGTGCCACGCGTCGACTGGTATTTATGCACGGCAATCTCGAAGGTCATAGGGTCGATAATTTGAACAGCCGTTATTTCATCATTGCGTCTTATTCATCCAAGCAGCAGCGTACGGTACTTGACCTCGAGAAGCAAAGCCTGAGTTAATGTTTCAACAGGGCTGGCTGCCAGAGCTATCTCAACAGGGAGCCTGTCCGAGTGAGTTTAAGTTTAGTTGAGAGGATGAGACGTGTTACAAACTCCTGCACCGTCCAAAATACTCAAAAGGGGAGTGATTTACTTCTTAACACCAGCAACATACGGGCTATGCTGAGAAGCTGGCAAGGGCGCTGAAATTAAAAGAGTATTTGCGTCACACGCCGCGGAGCATACAGGATGAGTAGGTCGTAAGTAGACAGAGAGAGGACACGACAGAGGAATGGCGCACTGATGATGGGTCATTACCACGGCCAGAGTGCATATACTTCAAGCCTTTGGGCAGCCGCGGCATGGCCGAACGTCAGGGTGTGGTCGAGAAGCAGATAATTTTGCCATTTCCAGGATTCCTGGTCATTTCAAGCTTGTTGCAGCGAAATAGCCTAACTGGCATTAAAGAAGATGCGCTAGTGAAGTTCACCAAGGTGAGGCACATGATCGTCGATAGGTTAGCCATAGAGGTTACGCTCACTCCACATATTTCCCCATCAGAGTCATACGGCAGTCAACAAGGTGCGCCTCCAGGCGGCAAACTGCAGAAGAAAAGTTAAAAGGGAAGAAGGATTGGCTGCAAATCGAAAAAGTGGAGGCGAATAGCGAGCCATCGCTAATGTTCAATCGGGTGCACTGTAGAATCCTGATGCAGCCCCAGAACGCCAGAGCCTGGTGTGCAGCCAAATGGGATAGGTGATTTGAGATAGCGAGGAAGAAAGAAGTTTAGCAGTCGAGCACCCCAAGGAGTTCGTCGCTCTCCGCTCTCCCTTTTGTCTTTTTCTTACAACCTTTCATCCATACTTTTGCACAGCTGGTCACCGCATCAAGAACATTCTGCCCGTCGTTCCCACGCGATTCTGCCCTCCAGGCAACCAACTAATAATTCTAATGTCATTCATGTTTTGTTCACCTATTCCTCACGCATCAGTCCATGAATTAAAATGTCCTTCCCTGTCTAGCAAGAGATTACGCAACTCGAATTTCAATACTTCGCTTATTATCATCGTGACTTCGACGGCGACACTGAAGCGAAGGCGGCTGGTCTGAATCCGCACACTTAAAAGTCTCAAGAGACAGCAGTTCCCTCATTAAATAGGCGCGAGGGATGACTCAGACACGCAGATACTACAGCAGGCGTATGAAGATCAAGTTACAGTTTCCACCCTATCGCCCAATGCGGAATGTTGCGGTCATCGCGCTTCGCCCCAAAGTGATTGTGAAACCAAAGGAAGCTGCGTTATGCCTTTTGAAAGTATGAAATTTGAGCTGGGTCATAAGTTCGAGCTGCAAAAATGTCCGTCGATATGTGGGTTGTTCTTTCGAGCTGAATGCCTGGTTTTCTGGCTAGCCACGGAGGCTTAACTTTAAATCCGGCCGAGAAGAAATCGATGGGAAACGGACTAGATCACAGGAAAGCGCTGGAGTATAGGTCAAAGTCACAATTTGAGTGAGCTCCGGAGAATTTCACGGACTCGTACTGGGTGGAAGGCTGCGAGTGAGGCAAAGAAGCGTCCGATTATATTGGTGAGATTTACCTGAGTGAGATATCAGCGAAGAGGTTTGTTTCCCATCGTTTCTTGCCTGATGCAACGTATCGGAGGAAACTGACATCGTGCAAAGGTTCCATTCTCGCGTCGCCCTTCAATCCATTCAAGTCTGGTATAGTTGACCATGGCATTGAGACTTCCTCGTTTGGTATGTCTCAAATAACCTTCCAGGGCTTTTTAGGGTATGCTTTAGACTCGTGGGATGCGAGAGTGTATACCCCTCGGAACCTGGACAGATGCTGAGCCCTGCAGGTATATCCCATCAATGTGCGGATGACAGCAAGAGCGCATCGAGATATATGAACGATGTAGCACCCAAAACCGTTGCTCGTGTCCCACCTTACACCCAGCGGGCATCCCAAGGGTCCACGGGCGCAGTGCCAAGCGGTTGCATTCAAACGCCCAGATGTACGTGAGCGCCAGGCCTTGCCAATACTTGTGCGCATACAAACATGGCTTTTAGTGTTCAACTTCTATGATATGGTTGGCGCACTAACTTGATTCTGTCTTGACCGGATCTATCGGCCCGCTATGAACCAGCGAAATTCTTCCATTTTCAACAATAGAAACTCACACGAGATATTCATGAGTTCATCCCGGACATTCAAAGCCATTCGCAATTGTTGGATGGGTTATATTTAAAATTAATGAGCTTCTTCTATTGTACAATCTTTGTCGTTAAAGTAGATATGGAAGAGTAGTGGAAGAAAGGTCTGATAATTCTTCCAGCTAGCCAGTTATTTGTGCGACGAGGTGTGCCGTGGTCGTTATCAAATAAGAATATGTCGAGGTTTGTTCCCATAGGGTGTCTTCACAGGTCAATCGACAGGATAGATGCCAGCTGAGGTTACATTATCTACAAATATCACCAGAATCACACCAAATAGAAAGGTTTGGTAAGGATTCTGATAAGTGCGGTAACGCATAGAGCAGAAAACGATGACGAACAATAGGGCACACAGGTGGCACAAGTTGCGACGATGAAAGACGATCCGGAGACTGAGAACATCCGGTTGTGTTTTGTGATGTTCCAATCCTCAATGGCTTGCTGTGAATGGTAGTGATGTTCCTGCCATTGAAGTTTGAGTCAATGTACCCTAGAAGCTAGCAATCCATTCCTCTCTACGGAATCTCTATATGGGTCTTGCGCTTCGGTTTGTTGACAGTTTGGTCGGTCTTTAGACGACGGTTGCAGTTAGGCGAGGTATTTGTCGTGAACAAGGATCTTGATATTGCTTTTGAAACAGTACATGTGAAAATACTGCTGTCTCGACGGGACATAGCTGGCCGACGATGGGGAGCCTGACAATGACCTCTGCAAAGGCGAAAGAGTACTTGACTCGATGAAACATTTGTCGAGAGGCGCGGTTATAACACTTTCGATGGTAATGCTTTTGGTTTGTGGCGGTTTCATGCGCATCACACGGCAAGGAAAGAAAACAAAAAGAAGATCATAATGAACAGCACTTTAATCACTGCCTCGGTACTTCTCATGACCCCGATAATTCAGGCGATATCAAACCTCCAGCACTTGTATTTGAACTTCTGGACGTCGCCGCAGTCGCTCGCAATCAAACAATGCCAGTCAGGATGGACCAAGAAAGCTTTACAAGGCAGTCTGCCCAGAACTACCTACAAAAGCCCAATCCAGAGTCAGAAATCAGCCACATCAATGCAACACAAGGTGCAGGGAGTGCATGGCACGTAATATGACACCTCATCTCTTCGTCATTGATTCATGCTTCGCAACGGGCTCAAGCAAAGTACGCGGCCAAAAAATGCCATCACCGCGCGTAACGCCAAGCTCGCATATTCATCGTTTTAAAGCATGATCATTGCACAGCCCTCGAAAGCACTTGCGGTTGACATTTCATTAAGGAAATTAAGGCTCAAGCAACGAGATTTGCTTGGTGAGAAACGCCGATGGCGAAGGCAAACTGTGCGGAACTGAACTGCGTCGAACTTGCCTTTGCTCTTCAACATGGTTCGACTGTAATCATCCGAAACATCGTCCTTGATCCAGAGTGACCATGTAATTATCGTCCGCCCTACTACCTTCGCGTTCCTGGCCGCACATTGAGCCACCTTTGCTGATTGTGTCTGGGATGGTTGGATGAGGTTCCCTAACGACGATGGTCCATATCGCGAGGCCATCAAACACGCAACCAGTTACTACACTGCCTTGCTGCCCACAACAAGTCAGCGGTCGGCTTTCCCCTCCAAAGTGGTCTGACTGCGAAAGTCGACAATGAATTGACTTGTGTCCCCTGGGAGTCGAAGCGTGTGCAGGCAGAACTAGCCAAGACCCTTTGTGAATTCCAACAAAACCCAAAGAAAAGCAGTACTGAATTCAAAACAACTATGGGAGCGAAGTGCCTAAAGAAACGCATACGCAGAACTATGCTTGGCTGACGCGAGACGTGTCGTCAGATGTTTCTCAGGTCAGATCGCCTTGAGAAGAGCCATAACGTACTTGTATCCCGGCCCAAGATGGAAAGTAGCCATCCAGGCCGCTCAGCTGCACACTACCGTCAGGAGGAATGCAAAGTACATGTAAACGTCGCTGCATCTATTCTTGCAGATCAGACACAAAGTAATACACAAGCACTGAAGTAGATAGGGGATACCAGACAGGCAACATCGTTTGTTGAAGTCAACACCTGCGGCACCTCTCAGATGTCAAACAAATGGCCAAGATTGTCACTATCGCCGACATGAGGCCAGGAGCTGATGCTTCCACTCGCTTTCATGCAGCATTCCCACAACGTACTCCTAGTCGAGACCCACAGAATTGCCCCATGACGCCACACATCTGCACTGCTTACTTTAGTCCAGAATCCTCTGGGCGCTTGTATAAATGCTGTGGCTAGTCGGCCAACTTCTTCGGAGGCCTTCTAAGTGGCTTAGGACTGTCTTCTGCTGATAAAGCTACCTACTATTGCGCGATCGTAGAGTTCTGCAACTGTACTTGTACATCATACCGGATGCCAGTTGAACGGAAACCTGCGAGCTATTGGTATTACCGCAGCCAATTTGGGCATATCAGTGCTTTGTGGCATTTCTGCGCCGCATGTAGTCCGAAGGAGGCCGGCTCTGCACGTTTGATGCATTGATCATCGTCAGCTTTACCTTCGAGAAGTAGGGGATTCGGGCCTCTATATGTTGTCTGCTCTGGGATGCTGTGAAATGAGGGCGCTCACTAGCCGGGAATGGGCAGCAACCTCATCGATAGTTGTGTATTCGCTCGCGACTGATCGTGCCTGGTTGAAGATGCTGATGTATCTGGTTGCGAAGTGTTCCGGTGAAGTGATCCGGTGTAGCTCGGTCGACATGTCGAGCCTGCGGGGGCCTGCTCATCCGAGGTAGGGTGCAGACGCGGGGTGTCCCGTTCGTGCCGCTCTTCGTCAGGTCGTCGGTATTGGAGACTTCCTAGAGGCCTTGTCGGCCCGATGATGTTCACAATGCCATGGTGGATTACACACCAAAATTACAACGAACTGGAAGAGTTCTTGAGGGATCGCGGAGTATGACAGCATTGATTTGTTGCGTCGTTCGTCGTACCTTCGTCTTGGCAGGAAATCGGGACCTTACGGTGCGCACATGGGTCGAGATGTTGGCGGTGATGACGGTCAGCTGGTTTCGGAGGTGGAAAACAGGTTGCAGCTGAAATCTTCCGCGTCCCCAGACATTTGCACCATGTTTACAATGGAAGGTGTCATGAAGGTCGTTTGAAAAGTGAAAGCACGCGGGTTGTGGATTTCAGTCTTCAGCGCAGCCAACGTCAACTGTGTTGGCGTGGGCGGTGTGAAGCGTCTCCATGTCCATTCCCTTTTCCGTTTTCATCCTCACTCACCCCATGTCCCATCTCTGTGGGTGTGCCGTCATGTCAGAAACCTGGCTGGCCTGCTTTCCCGTCAGCATCAGGACCAACTTGCAAGAACATCGCCTTCGTCGTCGCCAACCTTGCCGACCTCAGCAGTTCTACAGGAATATATCGATTGGTAGGTTATCAATATTTGCAGGACTGACAATGTCGTTGCTGGCATGTCAGTCATTTACTCATGAAAGACTTACTTACAAGGTTTATTTGACACTTCCAATAATCTTCTCACAGGTTGCGGAATGCCATGACAAACGGGCAACCCAGTCCGCAAGACAACCTTAATATGGCTGAAGTGTGCACCGGTGGGGTTTAATTCCTCCCAAACTCCTAACTCGTCTCTGAGCCTACCAACTGGTATTTCTGCCCTCTGCTTCACGCAGCTCTGGCGGCCACTGACAATTTTGATCATGGTCTCTTGATGGATTCTATGTTGGGGGAAAGGAATTGTGTCCTCGCGCTGCCTTCAATAGCAAATTGATCCCCTTCGGCACAACCGTAACATGCAACGCTGGCCTAGCATCAGCACGCTTTCGGGTGATCTGGCATGCGGACTTTTTTCGGCGTTCTGGCCCTCAGGATTTCTTCGCGCAAGCTAGCTTCTGCACTTTCTTTGATGGCAATACTAGGACATATCTCTCCCACAGACAACATTTGACCCCACTAACGCAAATAGTCATAATCTCGTCACAGTCTCTCGCGTCATGAAGATGTTGTCACCCCTCGACAAAGCCTTGAACGATTGGCATATATCCTCGAATGATCCTGCGAACTTCTGGCGGATCATGGCATCGTAAAGCCAATACATGAATCGACGCGCCATCAGCCCCCACAAATCTCCAATCAGCTTCACCCAGAACCTTCCGTGGATCGTCGAACACTTCGATCCTGCTGGCGCAACCATCATGGTTGAACCTTGATTGCGAACATCTGCTCAATTCAGAGAAGAAGGGGTTTCTCGACGAGATCGGGAGTATTGCAATCTGCGGCCAAGAACAGTCGCCTCGGCGCAAGGTTCTGACCTCAATGAACACAGGACTGCTGCAGACCAGCACGTGAAGACGGTATGGAGATGAACACGCGCCGTTTTCAAAAAGTTCTCGGGGAGCCTTGCCTAAGATATTTTACCAGACTTATCGTTCCTTCTGATCTGTCGAAATAAACTGGTCTCAACAGATTGGTTCGTATGGAGAGGTCTCTAAGTCAGGTCACCAGGCTTCTGATGATGCACGTGTCGAGTATTAGTGGGAGGAATACGCAGAACATGTCGCAATGCAAGATCCGATGGTGAGTCCTTCAGGTTCAAGGACAGAGCCAGATCCGACAAGTTCCATTTCGGACGATCAGATCTTGCGGGCACCACTGTTGCGTCCTCGGTTGCGGCTGCGACGCTGTCTCTTTACAGGCATACGTCCAGACCCTGAGTGATAGCTGTTCTTCTCTGTTTCCCAAAGTCTAACCACCACAGTTTTGATGAACGTCTTTGGCAAATGCTCACACTCCATCCTTTGTATCAATACCACATGGCCAGGCACTACCATCTTGGCCCCCAGACTTATCAAGATATGCGGCCCTCGCCAACCATGATGGAAGCAGATGCCCACTTTCAGGGACCATATCTTTAGAAACCTGACCATGCTGCAGCTTGGAACCCTCAAGGTGGCTTGGCATTCCTTGAGTACGGTGTATCCTTCGCTGGCACCTCTGTGATTCATCGCAACTGTTGTTACTCCAGCAGACCAGAAAATAAACTCTTTGGGTGCACCAACGCAGCCAAGCTTCTCCGGCTGTATAACGACGGGAGATTGAGATTGTTGTGGAACCCGCTGAGGCCAGGTTATCTAGCATTCAGAGCATGGTTCCATACATTCAGGACGTGTGCAGTGGCACCGTCTCAGTGGGTATCCAGTACAGATGAGGATTTGCTGTTTTGTTGAGTTTTACAGGCACAACCAAGCGACTGTGGTCTCTTTACTGAATGCCACGAATGGGATGTACATCGCCTGATAAGATGTAGCTGAACTGGTGTCCGGGACCATCGCTTCTCCACCGGGACTCTCAGCTTGACCTGAAGGTTGCACTGCACACGTCTGTCAGCACCTCTGTCAGCAGTGAAAGCTTCCACACCGGCACCTCCATGAGCCCAGCCCCATGTAACTGCAGCTGCACCTTGGGAACCCTGCTCCATCCCTGGTCGCAGTGGGACTCTGTAGATTTCAAGGAACTGCGTGGCTGTGACTTGGGTCGAAATCTCCCACAAGCCGCCACGTCAGCAGTGTTGACCATGCCAAAAGGTCGTTGGAGGTGGCGTATCGGGAAGAAACAAACCAGTGATTGAGACGGCGACGAGAATGAAGAAGCTATCACTGATGACGGGAGGCAACAATGACTTCACATGGCGGAAATAATGTGGCAGCTCTGCCGTTCCAGCAGTACTTAACCCTCAGAGAATGCACCATAATATCATTTCACACGATGATTTCCGTTCTTGCTCCATCTCGAATTGATGAGTTCGCGGTGGAACAGGAAGCTTTTTGGTTTTGCTTTTGGTTTCAAAGGTCATGAGTTCGAATCAGCCGTTGCGCGTCTTTTTTTCAAAACACTGCTGTTGCTTTTTCACTCAATATACCGCAGAAAACTTTTGTTGAACGTTAATCGGAGTGCTTTGGGAATGCTTACCCAACGGTTTTGACCCGCTAAGGTGGCTTCCTTTAGCGGCATCTGCGATGATATCCCAACAGACAAACTGGGGGATTAGGAGGTTGCTGGCATTTACTCTCGGCTCCGGTAGCGAGCTAACTACCACCGATATGTGGCATCTTGCCGAATGCCATGTGCGAAGGGCTGAATGCCGGCAGTGACACCACCCCAGAGTCCGCCAGGCTCCGAACTGCATGTCAGCTAGATCTCATGCTCAGCGCCCGAGAGAGGTCCCTGCGATCCACTGTCTTGTGATCTGGCGCGACGGCTGGCTATAGATTGAACGTGTGCGACCAAAGTTCGGGTAGACGAGCACACTCCCGGCGTCTGAAAGAATCCCACAAGCTGGCTGAACAAACCGACTTCAATGCTTCTCTTGAGACGGACCCAAGGAAAGACAGCTTCAGACGGACTCGAAAACATGGAGAAGGACGCAATACTAAAGTGTGCTAGTTCCCCACCATTGTGCGGAATTCGTATGTCTCGCACATGGCGTGTTACTCTCAGCAACCACTAGTGCGAGTTGAAGGTTGATGCAGTTGTTGCAGCCAAAACCGCCACCGAGGAGAAAATGGTGTGTTGTAGCGTGGTAAGAACTGGACAGGGGAAACGTAAGTAGCAGCGCATCATCACATACATTTACATTGATAATGACTTGGCAAAAAGGTCGAAACGTCGGAGTCGGGCGGGAAGCAATTGACCTTTGGAACAAAACATTGGACGGAAGCCGCTCAGCAGATATGGATTGTGCCTCATATGAAGACAAAAGGTGAGTGACGATCAAGACGGCGTGGCCTGTTTCCCTCTAGATCCATCCAATGGCGGCAAAGAAATTATCAGCTTGTAATTCGACTACCTGGTGGCGGAGGACGGCAGCAATTGACAATGCCCAGAGGAGAAACTACGGGAACAGGGCCATAAATTCTTGACATTCGGCCATCGCTAGACTTTGACGAGATGATGCTTCCTCGGGACATGCCAGACGTGAACGAGGAGGGGAATATCATGGAAGCAAAGCGGGACACCGGCACGTAGAAACATGGCCGCGGCACAATCTCAACTGGCAGACCCCTTCGTATGCACTGTTTCGCTCGCGGCCGTTTCATCATCCTGAAAGATCCGCCAGCTTTACGTGTACCTCTTGCGGGAACCCCTGATAAGGCCTCGTGAAGTCAAGCACCTCACAACAAGACACGGCGACTCCGATAGGAGCACCGTTGCCAGATGAGTCAGGTACAGGCCACAGCGTTACCATTATCAATACAGAGCCAGTGACGACTAGAGAGGAGGACCTGGCGCGATCGTTGCTTCGGGGACGAGGTGTTAGCTAGGACACTGGATAAATGTACAACGCCAGCGGGTGGTGCACGCCCCGAAAATGTTACGGAATCGACGCCCGGCGGCGACTGGGTAAAAGACGCAACCAAGCCACAGAAGCAGTGCAGGCATGAGACTGGCCATGGGGTTGAACCTCTGCGGCTCGTAGTTGCCGAGATTCGTAATCGCAGAGACACGGTGCGAGATGTGCGGTCGATGAGCTTCATGGTCGACATGGGTGCAAGTTGTAGGGCCAAATATTGGTCGGAGGCTCCTAGCCAGAGAGGCAAGAGGGCGAAGAGACAGGATTGGAGTTTTCGGCTCCGAGTTTTGCTCGTAGAGGTTCGCGTTTGCAGTGATGTGTGCGAAGAGGTTCTCGGTCGGAAAGGTTCTCGGTCGCAAAGGTTCTCGGTTGGAATGGTTCCCGATCGGAAGGGTTCTGTGTCGAGGCAGTATGGAAGGCTGTCCTAGCTCATACATGGTTAGGAAGCGTCTAGAAGCGACGCGGAGAATGTGTTCCAGACGACTGGGAAGACTGACCTGTCAAGGAGGTGCAGCGAGACGCTGAACAAAAGTGACAGCAGCTGCGCAGACCGGATGAGGTGATGACGAAGTCATAACGATCGAGATGGGAATTGCGTCGCCATTCTCAGGACAGCTTGCTGTGGCGACGTTGGTAGTGCTGAAGACAATGCCGGCGAGAAATGGACAAAAGGAAAACAGAGAGGCCCGCGCTTCTTCAAGGAGCCTGGCTGAGGAGAGAAATGGCAAGAATGAACAGCTCCCGAGCATCTACCTTACCTTCCCGCGCGCCCAAAACGGCAGGACACCCGCAACGAGGACATTCGCAAGGGTGTGCGATCGGCGTCCGTTCCTACCTTACTTGGGGCAGGACCCAGCTGATGCTCTGGTATTCCAGGACATGGATGGGCTGTGAAGAAGATGAGCAGCAGTGAGGAGTCCTGCTCCCTTCCCAGAGAAAGCCCTGCGTCCAACAGTTGAGGCCATCAGCGGGTCACCCTCCCAATGACAGAGGTCAGACACTGGACTCACTTTCCTGCATCAAAAAATTTTCGGTTGCGCAAACGCTGTGAAGTGAGGCACCCTGCAGGTAGGACCATGTGTCTTGGTGTACCTGGAGCTTCCAAATTGTCCGCAGAGTTCGCAGTATGCCTGGCTCGAGAGACATCCCTGCGTCGTGTAGCATTCACCCTCTTCGGTATGCAGGGCGACAACTGTGTCATTCATTCACAATGCGGCCATCAGAGCATGTCCTCGATACCTCGGGAGGTTAGGATCGTCTAGAGGTCAGGCGAGACCTTGAAAGCCCCCGAAAATGCCATCGCATGCGGGACGATGAGGACGCAGGCGAGCGATCGGCCGCAAAGATACGTGCCTTATCGGTATCGGATCTGAGGGTCGCTACCATTTGATTGAGTCGCTGCGCTGCGGGGTAGAGTGGAGTCGCTGCCATCAGGAGACGGGACACTAAGGTACCTAGAGTCGCTGCCAGACGTGGAGTCGCTGCCAGACGTGGAGTCGCTGCCAGACGTGGAGTCGCTGCCAGACGTGGAGTCGCTGCCAGACGTGGAGTCGCTGCCACAAGTGGTGTCGCTACCACAAGTGGTGTCGCTGCCAGAAGTGGAGTCGCTGAGAGGAGTGGAGTCGCTGCCAGCGGCACCCATACGTCAGTGCAGTTACTTCAGTGTTCCCTGCCCTTACTGGGGTCGGGTGTCCCTTGTCGCGGGTCGGCCCGTCCTTTCCACAAACTCTTTACCAACGCCACTGCCAAAGACAGAAACAAAGACATTGTGACCGCCGTCCGTTCGGACAGCGTACAATTGTCCTGTCCCCGGTGTGCCTGAAAGAGCGCGACCTGTTGGACTTTCTAAGCCTCACTTGCATTTTTCAATTAAATTCGTCTAAAGTCTGAGACTTGAGGTGCACTAGAAGGGTTTATCAGGAGTAACGGCGGCGTGAACAGAAATAACCCACTCCGAGCAGTGACTGCAATCACAATTGAACGAATGTCCCGATCGACGAATTCCCCGACTTTCCCACTGCAAGATTCATTGGCAGTGTTTCGAGTACAGGGCACCCTTGCGCCCTGTCTCTCCACCGCCAGATGAGGGTCCCGTCGTGACCAATGCGACAACATCACCCGCATTTTCATCGCAGAGCTCCAATTCAAGCATAATCGTCAAGCTCACAGTCATCCCATACCTTCCCGCTTGAAAGACACATTCCAGTCAGGAGAATGGAGTTCTGGGTAGGGGCCTGAGCTGCCACTTGCTACGCAGCAGCTGCACAGCCTTTTCCAGCTCGAGGTTGCAGGCATGGTCACGTCTGCTATTATTGAGCAGCTGCCGACTTTTCATCACCTGCCAATTCTGACCACCGCCACGGTTGCCTGACGTCGTCACTCTTCGCCTACCTTGGGGGTCTCCAGTCTTCCTGGTACCTTCCATGGGCAACCATCTGGATGCCTTGCCCCACTTCATCCGTGAGCTGCTTGGCTGGAGAGCCGTGTGTGACCTTTGGAAGGCTGGAACCCTGGGCAGGTGTCTGCGCAGTCCGAAAAGGTATGACCCGTTGGCACCTCCTTCTTTCTGGCTATGTCACTTGTACTTCCCGACTTTTGGCCGTGACGATGATACCTACCGACACCACCATCGCGCACCCAACGCCACTTCGTTGCATTTCGTCGAGGTTCTCCTCCTCCCCAGAGCAAAGTCGATTCCTCTTCCGCTCGATGCTCCTTCGCACCCCCACCATCCCGGCCAGCCACTGTCCGCCGCTTGCTCTCCGACGCACCCAGCAGCTTGCGCAACAAAACCGCCATAACGCCTTGCAGCATCGCAACTCCATTGAAGTGTTTCTGGCGCCCCTCAACACCCTATCTGAGTCTCGCGCCTTCAGCCCTTGCTGCAGCTGGTGGTGGCATATCAGAGCTTGCCTCCTTGGAAAGCCAACTTCATCGAGCCAGAGCCCTCTCACGACCTGTGCCCCCCAATCCTCCACTCCGATACCTAACAACTTCATCCCTACATGTGCTCACCACTACTGGGTTTCCCTTGAGCCTGCAACATCAAATTTCACAGCCCATCAATCTGGATGGAAGATTAATAACGTTGATGGCGTGATGTCATAGGCGACGATACTGACGCGCCTAGTATCCCCGCGAAAGCACCGTCACAGGAAATCTGCGAGATGTCAACTCCCAACACCCCCCATGAAGCACTCTTCGCACACCTTCCACCATCTGAACCGGCCTTGGCCTAAGTACGCTGCATCATCGACCCCTGGGATACTGAGCGCCTGCTGTCGGACAACCTCACAGTCAGCCTGGCCAACACTCCCGATTGCAACACTCTGCCACTGATTGCACCTTCATTCGGCGCCGACAGCAACTCGGCGAGTTCAGTACATCGCCGGCAGCAGCAGGTACATCGGCGCCGCACTCGCCGTGAAGATCCCACCGCTCTACCTACCTCGGCAAGCAACGCTTTTCCCAATCTTAACAATCTTCGCCAGCATCAGGGCCTCGGACGATAGAGATCAAATAACCCAACGTTGCGACCGATTTCAACGCTCCGACTCCTACGAGAGCCAACAGTCATGGGTATCGAACCTCGGGGAGAACCACGAAGCTCGAACACTGCCGACTAACAAGCCCAGCGCAAACTCCCGCCATGGGCATGCTGCCTTCAACCTCCAACCCAGCCCTCGCCCCTTCTGACCTCCGCTACTGGCCACGTCGTCCAGACCGCCCACAACATCTCCAAGATGTGTGTGAAAATTTCAATTTGGACAGGGGTTGGTTCCCAACGATCCGGACCCAGCTGTTGGAACCCAGCAGCACCGTCCACCCCGTGAGCCATTTGCCGCGAGCTACTGTGGGGAAATGTCACGAAACACAGCAGCCAGGTGTTGAAGGGAGTGTACGTCACCAGCCCCGAGGAGGTCCATCGGCCTCATCGACCAAAACGGTGCGCCCGCAGGCGGTAGCGTGCTGTACGAAAGCACAATGGAAAGTTGAAAGAAGGAGAAAAGGGAACGTCTGTTGAGGTAACGTCCTGCAATCTCTACTTCATTCGCTTTCTTTGACCTTGCCATACCTCGTAGTTTCTGACAGCGCTTTTATCGGCAGGTTCCCTCGTCGCATCTTGACGCCATCCAGAACATTATCGACGAGGCTGCTGAGTACCACGACAAGACCCTCTCCATGAATCCCGTCATCAATCCAATACGATCCCGAATTACGGATACTCTGGCTGCATTGAAGACCAGGTCATGGGAGAATGTCTTTCCACGGCTGCTTTGCCTGCTTCTGTCCTTGGTTCCCAGCGTCTCTAACAAGGAGGACGACGCGCCAACGAATCCTTTGGTCAACCTGATTTTCGGCTTTACGTCAGAGTTTCAAGCAATTGCATCGGAGCCCCGTCAGCACTGGAAGCCAATGACAAGGCCGGCCAGCAATCGAAAATGCTGATTTTTGCCAATGAGCTGAGCCAAACAACTTTCTCAAGAATGCTCGTACTCGCAGGGGTATGGAAATTTTGCTTTGGGTAGGAGTCATACGGCAGTTAACAAGGTGTGCATGCAGGCGGCAAACTGCGAAGAGGAAAACTTAGAAGGGAAGAAAGATGGACAGGAATCAACCAAAACACTACAACAATGGCTCCGCACGTCTCTAGCAAGGACGACGACACAGCGAAGGACGTTCTTTTCAAGATGGAGCAAGGTTGTCAGTCTCGCCGCTGCGGGGAAGGACGTCTGGATTTCGGAGCACAAGAGATATGAAGAGGATTGACAAGAAGATTGGCGATGGTTTGGTTTTCAGACATTCCAATGGCTCAGAATTTCCGGTGGATTCAATCACGAAGAGATGCCCAAATTCAACGCTGTCCTTCGTTTCAAATTTCCACCGTGGTAAACTGTCTCCAGGCGCATGCTTTGCTTTCTCTGCGATATGCATGAGCAAACTGACCTGAAGCCTTCAGCCCGGTCCCAAATGTTGACCCTTTACCAATGCGTGCCTGACTATCATGCCGGAAAACAGTCCACCAAACCTTCCGCAGCTCCCTGCGAGCATCATTAGCCCTTCCTGTGTGTATACTCAACGAAACGAGATAAACATGGCCAGATTCCAACGGCTTGCGATGACCGCTCTGCAATACGTTCGTCAGACTCGGGCCTCGATATATCCTACGCCTCACTTGTTGGGAATAAGAGGGACGTCACGAATTTCAGTGTCTGTGTGCAATTAGGCCTCGACCATGTGGTTCGATATGGTTGGACAGCCCTAATTTGGTGAAGCCCCAAGAGTATCACAACGAGCTTCGTCTTTATGCTTCAAGCCGTCATCTCTTTAATCAAGTACAGCAACAAATTCAGGCTCTTGACGATGATGGCACGTACTACCCGAGAGACGACTGCTTCACGGTCCCCATTCCTGCACTCGTTTCAAATCCATATTGTCTCCGCTGTTAGTTCCGTGGCAGCGAGATCGTTCCACCAGAGTAATCGCAATCCTATCAATGCTTCTTTCCTGCAGGACAGCGATCTATTCTATCTCAGCCCTCTGATCTCAAAGCCAAAGGTCCCCATGTCCCATTTCTGGCAGAATCATGGCTTGTTTTCTTCTTGCAAACCAAACACTGCTAAAACAAAAGTCCTGAACCCATACAACAAGTTTGTGCCCCCTCTCTAGCCCCGTTTGCCTTGTGTGCTATTGCTTCAACTACGCGCAGAATGTTTCCAGTCCTAGTAGTACAGAACGCTAATAGCTGGATTCAATGAATTCGTGTTGTGATCGATCGCAAAGACGGCACCGAGCCACCAGCCCAATCTAGCCTCCACACTGCTATTGTTGTTTAGGAGCGTTCACACGGAGGACTAACATGAGGCACAGGGGATGGCAAGATGCCCAGCCGCATGCACAAGCATAGGCAAGAGGGGAAGGATTCAATCACTTGAGTAACCATCTTCGCCTGGACCTCTTCTCAGAAGCTAAGCCCTCCCTGAACTGACATTCCTTCGATGTCTTCAGTCGCTTCCTCCTGTATGTCAACAAGGTTCACACAGACTCCGAGATCGCGGCCGGATGTGACGTGTCTCTGCTGATGAAGGCGGTTATAATTGACATCAACCCTGCGAATGTCGCAGATTCCCACAGCGCGGCGCAATGCTTCTTGACTTTTCGTCTGAATCGCTCACTTTGAGAGGCCAAGTTTTCCCATTGAGAACTCGGGATCCCGTCCGTGAACCCCACTTCTCAGACTCTGTCTCTCACGGTCTGAATGTTGATGAACCGCTGAGACATTTCAGCCAGGTTCAGGGTGTAATATGGAACAGCGAGACTCTGCGCAGGCCGAGAGGACTAATATAGTGGCCGTAACCCGCCGCTCAGGAACCACGGAGACCTGGGCAGCGTTTGAGCCCTACTGACAGGGCAAAGTGTCGGAATGAATGCGAAAGGTTCGTAGTCGAGGGCATCAA
Source organism: Colletotrichum sp. SAR11_240 (assembly GCA_025328625.1). Taxonomy (NCBI): domain Eukaryota; kingdom Fungi; phylum Ascomycota; class Sordariomycetes; order Glomerellales; family Glomerellaceae; genus Colletotrichum; species Colletotrichum sp. SAR11_240. Next base: position 53,003 of record JAKMXA010000096.1, on the reverse strand, counting down.
CTGCCCAAGCATGTCGTACCACTCAGGAGACAGGTCCTACATCCCATGGACAGTAATCAAAAGAGTTCATGATGCAGAATGACTTCCACATGGCCCACTCCACCAAAGGATGGCCTCGTAGGCGGTTACCTGCGTGGCGTGCGTTTCTTCTTGGTTCAAAAACAACGCTCCCGTCGGAGAGCACACTGCAGACACTTTGTTTTATCGCAATTGCTTCAAGATCCAAGACTATATTGATACTACCTTATGCAAGTTGTAGAGTGCCTCGAATAGTGCATCGCCTTTTGGAGTCAGCCACGGTATGCAAAGCAGGGCCTTGGCACTTTCTGCACTGCCGTGCTTCGGAGGTCTAAAGAATGCATCCGTCTTTAAATCGTCTCAGTTGTCAATCATGCTGATGGAGCCATCGCAACTATTATTCCTGTATTAAGCGAACCGAATATGGCCGTCATGGCTTCAGAAGAGCGGATGATCTACAGGGAGGATTCACAATAGATTAATACAAAGGGAATGCTTGTGACGATCCTTAAGCATCCCATATATCTCCTGGACTACGAGAACGATTAATCGGTTAGTTGTAAATGACGGAAAGATCTTTTGGTGACGGCTGGATTGCTGGAACGATGTGAGGCTTCGGGGGATAGAGAGGCCCTCGAAGGCAGTGGCCTGGAGTGATGCGATCTGGAGATGGACAAGCGTTGAGGGGATGGTCTTCCTCGATGTTGGTTATCCTCGTGAACGCCTGACTCGTTGAAGTCCGCTGGTAAAACACTAACCGTCCGTCTTCCACAGATCGTGTCAGTATGGTTTGTTGCTTGTTTTCGCGCCGTCCATCTACTTCACGGCGTCGAACCCGGTCGTAACATCGATACATTCCTCGATTTTGCCGCGCCTGACTACATTGGCGCTGTATTATTCTAGGCTCGTGTCAAGAAATGCGCCGTTAATTTGTCTGGCTGGAGTCCCCCTCGATGAGTGCCTGCACCTGTGGCGAGATGTCAGCAAATCCAGAACGTGCTCGCCGCAAAGCTTCTTCAACATATCTCAAACAGAAGCCTTAACATTAGTCTCACGCCCGCTTTGCCTCTAGTAACTCATGAAACGATGTTCGCAAGTCCAGATATATGTCAGGTCGAGTGGCGATAGACAATTGACGCCGGTGTGGGTGGATGTGTGAAGGTGGCGGAGGACCTCTTGGCCGTTGTTGGTGATGTAAGTTGCGACAGCCAGCGAAAGGCGGACAGGGTTTATTTCCAAGGCCTCGACATGCTTCCGGCAGTGTCACGGTTTATGAGCGAAAGATTGAAAGGTTGCAGATCTTCTTGGAAAGGAATCGGAAGCACGCGGGTGTGGGCAGAGCTTCTGGCGCTAGTAATGCACCAGCAAAGCTTGCCTAAACCCGAGCATTTGTAAATGTCGGCGCGGCTTTCAAGACATCTCAGGCTAGGCGATTGAATGTGTATGAATAGACATGGCCGGGTCGGAGGTGGAAGAAGCAGCCAGTTTGGAGCGAATTTGGTGCAGACTCGATAGCAGGGAACCGGTGATCCGGATTTGACCGGTCCTTTGGGTCTGGCCAAGGCGACCATGCTGAGGCAACACCACATTTGCACGGAGTCGGTTTGGAGTTTGAGGGGCCAGCTTTGGGAGACGGGTATCGCGAAACCCAAAGGGTTAGACATTGATTGGGAGGTGAGGGTGCGGCCTAGGCCGGGACCCTGTCCACAAACGGTCAGTAACGGTCAGCGGCAGACGAGAGCCTGGTAGCCAAGACGACCGAAGCATACCATTCCAGTGTTACCAAGATCATCGACATGGCCCCGCTCCGCCGAGATTGCAACAACGATCCTTATCAGCAAACACACTTTTGCTCTCCCGAACCCCGGGCTCCGATACATCAAACACTCTTCAATCACACCCGTGTCAGACTCAACATCCACACCTGTGCTGCTGCTAATGACGCCATAATGGTGGGCATCTACATGCAGGGTCGGCAGCCTTTTCCGTTAGAGCCACGCTCTCATCCTTTTGCAACTGTTGAACACACGTCTTGGACAACCTTCATAGGATTGCCAAGCCTTCCATTACGCCCTGTCTTTGCCTAGCACGTATGACCATCGCCAGCAGCGTCCTTGGCGAGGCATAGAACGTGTCCTTCGACCGCCCCGCTGGCGCCGTCAGCGACCCAACAAGCAACATCGCCCACCGCTGTTATCCGAGCTACTAGTCGCCCCTTACATTTTCTAGCGTCTACCATGGCGCAGACCACTAAGCACTTGTCCGGCGCCGTTTAATACTGCCTCGACACCTAGGGCGAGGCTGTCGACACTCGCAGCCCGCAGGGACACAGCGTGAGAAGGCCCAGGACATGCCATACTGCGTCGTTTGGCATGAGATGAAGTGCTTTAAGATGCGCTCCTCCGCCTCAGGCACTACTCTAATTTGTGCACTTCAAACTTTTGTCACGTCTACTGAAGACGCTGTCTGTTCCGCTGACACCTGGAATTGTGGGATGACAGAGGTGATGGGCGACCTCCTTCCAGTAGCGGGTGGTCATCAGTTCGGTTTGACATATCGCGTTCTGCCGACACCTTGAGACAATCATACCGACCTCCTCTTATCCATGATCAAACTGGCAAATCTGAGCAGATGCTATGCGTAACGGCCGGCCTCGGCATTTGCCGTTTCCGAGAGCCAGTGACAAACCACCCCTGATTCCAGATCCCACGACGAGATTGTTGCTCATGTCGCAGCTATCAAAGCATGGCTGGCGGCGCAATTCTGACGAGAGCTCTTGGCAAATTGGTTCATGTCGACAGCACTACCCACCGGACTCCAGCCAACTAGGCATTCCCGTTCGCGCTTCTTCCGACTGAAGCGAATGTGACCCCTTTCGCTTCCATCCTTGGTGCTTTGCTTTTCGGAAACGTTCCTCAGAGCTGCTGCTGATGTGGAATCATTTCAACGAGAAGTAGATAGTAATCCAGCAGACCATCGTTCCATTCAAAGCTTGGCTTGTGAACAATCTACAATATCAAAGACAAGCACTAAAACAGAGCCAGCCAGTGTCGGAGGCAGTCCAAGACCAGGACCAAAGCTAATTCCACTAAGATTGTCTCCAGAGGTCCGTGAGATGCGACAAAAACACCCAAAGAAACTAACGGCAGTCATTCGCCTCAGTACTAAATCTTCACTCCAGCCGCTAGATTACCTTGTCATACTCGCACAGATAAACAAGTTCGTCTTCCTGAACAACCCCTCACCATTAGTCCATCACATAACTGCGAAGAAGAAAACTTAGAAGGAAAGAAAGATTAGTCCATCACTACACATCACATACCGCAAAGCAGTACGGCGACTTCAAAGTTTGTTTCGCAAGAATACCCCCATGTAATACCTCCAGCCCCCTCGCCTGGCATCCATTGTTCCTTATTTCCATTGCTCAAGCCCATTGCAACACCACTTACAAGCCAGATCTCGACCTAACACCTACAGACGACATCGATATTGCGAATAATGGCAGCTGTCTCTACCACTGAATCGATGTAGTGCAATCTTGTTCGATTCCAGATTGTTTGAGTCGCCGAGAAAAACGACATTTGTACTCTTTGAGCTAGACCGGTCAAATCATCATCTTTAAAGTTATTTCCTGGAATCTATTGATCATAAGGGCAACGCATCATTCTCAAGCACAGGTACTTTGCCGTTGCCGACTAGGAACTGAACGCAACGCTGAATGGAACTCTTGAAAGAGTCGCGGGAAACTCGGTGGAGAAAGGGTGAGGGTGCCGAGATATGGCCCCTCAAGTCGATGAGACCGATGACCATCAGCCCATGGGTGCCCACGAGCCAGGCTCAGGGCCGCGCTGGACTCCAATGTTGGACCGGACACCTGCAATTTGCTTTCCAGGGACATATCACCAAATTGTGTGGTGTTTTCTCCGCTGTTTCTCCCTAACGTTCTTCATGAAGAAGAACGCCGCTCATGGGCATTTATCTGCTTGCGTTGCGAGTCTCTTGATTGTGAATTTGTCTCTGTGGTGTTTGTCGATGGCTCAGGCGGTCCTGAAGGCAGACCGAGGAAGCACTGGGGCGACTTCACAGTCTCATTCATTGGCACTAAACGTGATCTGCCTTGAGCCTCCCCTGATACCGTGTCCCTTCAAGCGTACCTGTCGCAAGCTGACTATCTCACCGCATCATATTGAAAGTCAACCCTCTCGCAGGCCTGATCTCATCCACAACCTTCTTCCATGGGTCCAGACAAATCACGACCGTCTGGTTGCGTCCCGATCGGGTTTTCTTACCGTAGAGTTCAGGCAACCGGTGTCTGGTTTCACGCACTCTGATTCAGGAATCTCGACCCAAACTATGAGCTTAGCATTTTTGTTGCGCTCCTTCACTGTTGCGTTTTTAGGTATGCCTATCAAAGCCTATATGAAGCGCGAAAGCATGTATGAGCAGGGAGAAATATTTGACTCCAATTTTGGGTCTGAACTCCTCGGTCGGCGTCGATCTGACTTGAGATTGACGCTGTCCCTAGACGCTTCCAGCACCTAGGTCTAGTCTGGTAACTCATGAGAAGTGCTGCTGCAGGCGTTAGAGCTTTCAGACCGACATGCCTGCTAGGGTCCTGAAGTGAAGCGGAAGACCGTGCCTACAGGCCAGCGATGGAAAGCGAAACGTTCGACACAACTGGTATTATGGGGTACCTCACCCCTCTCATGTAAGGCTTTCTTGTTCATTCATGTGAACCAACCAATTATAACTTCACCTGAGGGATTCACCTACGACTAAAATGAGCCTCCCTTCTTCAAACTGCCCTCACTGCCTTTTGTGGCTTAAACCTCACACCTTGTAATGGTTCAATCCTCACAGGCTCCGACCTCAGGCTCAGAGCTCACAGGTTCAGAGCTCACAGTGACAGCTCTCACAATGAGCTCACAGTTTCCAATCCCACTGGCTCAGAGCTCACAGTGACAGTGCTCACAATGACAGTGCTAATAGTTTCCGATCTCACTGGTTCAGAGCTCACAGTCTCCAATCTCACTGGTTCAGACCTCACAGGTTCACACTTCACAGGTTCACACCTCACAGGTTCAGACCTCACAGTGACAGTGCTCACAGGCTCCGATTTCACCGGTTTGGAGCTGAGAGAGATAGTGCTCATAGGCGCAGTCCCCGTGTTTGTCGTGGCTTGGGGCTCATATTCTATTTTAACAGGCAAAACATGAGCTCGTCTCACTTTTCAAAAGACACTACGAGCTTCTTGCGGAGATGGCGTGTTTTGAGGCAGAAAGGTTCCGTTGGCTACCCGAGCCAGCAATATGGCCTGGGTCTGACCTCAACGTGGATTCTATACGCTTGCTGGGTCGCAACGAGACAGTGATTGAGTTCCTACCACACAGTACTAGAGCACTGTTTATTGGCGTGTTGTTTCACCTGTCAAGGATACATCTACCCACACGGAGATTCTCACACACTGTTTGAAGATGAGGCTACTTGGGCAGACGTGAAGTGATGGCAGCATGCAAAACCTGTCATGTTCGGAAGAAAGATTGACAGAATCACTGGAACTTGTCATCTTTGGAACTCGTCCCTATGAAAACAGCTGGAAATTACCTAGCAGAAAGTTTCAGACATCACAGCGAGGACGCACAGGTCGGTGACTTCAGCGGCTAGTAACAACGGCAGCCAGCCATTGCGCAATATTGTTACCCTCCAGATGGGATATAGGTTCTGAGAGATTTGTGCGGAGAGTATAGGTTGCCGCAAGCTTCTTGCGGGAAACGATTCCATTGAGCTGTGGTTGCTGCTCGCCTGACTGCTGCAGCCAGAGCCTCAACAGACTTAGAGCAGTTCGCAGCATTTCAGACTTACGTCGCTGTGGTCGTTTCCAGGGGTGCCGTTGTATTCGTTGCAGAGCCTGCTGATTCGGGGCCAAATCTTGGTGCTTTAATGCCCACCGGCAACCCCGAAGACGGGGACGTACTGATGGAGAGCAAGGTATCGATGCCCGCATTCATGGCCAGCTACCCAACACCCCTCCCCAAAATGGATTGAACCTTGCAGGAGGAAATAGTTCATTTCTGTTGTGCCGCCAGCTTGGGCATAGGCGGATATGTTGAGGTCGCCCTTGGAGCGCCTTTGGTTCGAGTGTCGCCAACTGAAAGGAGTCATTGTGAGCCGTTGCACGGCCCAGTGTGTACATTGGCCCACTCTTTTACGGGGATGATGTTTGTTCTCCAGCCACGGGCTGGTCGGAGCCCGTGAGTCGCTCATCTTTAAAGCCTGTTTTTTTGCCGGGGGAATAGTTGCGACAGGCTTGAGAGACCCAATGATCTCCACTTACACCAAGAACTCAATCTACAGGGTAAGATGAGCCAGCACTAAGTTCTCAGTTGTTTGCGACTTGCCGTATTCAGTGTCTTCGCATATTATGATTCGTGGATCCTGACGACAAACTCGCGGGGCCTGCAGCCTCCAATGACCACGCTCTCTCCCCTGTTTTAACGACGTCCAAGCTGGCATTTCTCATGTCTTTCTCTTTCAAGGGCTTGAATTAAGATTCGAGCAGCATGTCACCTCATACGGTGCAATACCGCTTCTTTATTTGGACGTGGGCAAGGTTGGGCGTAGCCCTGCCAGGCCGCCCCACGAGTTCAACGTGCAAGCTGAGATGAGCAGCAGGACATCACCGACTCTTGTCACATACACCCACTCAGCAGATTCGCAGACGTCATCCATGATCCACACGAAGTGCACCTAAACGCAGCGCTGCGACACCACTACCGGGGCAAACAACATAAAGATAGCGCCACACTCATGGTTATAATGAGAATCATCACTTCTCCCAAGCGAGACCTATTCGATCGTTTCTGCGTTTCAACGGCACCGTTCGACAGGTCAGCCATCGGAACGTAAGTGCAAGTCGACACTGCGAGCATCGTCATAACTTCAGCAATCCCAATTATTAACTTTGTTGTTTTCCGTAGCTCATCATCTTGCGTTTCAGTCTTCGCTGAGACTCGATGGAATCTTTCGTCTCGGGAAAGGGGTACTGCTGCGGAAACCGCCGAAACCTCTCAAACATCCGCACCGAACATGCAACTTGAATGCCGGGGAGCGTGTTTCGCGGTCATGCTGACAGAAAACACGATACCCGGGTTCGTTTGGACCCTCAGAAGTACAAGCCTTTGATAGCGATACTTAATGAAAGATATGAGGCGGCTTTCATCAGAGGGGAACAATGGGGACAAAAACCATGTCGTTGATGAGCGCCCTATGTGGTGGAAGCCCTTGCGTTTGGTTGCTTGTTGGACATCTTAGTATGGGTGGTTGCTAAGATGCCATGGCCGATCTCTCCTGCACACCGAGCACTTCAGAAGGCAGCATTCGGCGGAAATGCGGTTTCATGAACTATGAACTCTCCCTCGTTTCCCCCACCACATCCCTTCTTCCACACCTCAACCTCAGGGTTCCCGATCGGCTGTCCTACGCCACCAGCAAGACACCTTGGCTCACAAAGCATTGACGACGACCACCCTTTCACTGGCAGTATTTCTGGTGTTCTCTGCCCCTGTGCCAAGCGTGACGGCTAACTACAGAATGCAGAGGCAGAAAAGATTGCAACATCATCACAAGAGGCCTATTCCCAAAGCTAGCGATGCAGCCGGTGTCATCCAGAACACGGGTCTAATACTGCCCCAGCAAGGTAGGTACCCGGCCACATCCTTTAGTAATGTCCATAGAACTGTCCTTCTCAAGCTTCCAGTGGGCACAACATGTCTGCACCGACTGCTTGCACGTCGACCTGCGCGCTCTTGCACCTCTCGCGGCTCGCTTCGAATTTGTCGCCCGTTGCTTTGGTGATGCAACCAAAGACACAGCGTCACCTTCGACGCCCAGACATCACCTCGTTTCAACATGCGAATGTCTTCTTGGATAGTCCCACGCATCGCAAGGCGACGAGATACTGGGACCAAAGCGTCCATCTCCCGAACCCGAACCCGGACACTCGCCGTTGCTGTCATCTTTCAGACTTTTAGTATCACCGATCCGCACGACTTACTCGCCGCGCGCTGAAGGGCCCTCGCCAACATCAACTTGCGCTGCAGCGCTACAAGTGGGCCTCGAAGCCCTCCTGGTCGTTGTCCTCAAGGGAGAGACGCAGCCCATCGTCATTCATAGCTTCCTTCCAGCCACGCGTTGGCTAGAAGTTTGGCCATCTAGCCGGTCGCTCTCGATGGAAGCTACACAGACCCCATAAGCGATTCCCACGCTTTCTTCCATCTTCTGTGACTCTTCAGAATCCAGGAGAGGCTGCAACTGGTTCTGTCTTTGGCTTGCGACCTGAATATGTCCATGGCCCAACCAGGCATCAGCGTCTTCCGAGTGGAGTATGCTGAGACCTGCGGGAGGCGTTGGAATATTGACCATGAGAGGTCGGTTAATTTTAAAGATTGAACATCGACACCTTACGCAGATGAACGCCATGTCGTGTGGATCCAGTTGCTGCCCAAGAACCGCCAGCACCGTTAGATATTCGACAATAGTTTTTTTGCATGCTCTGCGGCGGAGCCAATCTGATACTAGAACTATGAATATCACTTTGAGCTCTTTCTCACAAGCTTGCCCCGATTCCCCCTCCTCCTAGCTGACGTTTCCCTCGCCCCTTCGCCGAGTTCAATTCTGGACCCCACCGCCACCTAGATCTTCTAATCCTATAAAACCTTCTTGATATTACCTTCACGAACCACCATCACTTGATACGCTGCAGGTTCAGGCGCTGTTGCTGGCCGAGAGGTGGCCGTTTGCTGGATGCTGGAGCACGCCTGGACTGTTGCGCGCCCCCCACTGGCGGACGATATGGTGTTCAAGACGTGGTACTTGGACAGAAACTTCGTACTTGTACGGGAATAATTCTGCACATCCAGCGGAACGGGGGCGGTGGCTAACATAGTAGACCACACCAGCGATAATGCTGTTAGGCTCATCAGAAGTGCACATTCGGTGCATGGCAGCGACTCCTATGGCAGCGACTCCACTGTGACTCTGCTGCACCGACACTGTGAAGTGGCAGCGACCCCACTAATGGCAGCGACCCCACACGGCACCGAGCGGATGCTGTGTGGTAGCGACTCCACTGAATAATAGCGACTCGGCCACACCTTTCAAGGTACCTCGGCAGAAGTGCAGGCACCTCAGATGGTACCTGAACTTCGGTGCCAACATACGTGGGTGTCGAGCGGTCTGAATTGCTGCCGCAGCTCAACTCCGAGCATCGTCATCGGGAGGGCTTGCCGCACTGAACTGCAACCAGCATACCACAATCCTCAGGTGGCGACGGATTCCAACTCCTCAGCTCTCGCCCAAGAAGCCAGCTTTCCGCATCCGCTCGCAGTCCCTCGAAGAACAAGAACCTTTACCTGCACAGTGTACCCGCGGCGCCCACGATCACTGCACCCACGCCGCCTGCCTCCGACCTCGATCCTGGTAATCTCAACGGACCGCCGCCCAAGTCGACTTTGACCAACGGATGGACATGCGGTACACGCTCTGGACTCGAACCGTCGCGGTATCTGGATGACAGGATGGACACCCTCTAGACCGGGGAGCTTGGCTGGCGGTGTGCCAGAGGCTGGCTGGTGTTGAACAGAGGTCTGAAATGCAGCCATCAAAGGCTTCAGCGCCTGCGACCGTCAAACGCATGTAGGATATGCTGTCAAGTCTGGTGGCAGCGACTGCGACGGTGGTGCCCAGGGATTCGATTTCTGCAGTCGGTAAACTTGCGGCAGGCGGTAGGCACAGGGAGAGGGAGCCATCACACAGCTAGGAGGGAAGGTCACGGTCAGATGTTTTGCCCAGAAAAGTCTAGCAGGCTCTGCTGCAGTGAAATCGTTGTTGCTCATGGTTTCACCGCCGCCAGGCTTGCTCAAAAAACGGTGCAGGCGCTGGTCGTTGAGATGGCTCCTCAGGTAAAGCGTCCCCGCCCCGAGCAGGAGTCCCCTCCTGCACTCAACCACATGTGTCTCCTCTCTCTGCGCATTATCTGATCCGAAATTTGCACCCTCGCCACCCCGGAAAAGCTGTAATTATCTGGTATTATCCGTCTGTCATGGCTCCAACTTCAATGCGTGTCGCCGTGTGATTGTGCTGAAGCGACTGGTCGTCGCTTTTCCGCGGCCGCTCGAGGCACCCGACTGCCGCCCCGGGCTCCGGCCCAGAAAAGTGGGATCCCCACAAGCCACTGCGGCCTCCACGTGATCCTGGAAAATCCCCATAACACACTGGGGACTTCAAAGTGTTTCTCAGCCGACCCACTCTACGGAGAACGTACCCAAAAAAAGTCCCCAAGAAATTGGGGATTTTCTCAGCCGACAGCCACACCAAAGAAACTGGGGAAGCTTCCTCAGCCACACCGCGCCCAACCCCCAGCCGCAACTTCTCTGCACGAGGGCAGCCACGCTGGCCGCATCCCCCGCGACGACCGAGTGACGCACAAGCAATGCCAGCTTTGGGGATTCAATCTTCTGCCGAGAGTCTGGAGTCTATCCAAGGGCCATCGGGCGGAGCTGTACCCCCGTGGACGCCGATGGCAACGCCCCTGCCCCGCCGGAAAGGACCGCATGTCATCTCTTACGGATGCCATCGCAGATTCCTGTGGCTCGGGTTCAATCCGTCATGGCCATACGCGCCGGCTCCATTCCTGTCAGGTCTACCTTCCTTATCTCACCGACTCTTTCCGACTGGCTGCGTCCGAGTGGCCCCTTCAGGCAACTGCCATGTTGCGCAGCCGCAACACAAACTGCCGGGCACGGCGGGCAGGCACGACCTAGCAGCAGTTCCTGCCGCGCCACTTCGGACGCAGGCAAAGTCCTTGTGTCCGGACCACCAGTACACACAGGCACACAAGCACCCGGGAACCCGGGAACCTTTCCCCCAGTTCCAGTGTCCCAAGTGCTTGCCCCTCCGCTGCTTCTGACTACATCCTCTGGACAATCATCATCTTGCGCTCGATTCTTGGACTCTGTTCTGGGCGGCATCCTTTCGTTACTTTGGCCTTAGTTCCATGCCCGTCGCGTTTTCGACTTCGTTCCCGAATAGCCACCTACACAAGTGCCCTCTGCCCAACCGCTTCCGACTCGTATGCCGATTACGATTTGACCGCCGACAATGCCTAAGAGTGGACAGCGCTGCCCAACGACGCCAGGTCCACGGTTGCAGCCTGCACGAGCCGTCAAACGAGAACGATCGACGACTCCCGTGAAGGATGCCAACAGTGTCACCAACGAAGAACGCAGCATCCATGTTCCCCCTATACTGGCCGTGGAAGGCCGCCCCGATCAGGATACCACAACCAAGAATAGCCCTGTGAGTGGCCACCGATACTGTCTCAGGGCCGGGCATTGCTACAAACTAGACACTGATCAACATCCCTGCTAGTATCACAGATTCATGAGAAATGTTGTTGACAACGGGCCTCCCCCTGGCGCTGAAGCCAGATCCTTTGTTCGTCGGCAGCTACGAGATCTTGACCCAAAGCCGCGACAGACAGTCGTCGACGGCGTCATTGGCAACCTTCCCTTAATCAAGGACACGACCAAGGTGGCCAAGAGCTTTGTCGCTTCCGCAGACAGGTGTCGAAGATACGAAAAAGCGTTGGACGACCACTGGGGTGGGAGAAAGTGGATACCGCCTCCTTGTTTCCGCCGTCGAAACACCGCTGTACCGACGGAGACAATGTGTCAGAACGCACTGGCGAGCATGGTGAGGTTGACTGAGATGTGCCTTCGTGCGCAAATCGACCTCAAGACGTTGTACCAACCCGGGGGCTTCCTGCACAACGCAGCATCTACACCGAAAGGTCTCTACTGGACCAAGTCGACCGCCAGTAATGCCGTCGAAGCGTTCCGGCAAAAGCACCCAAACATTGCAGACGCCGATGTTGCTGGAAAGAGTCGTCTGACAACGCGTCCACCTTTTCGCAACAACAACCAGCGTTTTGCCCAGAATGGGCCTGTTGAGGTCGGCCGCCGGTTCGAAGAACCATCTTCTTCCCGCAGATCGGGATCCGCGTCTCCCACACCGTTGTCACCCCCGCACGCCCTGCCGGACATTCCCAGTTTCCCACCGAGTCAGACCCAACCTTAGGAGGAGCCCGATTTCGGACGGGAACAGAGTTTTGACGACGGCCAGCCAGCGCCCATCGCCCAAACATCACAAGACGACGTCGAAACTTTTGAACCTATCACCATCGACGCCGCAACCAACGACATTCATTCGGACGACGATGATGTATTCATCGTCACAGAAAGCATCAGAAATTCCAGCAACGTGATTCACGTCGTTAACACCGATGAAGCAATCCAACCAACCACGCTACTTCCGGCCGCCACAGCCACTCCAACTCTTCGAACAGAACGACAAACAGCCATCGACCAGCTTCTCTCCTCTGATTATCTATCTGACAATACCATCGATCTCCTGCAAAAATGCCTTGTCAAGCAACACGGTCTGCCACACGGCACAATGTTATGCCATCCACTCTACTTCAAGCCATCAAACGAAACGCTCAAGAGATTACCGCGACAAATTCGGAATGGCCAAGCGACGACTATGATGACAATCGTTCACCATGAATGCCCGCAACACTGGACTTTGGGAGTATTCCACATCACAGAACGTATAATCGATGTATACGATCCTCTCTCAATCGCGGTCCTCGCTGAGGAAGTCAAGGCTGCAGCAAACCGCTGGCTGGGAGCTTTGCTGCCGGGAGTGCCATTTCTAGTAAGAAGACTAGTAGGTACTCTCCTGAAAAGCAGCGAAAACACCACTAACAGATCGTAGAGCGGCCCGCAGCAAGACGACGAGACAAGTTGTGGCGCATTTTGCCTTCTTGCCCTCCGGCACCTAATGCAAGGACACAGCAGCCTCGACGAATTCTTCGCGACGGGAGCTGCCGCAAGACGACTACTGGCACATCTTTTGACCACGGAAGGTGGATCCCAAAGCAGCGCCGAGTCCTGTTGCGACCGTCGCCTCAGCATCGCAAGTGTACAGCCGAACATGGCTTTGCGATTGGGAAACGCCAAAGTGAACACGGAGCCCCAATTTCTGCCGGACTTCAAAGTGAGCAGTCCAAATTGGCAAGTCAACGCCGTTGACCCATTACACCCGAATTGGAGGCCGGACGGATGCAACCTCGCCGTGTGGACCATGGAATCGGGTCGCCCCCTACTTGACCAAGAAGACGAAAGCCAAATTTCTCCGTCTTGTATCAAAAGGACACTCACCGGTGGCGATGACGCGCCGTCGCCGAAGCGACCGAGTCTCGAGCCTCCAAGAGGCAAAGAAGCCACGACAGAGCCAAAAGGTGATGAACATCCCGAAAAGGCGGCACTTGATGCGCTTTTGGCGCAGATTAAAGCGATTCAAGCCGGGGCAGAGGAGTTCTCCCGCAGGTTCCCATCCTCCACGAAAAACACACAAGAACAACTGAACCAAGCAGAGGCCCGGCTGAGAGACGCGCAGCGAGAGCGGGACGAGGCGTCTCGATTGATGCAAGAGAAAGAGGCTGCTTGCCGCGCGGGGCGGACCGTTGTCGATCATGCGCAGAAGAGTTTGCGCAACAACGAGGCTTGGACGGACAACGTGTGTCAAGCCGCCATGCGTGAACAAGCTGAGCGGGATGATAACATTGAGAAAAATCGTACAAGCCTCCAGGAGTGGCTGAAAAACACCCTAAATGGGTTGAAGCTGGAGGTTTTGGAGGCCGAGCAAAAGATAAAGGCTCTCGACATCGATCTGTCAAATGCGAAGATGGTTCTGGTTGGGAAGGAGACTGCTGTTGCCTCCGCCGAACAGGCCCATACGGAGGCTGGAGATCGCCATGCGACATACATCAAACGCCTGAGAGTCCTTCAGTTCGCAGATCAAGCCAAGAGTCTTTAACGCTTACATCATCTGCCTTGGAAGTTGGACCTACCGGTATCTTTTGTTTCCCCGTTAAGTACCATTTATGTAAGGCCGCATGAGGTTATTCGGGGGAAACTTGGACGGAAGCATGATTGGAGCAGGCGCACTATAGTTAACTTCGGAAATAATTGAACCTACCATTCCCATCCACTCAAAACCAAGGATGACTGTGACATGTACATCGGCAATTACCGCTACCATGTCTCGGGGCACCATCGTTGCTTCGAGACTCATCACAAGTTCAGCTGGAAGTTCCGTTAAGGATGATCGTTCGATCCAGGCTTGAAATGAGATTACCTGTCATTTAACAAATATGGAGTGCTGGCTGACTTACGGTGAGAATGCCGCCATGATGGAACGATGATGCCGACGCAAGGGCATGCAAACAAGCCAGCCTGTCCTGTTCCACAGATGACTTTCTGTTTGGCAGGCCTTGACGGGCGCAAGCGAGGATGAGTCGGAGGCCATGTATGATGCTGGGTGACGGTCTTTTGAAGACATTTAGATAATGACCAGGGATAGAGTGGGAAACGGAGTGATCTGGGACGTGTTTACCACCGGGAGCGTCTCTCGCACGACTTTTGGATGACGTGGTCTGATTCGACGGCGTTGGACTCCTGTTGACGGCGACGCTGCATTTGGATTTGCATAAGGAATCCTGTGGCATGTGGAGGTGCAACGACGGCTTCTTGCGTTTAGCACGCATCCATTTGAAGTCAAAAGCTAGGGTCTCAAAGTTTTTACCGCCTGTAGCAATGTGTTGCACCTACTTCATCGACCGGCTCATCGTCTACTTCAAATCGAGGCACATTCCAGGGCCATGGTGGACCGGCCTCAGTCATTCTCCTCGTAGCCAGCAGGTTCTGGGCCTGGCAATCCACGACAAGAATGCTGAGCTGAGCGAGAAATCCCGCTCGCAACGACTTACAAATATCCTCTAACTGGTGCCATGCCCTAATGTTGATCTTAATCTGCTACTGTTTATTTGAGCTGTTTGCTGGAGATGATGAAACTCATGCCGGCTTGCCAAGCACGATTTCGAACTGGATAACCGAATGATCAATGCCCTGGAATCCTCAAGCTCGATGCTCTGAATCGTGCAGAGGCAGAAACACTCGGCGAGAAGCTACGGTCACCACTGGTCCTTGTGCATGGCCTCTCCTCGCCACGGGTGGCTTCTTCCCTGATCAGAATTTAGTTTATCCACGGTCATTCCCCCATTACCAGAGAGTCAGCCCCCGTCTGACAGGAGATTCCGTGTCCATCTGCAGCACCTGATATCCCCGGTGACTCAACAACTCCACCTTTCGCGTGTAGTAAGAATCGTCTTCTTTGAACGACAGTATGCTGGCGGGCAGGTCGATAGATTTTGACTTCTCTGCTGAAGCCAACGCTTCTTTCTGCTAACAATCTCATATGATCATGCTCATTCTTTGCTGATCCTTCTCTCACGCTCGTTGGGCACCTGAAGTTTGTTGGATCTCGATCACAAATCTGGCGGTTGTACATCGCATTTGTGAGCACCCATACGTCGACATAGGATCGCCACATCTCAGAAGCATCATGCCCATGCCATATTTCAAACTGGAGAGCTTTGTCATCAGGGAAGCTAGCCCCAGACACGCTTGAACGCTCCTGAAGTTCGCCCGTCCATGTGCTGCACGCCGTCGTTCAGTCGAAGCAAGGTCTCCAATGCAAAACCCCTCGCCTGGCGGGGTGAGGGATAAGGTGACCTAGTGTAGAGGTTCATTGGAGGCCAAAATGTCCCCGGTAATAATCACATTCGAAGACCGCCACGAGGTCGCACTCCGATTACGCAAGTCCTTCGCATGGACCGACCGCTTGAGAGCAGACTTGTGACATCTTCAATGGCGTCCGCCTGATACGCATGTGTTCATGGTCAGCATCAGAAGCTTGGCACAAGGGCTTTTATCTCAGACTCCATCGGCTGGTCCAACATCGTCTTCCCGACCAACGTCAGTCGAACTTCGGATTCAGGCTGGAAGAGAATGATCTGTTCGTGAATTTTGGAGTCCTTTCAAGGTGCTGTGAGGAATCTATGCCCGACAAGACATCCTGCAGTCTTTGCCGACAACTTTGACTTTCGCCACTGCCCGCCTCTAGTAAGCCGACGTAAACCCTTTTGTCTCGGGTCAAGTCCCGTGACACAACATTTATTCTAGTCGCAAAAGCAAGTCCGTTGATTTGAAGTCCTTCCGTTTGCAAAAGTCAAAAACTTGCCAAATTCACGCTGCGGGGGCCAGTGAAGATGGAGTCAGGCTGATGCTTCCCTGAAGCCTCAGAGCGACTCGCTCATCGCTTGAGCATACCTACTCTGCTGAAGGGAAGGCTTTTCAGTGCACTGACTTGCAGAACTTGGCCAAATCTACAGCTTGACCACTCAGTTCCATTTGACTGCCAAGCGAGTCATAGCAAGGAACCTTCTGCAGCAGACATTTTTGACGTCAACACAAGTACAGCTGCAGGCATATTCTGGTTTCAAGGAGCTAGTCAAAGCAGATTAAGAAATACCAATCTAGATTCTCCATTAAAATACCAGACAGCCCCAACAGACGCTTCTAAGGATAGTTAAGTTCAACTGTTTAGCATAGACTTTATCACCCATTCTAACAGCCAATAACAAGATTAGGGTTCTAACTCATTAAGTCATCAATCCTTACTAACCCTAACCAACAACTAGATACCTTTAAGCTGTCGTCATATACAGGAAGCGCAGGTGAGAGCAGGGCCTAAAGGAGGGTTCTAGCAAGATTACGCCCTTTAGTCCTTCGTCAACTTCGTATTGAAGTTGTCGCCCCACACTTCAATAAACCGAGAGGCCATCTTATCAGTCGTAGATCCGTGGAAGAGAAATCAAGAACTGAGTTACAAATCTTTGCAAACGTCATCAAATAGCAGCATCTATTCCCTTTCTTCATCAGCTACTCTTCATTCTATGCCTCGCGAATCACATTTCCAGCGAATTTTGACCAAGGTAGGTAATGTACCTTGTGTAATAATTAAGCTGACTTCATCATCGTATTATCCAGATCCCTTTAAATAATACTCAATCTAAACAGGGACAAGAACAGGCTTCAAGCATAGACATCGCAAAGGTCATAGTGCTTCAGTAGTCTATGTGAAGCTGATGACACTAGTATCATCCCAGGTCTCTAAGTAGGACACAACATAGACGATTAACAGTGACGCCATCTCATATCTGTAGTCTACACTAATTAAAGAAAAGGACGGGTCCTAATGCCGAGCAATAGTTAGGCAACTTAGCCTCCGCTCCGCGACAGAGAAAAGACAAGCCTTCGTTTAGCGGGGCATAGCCCAGCATCAGCGGGAGGTTCAAACGTTTTCTGTGCAAGACGCCGTTCTAGAAGAAGGCGTGTTTGCAGATTATAACGTACTCTTCGTCTCCCGTCCCCCGCCCCCCTTCTCAAACCTTCAGTCTTCAATTTCTTCTTTTTTTTGTTTTTCTTCTCCCAATACTTCTCCTCCTCCTTTAGTTCTGCAGTCATCCCAGGAGCCTTTGCCATCCAGGCGGTCCATTTCAATTTGATGAACTGGATCAAGACGGAGAAGATGCTGCGCGAGCCGTGGCTGAGGGTGATCCGGCGGTTGGACACCTTGGACAGCCTGCTCAACGAGGCGATGGCCGGTCAAGAGGTGGAATTGAATAAAAAGCAAGGGTTGGGGGTGTGCAGCATGATTCGGGGCGAGAGTTTACAGTACCATGCCGTCACAGAGGAGCTCAAGGGCGAAACCCGCGGTATCGACGGCCTGACCGTCAGTCAACCACTTCAGGATCTTGGTGGCGAGATCCCAGGCGACCTGCGCAATGCAAAGGGGCTTTGGGGCAACAGGCTTGAGCAGGTCAAGACGGAACATGACTGGCCCGTCAGGAGCAGGACTTGGTGGGGTCCAAGGCGAAGTCGATCGGGGCGGCCAAAGGGGCTCTGCATATGCCCAGGTGCGCTAGCCTGATGAGAGACGTACTTCCTGAATGGCGGGCGAAAATGGACACGTGCAAAGATGACGATGTACTGGATGATTGCTCTGGAGGTTATGATTGTACTATACATACTTCAAAGACTGGCTGGGGGCGCATCATTGGCATTCTTGGGAAGGGCATGGACCAGGGAAGCGGTTTATTTTGGAATGGGTTGTATGTACTCTAGAAGCGAAGCACACAATTCTCGTTCAATCCCCTACGTTGTGTTCCCATGGAAAGAAAACCCATTCCGGACGGCACTCTCCGCCTTTGGCCGCCTTAACAGCCTACATCTTGTGCTTTGATGGCCGACTTTGACGGCCGGATCTTCTTCTTCTGGATGTACCCAACAGGTAAACAACCCCCAGACGACCCTCGTCGGGCAATCCCCCAATCTCCCTCAGCTCAGCCAGTATGTGATCCCTCTCGGCCAGCAAACATTGCATGCTTTTTTCTTCATCCACCGCCGTATGTAGTAGTTCCGCCCACTCAGCGCGTGGCTTGCAGAACTCTCGCGCTATCTTAGCGAGGCGAAGAAGGCGGTATTCATTATCGGGGTTGTTGGAGGTGGTGGCCGGAACCGCGGCTGGGGTGTGCCGTGTTGGTGCTCGAGCAAGTGATGTGCAGTAGCGGACACGTCCAGCTGGGCGGGAGGGTGCTCGAGTAAGTGTTATGCCATAGAGAAGACACATCTGCAGGTTCCATTACCCCTGATGTGGCGGTGTCTTGAGAGGAAGACGAAGCCTGCTGAGAAGGAGACCAAGGAGAAGAAGGCCGCCCCCAAGAAGGCTGCCGCTCCTAAGAAGGAGGCTAAGGAGCCCAAGGAGAAGAAGGCTGCTGCCCCCAAGAAGGCCGCCACTGAGAAGAAGGAGACTAAAAAGCCTGCTACTACGACAGCCGACCGTTGTCATCTTGTACCCCTCTCGTAGCACACCTACTAACATCTTCATCAGGCCAAGCCCGCTGCCATCTCCAAAACCAAGACTGGTCGTGTCACCAAGACGGAGGCTAAGAAGCCCGCGGCCAAGAAGGACGAGACCTACAGCGCATTGGTTGAGCTGATATCTACAGGGTAGGTGATGCAAACGGTGACCACACGCCGGGAACTCTGGGACGACGGCGTTGAACTGGACGTGGAACGAGGTATTACGTCTCACGCTATTTGCGATTCGTGGCGGCCGGGCTTCACCCAAGCCGCTTGGCGAAGCCACCAGCCGCGAGAGACAACTAAGGTCACTAAAAACGGAAGGCTTACGTCTATGGAGACTGTTCAGTTTGGTGATTCGCTGCTGCAGCTCGCGCGGGAGGTCTTCTCATTTGCCGCATAAGCTTCCGCTTCCACAAAGGTCCCGCGAGGAAGGCCGCGATTTCCGGAGACAACGAGCGCGACCTGTCGAACATGATAGTGAAAGCGGTGGACTTCGAATAGAAGAAGTTGTAATAGTTGAGGAGCTGTGGTACTTGTGATCGGGAGAAACGCAAGAAGGCCGAGAACTGCTCTTCATCGCCTAGTGTAAACAGCAGGCAGGGCAAATTCTCCGATGTTAGGCGAGGGCCAGCAAACGGAGCAGAACATGACGGCTGGCTGTCCGAAAACTCGTCCGTCAGAGCCTTTCAATCTCTTGCTGCTCAACACCGCGACCGCCAACACGATCTTCCTGCCTTAGTCTTAGCCATCATGTTGAAGCCTCGCCATTGCCAGCTGCGTCTCCTCCCCTTCGATCCGGTTCCACCAGCCATAAGTGCCGCTGCAGATGACGTGAGGAGGAGAACACTGCCCAAAGCTCCCATGACTACCTCAACAAGACTCTCATTTGACCGTATTGACAACAGGGTGATAATGCCGGCAAAGCTATCGACAGCGCCAGCAGCCTCAAATTTACGTGCCGTTTTCTCGACCAGCTCGTCACAACAGCTCAGGGTGGATCTTTTGGGACAAGAACGACCACACCCCCAAAATGGCGTTCCTTACGCGGTGACAGGGAGAAGACGACGGCGGAGAGGAGCAGCAGCCAGCATCGGTGACGGTGGTGCCTCAAGCGGGAGACATCATCTCCGGCGAGGGCAGCGAGTCTGGACAAGATGAATCTGGCACAAAGGCGATGATCTCGGAGGTGGGCGGCTTTGCAGAGAGCATCACAGAGAGAATGGAATGCGCCTTGCTCCCCACGTGCACACGCACTCCACCGCCGCTGGATCGACTACAACCAATATGCCAGATGCCCCCTGGGCTGCCGCTCAACCACTCTGGGGCTTTGCTCGAAGACTAGGACCGGTCCCGTCACCAGTCGCTTGCCAACCGCACCCCGACCGCCACCATAAACTAGGACGTCCTCGACAAGCCACTCATCGCTCTGCCTCGTCATCGCCCTCGCCAGCAGGGTGGACAATCTCATTACCATGGCTGTTACCTTCCTTGGCGCGAAGAACACGAAATTTCCCATCAAGAGAGGCATGGGGGATTGGGCATGCGGGTCCTTGCAGAAGTTCCAACTGTTCGAGGACGAGAGCGACCAGGACTAATTCTCAGCCACAGCCGCTGCAGGCAACCAATCCCACTACGGTTGGGGATGCGAAGGGTAGCGAAGGCAATGTGTAGAACGCAGCTCAATCAAGCCCAAGTTCTCTCAACACTTTTTCCCTCCTGTAATTGTGATGCTCAAATCGGCAATTGGTGAATTCTTCCGGCGGTGAATGAATATTCCCTAGAGAAGTTGTCCTCTCATCAATCCCTCGCCTTCCGCTCCTTCTCGGCCTCAAGCAGCATCCGGGCAAGCGGGATTGCGGCGTGCAGCAGCGGAACGAACCGTGCACAATCGCCAGATGAATCAGTTAGTTTGAAGAGGACGTGCCATTGCGTGGGATGTGGTGGACTGGCCTTGGAAGTCTGGAGATGTGGGGAAAAGAACCCTGGAGGGCTGAGGTATTATCTGACACTGAGAACAGGTCCGTGCCTTGGTGGCAGCTTCTGACAAAAGCTGCCACGATCGTGCAAAAGGGTACGGATACACACCTAAGTCCCCACTAAAATGGGGCCTCACTTCGGGGCGGGAAAAAAAAAAACTGCCATTGCAATTCCTGCCACGTGCATGGGCCACCCCAGGTGCTTAGGTAAGGAAGTCACAGCGGCCAATCTGATGCTAGCTGGCGGGGCCATCAACACCATCCCGCAAACACACGCGATTGAACTCCTCGTCGCGCCTGATTGAAGCGTCACACACTGGCGTCACAGTGGATCGGTGCCGATTTCAGCAGTGGGAGTCAGCATCTGTTGCAACACCCTGCTGACAACACTGTGAAAATCCCCATTCTAGTGGGGACTATTCACCTAGCCACTGTGAAGACGCCTGGCTGCAATCGCTTTGGAAGTCGGAAGACCGTTGCTCTCGCATATTCTCCCGCGAACGAGACGTGGAATATCGCTCACTAACTTCCGATGGGACAGGATCTCATGGTTTTCGCTAGGTCCTGTCCTGTGCGACTGTGCCACCACACGACGCAGCGCATGTCCGCCCGATCGATCCACCCAATCCAGTCCAGACATTTCGAGTCAGAAATGCGACGCTTGCCTCGCCGTGTTCAACTCACTAACGCAAAGCATCGCCGTGTCCAATTAACTGTCACAGTTGGCATATGCTGCGCCACGTTGGCGACTGAATCAGTCTCGGATATCTCTGCGATCCGCTCAGCAGAGCCCCCAAACTCAATTAATGGAGATCCCCACGGCAGCGGCGGACGAGATCTGGGGCGATTTCAAATATGAGATGTTGTACTGCGGGGTCACTCAATGTCCTTTTAGGGGAAGAGCCTGTTGGAAGCGAGAGATGCCCTCGTCCTCCTCTACGTCGCGACTGAATGCCGAGCTTTGATGATGTTTTCTGCTGCCTCTGTTGCCTCTTCGTGTACAGCTGTGATGCCGTGCTCCCGAGCATCCGCTCCGCAAATATCGCCGCACGGACCCGGGCAGAAAGGCCCACCTCGGCATCCCCATGCCACCGGGCACGGCGTTACGGCCCCACAGTTCCCCGGGCCACCGAGGAAACGAAGCGCTCAAGTTGCCGCCTGGTTCTGCAGCCTCGCCACGACGGCGTTTTCCGATATCGCCATCCACTAGAACGCCTGAATAGTAACCATCCTCACGATGAGTCACCAGAGCATCAGCAGCAGAATGCCTGAAATTTTTGAACTACTCAGACTCCTCGTCCGCCTGAGTACCCTGGCAAACCGGTGCCTAAAGGTGCGCAGGATGTCTTCCTCTATGTCTCCAAGGCCGAGCATACTCCCGTAACCCGTTTGTGTCGTCGTCGGTCATAGCAATGCGTCCATTGCGTCATCGCCCCGTCCCTTATCTCGAACATGACCAAGACCATTGCGGCTTTCTTTGATCGCGTGTTTCAGACAGACCGCTACTTGGGTTGATCGAGTGCCCTGGTAGCTGCGGAAACTCTTGCCAGGCCAGAGATAATGCTTGGCCGTCCATGTCGCGGCGGACGCTGAGGCCCTGAGCTCGTGATTGAAGGATGAGCAGAGTGCGCAGCAGGGTATGCCATGACGCAGAGGGTATGTCCATCACCCAGGAGCAGTCTGTGATCTCCTCACAGGTAGACGCGCCGACCAAGTAACAGCGGCTCGTCCCGGCAAGGAACAGCGGGGTGGCTGATCTTGACGCCCCAATTGATTCGCTTGCCATCGCTGGCTAACTATGTCGAGATGTTGACGAGCTAGCAGCGAAAATTGAGCCGGCAGACGACGTGGCGAGGCTGGGCTGTCTGGGTACGATGGCGCACAGCCGGTGATAGGGCGGTCCACGCCAATCGCTTCGGAGTGGCCTGCAATGGCGTGACTGCGAGACAAGGGTCCGCAGTCAAAGGAATTTCCACGGAGTAATGATTTGAGGTAAAGTCACAGGGCTGCGAGGCGCGGCAGGTCAACATTAGCTGCAAAGGAAGAAAAGAAGGATTGTTTTTTGCTTTGATTGATAGCAAGATCCCTACTGAAATGTGCAAATATTATCGGATCGCTCTGAATGCCCAAAACGATGAAGAAGCGCAAATAGAATGATTCGATGGCAGTCCTGCAGCACCTTGAGTACACACTTGGCGGAGCTGGTACATACAAATCGGCAACCCACCCAAGGTGACCTGAATAATGGTCAAGAAACCCGAATGTCTGCTCGCATCGACGAACAATGGCTACATTCCTTGGGGTTTCGACAGCCGTCTTTTCGTTCTATATCAAGGGATGAAGTGCAAGGGGTCGCATCAAAAGTTGTGTACGGTTCATGGACATCCTCACACTCTGCGAGTCTTTCTAGCTGCTGTTGGTTATTTTCATGTGTACCTACTCTTCGTTAATCTTTGGTTCCTCCAGGTACCGAGTACAACTCCACGCCCTCAAGGGTTGAATAATCTAAGGAGCCCATCGATCTTCTCGACAGCCGTCAGGGTGTCTCGGACGGTAAAGGCGGTGACCATGCCAATTAAGAAGATTCGACTCCCCAAGGTCACGGGCCGGCCTAACACTATCACCACGGATTTGACTGGTCCCGTAGTGCAGGGTCTTTGCTCGACGGCGGGGTAGCGGCGGAGCAGTGCCAGGATTCAGCTGGAAGAGGGGTTGAGGAGAAGCCTGGATAAGGGTTATGGGGTCGACAACAATGAATACTGACTTCTGATCTCCTAAAGGATGCTCCATTCCTCATAACGCAAAATGTCCAGTGTGATATTCATCCTGCAAAAGTTGCAAAACTTGGCTTCGGCCGGGCGGCATTGTCGGCCGCTGCTTATCCGAGACGGCCTCCATCTAACTTGGATAAGAGAGAGCACGCCAGGAATGATCTCATCAGGACCTGGTTGAACTTCCGCCGACTGAGCTGGCGACTGGATTCAGTGACCAGGACGCGCTGTTCCGCGCACTGCGTACAACATGGGACAAGTAGCTCTGGCAAGAGTGGGCGTAACACACGATAATGCTGAGTGAGGAAATGGGGAAACCGGCAAATTCATTTCTTTTCACCAGCCATCTTCTGTTCAGTGACCATAGTGGTTATTCACTGGTCTAACTCATACTTCTATTGACGTCGTGGCGGGGCGGGTTAGTCTTTATTGTTCACCGTCCTTCAATCTCCTCTCTTTATTCGCACCCCCACATCAGACCAATGAAGCCATCGTGTCCCAGCCAATCCTCCTCGCCCCTCAGTGTAACAACCACAGGCTCCCAGCATAACTCAATATGGTCCATCTCCACATCTGAAACGTCGGTAATCCTTCAGCAAGGCTGCCTAAATAACTACGTGAAGTGGGCGGAGCGCATAGCCAACGAGACCGCGACGTGACAGTCTCGCT
Organism: Colletotrichum sp. SAR11_240; assembly: GCA_025328625.1. NCBI lineage: Eukaryota > Fungi > Ascomycota > Sordariomycetes > Glomerellales > Glomerellaceae > Colletotrichum > Colletotrichum sp. SAR11_240. The sequence continues at coordinate 28,679 of JAKMXA010000096.1, read as the reverse complement.
GACTTTCGGAACGACCTGGGAGACATTTTGCCAGTGACAGTGTTTGTCTCCCACAAGAAGGACGACTTCGATCCCTCTGGGCCCCGAACCAAGGAGTCTAAAGGGAAAATAGAAGTTGGGACCTTTACCCTAAGCCACACTGAGGAACGCCACAGCAGATGCTGATTACTTGCTGCCAACTCATCATGAAGCACAGTCTCTGCCAGTCACTGCGTACCAAGCGCTGCGTATGGCACCCGATAATTGGCACTTGCTTCCACGACGTTGCCGAATTCAACCTGTCCCCGGAGCGCAGCGATCTTGGAAACTGAACGACCACAGAATAGCTCGCCCTGAGGAAACATGGAGTACAGAAGGGTGAACGAACATCCAGGAGAAAGCACCAAGACATGCGCAGTATTCAAATTGAAGATCAAGAAAGGAATAGGTGGCGGAGATGGAAGCTTATTGGTACTCAAGCCGGGATAAACGAATTGACCCTCCATACAAGGCATTGACTGTTCAGGCAGCCGGGAAGTAATTTTATTTATCAACGGAACATCGCAACCATACTGAGTCTTAGAGGTGTAGAGTTCTCAAACAACTCGCTATCCACAACCCGAAGCCCTCTCCTGCATTCACTGCAATTGGGATGATAGCAAGCGCAAGGAAAAGCGTGAGCCACTTTAGACCGGATAGAGTTAATCACAAGCAAGAAACCTTAGATTCCAGGTTGGCTTATTTTAATGGTCCTTCTCAGAAGAAAATGTGGTTGACTTACAAATTGTGCATTAAATTGTACATTCTGATGGATGCCGATGATCTTGAATCGATCTTCATGAGAGCTCATTGAGAGAGTTCTCGAGGGCGGAAACAAGTCGACCAGGCCTGCGTTCTCGACATATTGAACCGCGGACTCAGGGGAAATATCGCAAACTTGGGAGAGGAGGCACAAGTGGACTCTTCCGGTCTGTAGCCGATGCAGTGAACCAGCTGTGCCGCAGTGAGCTCTTTGAAGATCTGTCGCAAGTCCCTACAATCGGCGATCACAGACATGGATTTGCCGTGCTTGCTCTCTTCGTGCAGCAAAACTTAGTAGGCGAAGTCCGGCGAGATCTCTTGGATGAACTTCTCCAGCGTGAGCTGAGTGATCCCGCAAGTGATGTTCCATTTGAACGAGGCCTTAGGGTTATACTGGATGACCGCCAACCCAACCAACGTGCAGCTCGACCGCAAGGAAGTATGAGTAAGAGAAGGTGAAATGAACTGGTTTGGTTCAGCCCGAGCCACATCCGTTGTTGTGGATTGCAATCGCGATAAACTCCTCGAGCCGTCTCTCATAGTCGGACATGACGATGGGCTGGGCGTGGGCGAGTTTGACCATAGTTCGCGATGGTGGTGAATTGGTGGGATGTGACAACTGGTAGATGTCAAGAAGGCAGGGAATGGATCACCCGATCGGGGGTTATGAGGTTTGATGTATGGATGTTCCCCGTGAGAGCTTCAAGCTTCAGGGAAATATGGGAACTCGTAACCCAGCTGTTGCTGAGAATAATCTGTCTAAGCTGACCACCATTACATGGTGACGTGGACGTTTCTGCTGTGTTTTCGCCGTTTCACCCTTTGTCAAGACGAGCGTCCCACCTCGAAGAGCATGGGTAGGTCATGACCAGAGGAACACGTGGAAGTTTCCGTTAGGTTCTCCACCGTCTCGCCGTTTGATGACGGAACAGTCTCATCTCTCAACCGTTACACCTTTGAGACATGGGTTTGGGAAGACACTGCTAGCTATCCCTGGGAACCATGAGATGATTTGGTTTGCTGTCGGACACCCCCTGTTCGACTGCCTCATGTGATGTAATGAAGCCTGGAACGCAAGGTCTTCGGCGCCATGGAAGCCAATAGGACGCCAGATCAGTTTCAAGTAGACTGTTAACAATTTTTGACGATGTTTCTGGCTTAGGAGGGAGACCGACGGCATTAGCTGCTGCTACGCGGCACCGTGCTGCGTGCATCTCGTACCGCTATCGCCGCTCTAGTGGGCACGCCTCTCGAGTGAAGCCCGATTAATTGCCGTTGTCTGGATGAACTGACGCCGTTCATCAAGCCTTCTTCTGCCTGGCAGGCTTGGCTAAACACTTCGAAGGACAGTGTTGAGGGGTTTGACACTAGTGTAGGAAGGCTCGGCGACCACAAGTGTCTGACTTAGCAAATGTTCAACAAAGGTCTGGTCAGACTGCATCTATCTCTCTTTGTGGTGTCAATTTTATTGAAACTAAATGAACACTTCGTGGTGTTGTCCATTGCATGTGGAAGTGTGAGCTGCGCTACAGAGGACAAATTGGTCCCTTGAGAGGGCGTGAGGTGGACTTGGCTCCTCATCAATAGTGTGCCCTTCGAGTCTAGCAGGATACACAAACCCGTGACAAAAGCAAATACAATTAAGTCATCAGTGGTACGTGAGTGAAAGCAGCGCTGTACCAGAGGAGATATGATACGTCGTGATAGATTCTGAGTACGCAAAGGTAATTCTTCCCCTTCTGCGAATAAATCGCGCCAACGTTGGCAATTGGCCGGCCCGAGTACTAACTGAATGACCACAGACGGCCCCGCCGGATCAAATGTTCACATCAAGTGAACCCGTCATAAATTGGAGCGTGAGTGGGTGGCTTATTGAACCCCGAGACTTGCGGTATGCGAAGTCCAGCCGCGCGCAGGCGTCTTGCGAGAGTGAATATGATGGTGCCGAAGAGTGGTGGTGAAGCGGAACTTAGCAGGGTTATAGAGCTTACAGGATGCGCCAGTTGAATGGGTTAGCCACCTTGATAAGTTGGAAGCAGGCGTATTTCTTGGTGGACGCATTGGCGCGAGGTTGCCGGTTGGCGAAAACTCGTCATTCCAGCTAGTCAAGCCTTGACTAGAAGGTGGTTGAGTGACAAAAGGAGAATGAATCTCGTCGTGAACCAGGTGACGAAGAACCCGTTGAGGAACCGATGTTTTTCAATGCCTTGTCTCACTCGTTACCTTCCCCGTCGTTCTGCTCTTCGTTTTCCGAAAAAGCGGATGGCCACCTCATTCGAAAGTCGACAAAGCGTGATGGGCGCGGCTGGAGTCCGAGGACATAATGACGACGAAGTCCACGCCGTTTGCTGATCGGAATACTAGTCGGAAAAGCGTACATCGGGGTCGTTTGGGTTTTGGTGGTAGGACTCGGTCCACATTATGATCGCCCGCCTTGGTCGGGGCTGCATCACCCAAAGAGGCCCCCTCGTTATCGTTCAGCTTGAGGAACATGAAAGGAGATAAAAACTGGTTCCCTTTGTGATGTGTAGAAAGTGAGGCGGCAAGATCGTTCCGCGCGATGCCCGCGACTTGTGTTCTATTGAGCTGTGGCTTGCGAATTGTGGCTTCACAGGTCTTTGGGTATGACTTGGAGGCGTAGACATCGTGACCGCTGGGGCTTGGGTTGGCGAGTAGATATTTCTTTGGCGAGAGTTTGCAGGGGTTCGTGCCTACCTAGCGTTGGCATGTAAACGTGCGACGTGGAGAACGGCCATATGAACCGAACTGGACGGGTTGCAAATCTAATTCCAATACATCTGATCTTTATCCGCTGATCACGCAACAACCTCTAGGCATCTACATATCAGCTGGCCTGTCCTGTGGTGCGGACTTGCCGTTGTCATGTATCAAATTTCGACATGTGTCCATGTAGATATGCCCTGGACTGAGACCGAGGTCATCCTGATATGGTATTGATAACATCTGCCGGCGTTCAACGCAGTTTCCGCTTCGGCAGGACATCAATGTTACAGTTTGGTCTGATGATAAAACCAAGAAATAGACGTGTGTCATGCACATGTTCAGACTGTAGCTGGCAACAGCTTTTCAAATCAGTGGGGAATGTACGAACAATGATCCCGTTCTGCAGAGTTCAATTAAATGTGCGGGTCACCACGATGTGAGGCCGGTGGACTTGCTGATACTGGGTAGTCGTGTCGGGGCACAGCAGATGTGCTTGCATGATATTGGGCGCACCTAGCTCGGGAAGAGTGCAACAACTTTCAGCAGTCGGGACGATAATTGCTCGACTGTGGACGCAAGTACAGTTGTTACCTCCTTGTGCCATTGGACAGGCCGCCGTATGTTCAGGTCCCAGACAGCATATTGATTCGCATGCAGGCGTCAAAGCTCGTTGCTATCAAGGCTTTGCAATGGCTGACAGGAAGGTTCCATCTCAATAGCAGAACCAGTTGGATTGATCAGAGCAACAACGCGCTCTCCGTGTGGGAAATAAGAACGACTGGTTGAGAAAACTGGAGGCCCGGCTTCAGGTTCTTGAATCTCACCCACGAAAACTATCGGGATTTTGTTGCCATATCATTCTTGCGGAGATGCCGGAAGCACAAACGCCCTGGCGATGACGGATGCTGCGGCTCTCGGGCATTTCTCAGCGATGCGCAGGATCTGGGGGAAGATCCTTAATCCACAGACGCTGGACGGATACATGGTGCACCGGGGCCGATCATGAACGGCGCCGAGCCGATGCGAAAGTGGGGCGCCTGAACGGTGCCGGAGGTCGGGACGCGGGACCGGCAAGGGCCAAGTCCATGCGAGACATTTTCGACGGGACTCCGCGTTGATTGTTGGAGACAGGTGCATTGGGTACCTTAGCAGACCAGGAAGAATTGTGACGACCTTTGCTGACGTCACTGACAGCCAGGGGGAAGAAATGCAAGGTGCCTCACTGGCTTGCGGAACGTCCTTCACGAGTTCACTCCAACAACAACATTGGCAATTTTAGCTTAATCACAGTAACGCGCCACAGGAGTCACTTCACCAGGATCCTCCCAATTCAGTTTAACGCTGATAGTGGCACGGCGAAAAGTATTTCTCCGGGTCTCACTTGGACACTTCTTTCCCTGGTCCGGCCATACTTTTCTGGGCACACCAGCGGTGACACGAGGACGGGCGGGGCGGACGCGAATAGCTGTTATGCAATACGTAGCCACATATCCATATACCCGGGTCTTGGGGATTTGGCGACGGCAGCGCTGATGATCTTGCAGCCAGTGTCCTCAACTGGAAAGCTTCCCTATGTTGCCTCTCCTCTCTCCGTCTGCCTCTTCCAGTCGAGTTTGAGCCTAACCTGAGCCCGAGCTAGACAACTTGCACCCTTTGGAGGCTGCCTGTGTTGTGATTTTGCACAGTTACATGGGCGAGAGAACGGAAGGGCAAAGGCGTGCTCACTATCGAAGAAGAAGAAGGTCGCGGGTATGTCGCCTGAATAGCAGGGGTTTGGACGCTGAGGGCCAGAATTTGCTGTTGATTGCGATGATAATCCCATTGCTGATTCAAAACAGAAGATCGCAGTTCCAGAAGCTCTCCTTCTGGCAATTCCAACAGCATTAAACTGCCAAATTTTACCTTATTCACCTGAAAAATGGACCGTCGTCACACCAGCTTGGAATAAGAGATTGAAAAAGCTGAAGAGAAGGACTGAATAAGTCACCGAGGATGAAGACGCAGAGGATGAATCCCGAGTCAAATAAAAATAAGTGACGACGACCGCCCACCTTCAAGAAACAAGACAAGGCAGAGTTTCAGTAGGAAACCTACAAGAAATCTGATTTTACTATCGTAGCTCACTAGGCTGGAAGAAATACTTTACGAGGTGCAGTATCACTAACCAACTAAGACGATAACTAAGCTCTACGATAAACGTTCGGGCACCCTAGCCGCGGATCAGATATACTTGGGTTCCATACAATTCATCCTCTGAAAGTTTGTTGCCTTCCATGCCAGCCTAAAAAGCAGCGAAACCATGAATGTGTCAGAACAGGAAATCCAACTCACATGAACCGCAGCCTCTTATAGACGCTTACAGGACCAAAGTACCACGCTTATAAACATTGTACACTTGTCACTGGAAACCACCAGACTGATGACGTCCGATGCGATATTGAAGCATGAATGCAGCAACTCAAACACAACCTCTCTCATTAAACCCCCCCACACTCTGCAAGGCCACACACAAACTAAGGACGTTCCCTAAGCTCCGAAAAGCAATAAACAACGCCAAAAGGTAGACTGGGAAATGCCAGGCAAGTACAACAATAATAAACTTGGTCACTCGTTTGATACCAGACGTTTGGCTGCGGTTCCCACCTTTGTGGAATGCACGACATCTGACGTTTCCCGTCAAAGCAGACAGTTATCTTCGCAACCACTTTCTAGTCGGATGTTGGGCAGCCTGAAAGGCCACACAGTGACGCTCTCGCGGGGTGAAGCTCGTGTCCGCGCGGCTAGGCCCAGTCGGCAACATTTCCGGGACTCCTTCGCACTCAGGTACGGCTCCGTCCACCGACATCCATTGCTTTTGTCGATCCTGGAATGGCGACTACGTGACGCTCTCTTATGGTTTTAACTGAAGACACAGCTCTTTACTCACCGACTCAACACTTTCAGGGCCAGACAGCCCTGGCGGCTGGGCGGTGATCTAGTCTTTTTCGGTGACTTTGTCAATATTCTGGCAATTTGTTTCACATCCCTGGTATCTCGAATGGTAGGATGACCAACCTGCAGATGGCGATGAACATGCAGCGTGAAAGATTTGGCTTTTCAGAGGCATGAAGTGAGCTAGAGCACGTCAGTGGGAGGGCACGACCTGTTCATGGAGATCCAATGCAAGTTGCTGCGTGAGCTACTGGAGGTACATCTCAACTCATTTACTCTCAACCTCTCTTCTCATCGGGCTGAACTGGTGGCGAAGTGCATCCCCGAGAGTAAATGGAATACTTCATGTGGACAAAAGACTTTTGGGAGGCCTCACAATGCCAGGCTATTGGCACTATACCAATGATGTTAGTGGCACGTCTATTGGTGATATATGCAGCTCACACGTGGGTTGGCAAGCCATTGGTGACTTCATGAATTATCTCATCGTTCCTGGCTATGGTTCTAACAAACTCAAGGACACATCTTCCGTAGTATTTCATCTCCCTTGCCTCCTTGGGAATGATGACTGCGGGTGCTCCAGGTCTCGCGAGGCATCACGCAGGATTGGCATGACGATTTTAGTCGACCAGTCGACGGGCCTATAGCATCTGCATTGTGTCACATTCGCCAACAGCATGAATGATACTAGAATCAGAGAACGGAAAGCATCTCCCTGTAGCTCCGTCGAAATTTCATGATGCTCACAACTACGTGCCTTTTCGCGGAGCACTGGCCTACTGTTATTCACCGCTTAGCGAAGCAAGCATATCTCTATCTCCGCCCCCTTTTCGTGATATTCCTTGGATCACGAGCTCTTGGCAGAAGGTGAACATTGTCTGAGCACCTTGGGCCAGCTTTTTCTGCTTCTTTCACGTGCATGCCCTGTGTTGGGAATTCGCCCATGGTTATTGACTGAGAGCCCTTCTGAATCATGCAGCAAGTAGCGAAAAATGCGAGATCCTGCGATAGAGACGATAATCGGACAGGAATCGCAGGAATCGCAATACATATGCAACCATTAGAAACACCCCACGGATCGGGATCTTTCTTGCCTTCTAACTTTTCTTCTTCGCAGTTTGCCGCCTGGAGGCGCACCTTGTTGACTGCCGTATGACTCCCACGGGGAAATATTCGAGGGCCAGGATGGCCTGGGCTTCACAGAGAAACCTCCCACGGATCGGGATGTCAGGTTGCAACTAAGACATTGCAGCCCCCTGGAGAGCCAGCTTTAGAAGAGACAGTAGTCGATCCAAGATTGCCCAGGTTTCGAGACGCGATCCATGCATATGCGCTGAGCATGACTGCAGACACTGTCATTATGTTATCTCCGAAGGCGCCCTACGTCATGCTTGAATGCTTGAGGAACTGGCGACGTGTGGAATAGGATGCGCCTGCTCAACGAGAGCTTCGTGTCGACATCATCTCTCCATTCAACGAAATTTCCTAGTAGTCTGATGCATACTGGGCCCGTTGCTCAGGTGGAAACACGTGAGGCTTTGTCGTCCTACAATGTGCATTTTCGCGATTCTGAATAGGGCGAAGATCTAAACGCCCTTCGAGCCTGGAAATTCGTATTGCTCATCACTTAAGAAAGCCAGACGCATCCAAGTAGATTGGCCGGTCAAGGCTTCAAGTTCTATCAAGCCTTGATCGGGCTGTTGATTTTCAGGAGAGTAAGATATGCATACATGGGCAATAGGCGGGCGGATTTGGAGGCGCAATGTTCCGATAAATATTGCACCTGGAAAGGTTGGCTCCAGAGGGCGCGTGCTTCACCAGTGAAGTATCCAACAACCAAAATGAAAATAGTTCATCATTACCAGGCTCATTAGATTGTCAACGCCTTGAAGGCTTGGCTGACGATACCGGCAATATTAATAACAGCATGGTTTCGAGGCCTTTCACTGCGAAGGTCAAACCATTTAGTTGCGTTCACCTCAATGAACTCCGCAGCTGCTTTCTGGTGATCCTCGCTTACTTCAAGCTGGTCAACGTAGTCTTGGGTGATATGCACCTCCAAGAACCGCATGTAATACCGTGCGGCGGCAATGATGAATATGCTAGATAAGAGTCAGTAACTTGAATATTTGAATTTGTTCCCGGGCATCGAGCTAGGTGGGATGCGAATCTAGGAGCTTGGTCAGTTTACTCACGTATCTTGTGGCCCTACCCACGCCCCTTGCACCAGCCGCATTGATACCGCTTGTCCTATCATCTGGGCGAACCGTTCATCTGATAGTTTCGGCTCGCCATTCAATATCTCACCAAGGTGTCGCTTCGTCTCGAGTATTGCGACACGACCCAAGCGTCCGGAAAAGTCCTGGACGAGGGATAATCCTCCATCATCAATAGACCTGTAGGCGTTTTGCTGGATGCGACAGTCCAATTGAAGCTTATGGTCATCGAAGTCGACAGCAAAGTCATCCAAATCGGACCACTGGTGCTGTGGTAGGTGTTGGAGAACATGCCGGATGAACTCGCTTGCAAATCGATGAGTCAGTTCTTCGGGTCTTAGTTGCGACTTGACGGCTTCTTCCTGGGGGACGTATGATTGCGAAGATGGAAATTTCCCGGACGGCGAGGTGGGTATCCCGATAGCCTCAGTCAAATCCTCTCGACTGTACATGCGTGCCAATGGCGCTTGAGTTGCTTGCCGTTTCGGACGTTCATCTGGTAACGGCGGAAGAGAAGGTTCTCGTTTCAAACCTGTGCTGCCGACAGGTGGAGAACTGCCCATTACCGAGGTCTCGTCGGCGTCGCCCTCCGCGTCTCGTGTATCGATGGAATCATCAGTCTGGCCAGACACGCAAAGACGGTTCAACGCAGCCCATACATTGCCGAGGGGCTCGCGGCGGAGGGCATACTCTGTCCGCACACTGCGAGTGACATGGTGATCGGATGATGGGCCTTTAACCAACTTAAAAAGCGCATGGATTGATTCTCTATTGTCTTCATCCTCTTGTTGAAAATCAGACTCCGAAGCTCCGTCGAACCGCAGGATCGACGATGTCCGAAGAAAGTCTTCATCCTTGTTAAGGGATGGAAGAAGACTCGCATCCTTTTCAACGACGAGCACCCGCAAAGCTGCCAGCTGCAGACGGCCCCATTTGCTGGCGCCAAGCTTGTTGAGGCTTTTGAGCCAGTCACCTTCAGGTTTGGCCTCGCGGTTGTACGCATCGCGTGTTGATACACGATGGAAGTACTTTTCCGGGGCCATGCTGCAGACTTCCCGGAGGTTGCGGCAGACCCGTCTGACCAGCTGCCCAGAAGAAAATTGAAGCCGCGAATTCTTCGGCGCACTCTCCGAACCGGAGCGGGGCAGAGGGCGGCGACCGCTGCGGGCCCACTTCTGCCGGTGCGGTGATGATGATTGGTCAGGCTTAGGATACCATCATTATCATAAGAGCAGGCCAATCAGAGAGACATTACGCCGGTCCGATCAATTCCGTCGCGCGAAACTGACTGTCCTAGGGGAAGTTTCGCAGGCAAAATACTGCGAAGTAGTCACAACTCTGTCACTGCCAGCAGCATCTCGCGATTAGCCCGCCTTAGAATACCAAGCCAGTCTTAGGATACCGCCGTTATCGTAAGGGCCCGCCAATCTGGCGGCCCAAAATCACTAGCAGCAGACTCACGCGTCAATTGACATTTATTCCAGAGTCCACGCTCCGCATTCCACCCCTCTCTCTGCGCTGCGCGTCCCTTTGTTGCTGGAGTGTGGCCAAGCATGTGCGAAGTCCGCTGCATCCATTAGTGATGTTCAGGTGCAGCGGTGTCTGCACGGACCTCGGTGACAGCGCGACAAGCTCCGCTGGCAGCTCGGTGCCTGGTGCGTTACGTCAGATTTTCCGGTTTCTCTGTTATGTAATCATCAAGGCTCGGATCCCAAATTGCCGCATCCGATTGGCCAGTCTTAGGATACCATCGGTATCGTAAGGACAGACCACTCAGAGAGCCCAGGCCCAGCGGAGTCACCAGATTCCTGACATAAGCAATTTCTGACACCCAAGCACCTCCCAGGCGCCAGCACCCACCTGTCGCTGCATCATTCACGTGTTTTGGCGTCAAGTACGCAAACCGGCGCGCAACGATCGTTTTGCCTGCAAAATCGTCCAATCCCCACCATCACCAGCACCACACCGTCGACAATTCGCACAATGCCCAGACGCCGCACATAGCAATGGCAGCGCAGTCTTCCGAGTCTCTCTCGTTGCGCCAGATTCAGCTACTGCACCCGCGCGAGAGACTTCAGGTGCACCCGCTGCTATGGACTTCGCGCCATCTCGACCTCCTCGGATGTCCCTTTGTTGACGCACCGCCCATCATCGCCTCTCTCCCCCGATCATCCCAGGACACCTGCCGAGATGGAGTTCGCAGAGTCGCCAGTCCTAAGCCGTCGCTTCACGGAACGCACGATCCCGCAGGACGACGAAACGCATCTTGCCGCAATCGACGTCCTCTGTCAGACCTAGACTCCAACATCGGTACCAGCCAACCCAATACCAAGCAACACTCCGCTTTGACCTTGCCTCCTCCACCGTCGCTCCCAGAGCATGCGCGATGGGCCAAGGTCTTGGCTGGAAGCTCCAAACTGAGCGTGAAGGAGGCTATGGTCCGCGCTCTATTCGCCAAGCCGACCAGGTAACGTCCCCCGTTGGTTCGACTAGAATACAATCACGCGCAAAAGGCTAATGTGGCATCAATTGAGCAGCACGCCCTGCGTCCTTCACTTCGAGACGAACCGAATACGCCTCCGTTGCCTACTCTTAGGCGCAAACCCCACCTCAGTTCCATCCCAAAAGCCGACCAAATCCTCAATATCCTACTTGGACGCCTCAAGTATCCGCGACGCGCGCAGCAAATATCTCAAGGAATCGTGCCAAGCATGGAATAGCATAACACGATCCCTCTACAATACTCGGTTGTCGGTTCTGCAGCGTGGCCAAAGGGCGCACGACTCCTACGTCACTGCCATTTCCATTGCCATGGCACAGCATCAATGTCGCTCGGCTCCGGGCAAGTCGATTTACCGGGTAAATGCTGGCAGCAGCTTGCACCACTTTACTTGGTGTTTGAGTCTAATGATTGTCACAGGTTCACGTGCTGCTCAGTGATGTCGACAACAAGTCCCGAATGATCATCTACACGGCCGAAATCCCGAATTCCTTCCTCGACAAACTCGCACATCCTCGCCGTCGTCCACCTCCCTCCGCTGCATTCCAGGTCCAAGCCAGGACAATCGAATACGAACCATACGCAACATTCCAGCAGCGTCTTTCCCAAGCCTTGATACCCTGCGGCACAAAACGAGTGCGCGGCCCGGACTCCGATGATGGTGACCACGAACACCATGTCCAGAAGCGACGACGCGCTGATAATGGATGAATGGAATGGCACAAGCCGAACGTAAATCAAGGAAGCAAACGATCAGTACAGATCACCGGGAAGATACCTCGACAACAGCCGTCCTAGCTAGCACACGATGAGCACCAGCTTTCTCCGTCTGCGTGGGCTTGAAGGCGTGCGCTGGAGCTTGAGAAGGAAGCCCTACATACACTCTTCTGGCATCCTGCAGATGTAGTGCTCCTACCATGGGTGTTCAGACATTGACGTTGCCCGGGCGATCTCAACTGTGGTCATGGTACAGTGTCTGCCGATAACTGCTGTTCACGCCCTGCCGATTTCCAGCACCTACGGATTTTTCAGCAGTTGCTGCTCATCTCCTGCTGATTTGCACCTCCGGTTCCGCTTCGAGGCTCGAACATTGGCTGTTGCGCAATCAGCGTTGATGTGACGCCAACATGCCCCTTCGAGGATGCGCACCTTCAGCAAATTTGCAAGGGCGAACGACGATGCAAAGCATGCATCGAAATGCAGCTTCAGACCATCAACGCGCAAGCCGAGCAGGCCGTTTGGGCCTCAACATATCCCCCATGGAGATGATTTGCGGCACCATGTCGTCGGTAGCGCTTCCATGTCGCGTCAGAGCTTCAAGACGCTGGATTCTGTCAGAAGCCTTTATTCAAGCTTCACAGGCGGCACGTCTGAGAACGTCTTGTAGAAAACGAAGGGTCAATCGCCCGCAGGCAATGATGTGAACATGGAGGATGACATTTTTGATTGATGATATTAGTAATGGTTGCGGCAGAGGAAGCAATTGCACGGGTGCTGAGGTAGAGGATCTGACGCGGACGGCGAGCCTTAACCCCGTCAGGGGCGTATGGAGGAGGCTGATGGCGTTTTGAGACGCATGCGCTATATGTGATCGCTGGGAAACAATGGTTTATTTATCTTAATTCGCATTAACTGAGGGTTGTTTGTTGTAAAGTGTATCTTAATGCTACCTTAGAGTGTCCTGCGAAGTGATTAATGCCTGTTGCTTGATATTTATTCGCCTCTATCCCTGTCCTTCTGTCTGTCGCTAAGCTTTGGGCTGAAGGATTGATTAAAATTCTGAGTTGTTGGATTCTCTAAGCTGTTCTTGGCTTTATAGTTAAGCGCAGCTTAATCTTGTTGTATAATAGGCTGTCTAGCTTCTTTTGCCTGACGACCTAATGCGATAGATGCTCTGAGGTAGGATCCTGTATTGAATGGTGTTCTTATTGATATGGAATAGCTGTGACGCTTTAACTTGCTATAGGTGATGATGATGGGATGTGCTGGAGTTGACCTTTAGATTCTTGGTCTGGACTCCTAGCTGCGTGGATGAAAATCGCATTATTATATTTGCTGTGCCCTTGAACCCTTGAACTTGCCTCAGTTGCTACGTAGTTATAGATGAGGTATTGTTGCTGTTGATCTTATCTACTCATTTTGGTTTTATGTTGTAGGATGTTTGGGATGAAAAGCTGGTACCTGGTATGGCTGTTGCACTTAGAGTAAATCTAAGTATAGCGGGTGTGGATGAATAAAGACTTAAAGGTGAGTTGGTGATGTATGTATTAGTTGAAACTGTGGCTTTTTTTATAGAAAGACATTCTTGAATCTCTATAGAAGGATGTAACTGGTATTTGTATGAGATCTTACGTCCTCTAATGAACCTTTGTAAATATGACCTACTTAATGATAAGACTAGGTGAATATAGAATAAATAGCAGTCTTTAGTAGATACCTTATTTTATGTTTACCTTTATGCTAGCTGTTGTGCTAGAGTAAGGTATAATACCCTTCGTACTAATCCTGCTGCTGCTGCTAAACTGCTTAATGGATTTGTTAATAATGTTGATGATGTCTTGCTTGCTGACTTTAAACTTGACTATGCTACTGGTCTCTCTAGTTTGCTTAATGCTAAGGTGGTATGACCTGAATTTGAGAATCTGATGATGGCTGGTGATATGATGGGTGAACTTAGTGGATGCGTCGCCCTTAATGTTCTTAATGATTTGCTAATAGTTATTCACTTTAGGAGAGATATTACTACTATAGTTTTTAAATAAGGTATTACTGTAGTAGTCCTTATTAGGAGGAATATTGTATAGGTAGTTATTATTACTACCCTTTTTGCCTATATCTTAGGATTAGAATGTGTAGTTGGCTGAGCAGGTAGGTAGCTAGATGAAGCTTAGCGTCTAGATGTTTACGTTAAGTAGGTTAGATTACGTTAGCCTCTCTAGGGATATTTATATAATATTAAGGCGTTTATTTATATTCTTATTATAGAGCTATATCTTAATAAAGCCTTTTATAAGATTATTAATAAAAAGGATACTAAAGTTTTTAAGCTTAGATAAGCCTATAAGGGCTAAGAACTTATTATCTTAATATACTTTCTAATAGGGGCTATAATTAGTATCCTTTTTATATTTTTAGACTTAAGTGTTATCTTTTAGGTAGATAAAGTAGTAAAAGATGCTATTATACCTTTTAGAAGTAGCGCGCGTAAGTAGTACTAGTTAGGGGGGGTTAGAGTTAGGATAGATAGATAGACCCTACGTAAAGTAGGGTAAGTAGGTTAGTTTAAGTAAGTAGAGTTAGGTAAGTAAGTAAGTAGAAGTAGTATATAGTAGTTCTTTATTATCTAGCTATTTTATTTATTACCTCCCTCCTAACTAACCTAATTAATATAAGTAGAAAGCTTTATAAGGCTTTTTATCTTTAATAAACTTATTAATAAGCTAAAAAGGTTTTATAGTAAATATATTTAAGAAGCTTTATAAAGCTTATTATAATAATTAACTAACCTATATTATAGTATAGAATAATAAACTTTATAGGGCTTTTTATTTTTAGTAAGGTTATTAGTTAATAGTAAGTTAATAAGCTTTATAATAAAGAGTATCTTTAAGAAGTTTTATAAAGCTTCTTATAATATTTAATATTTAATAGAAAATACTTTATAGATTTTATAATTAGTAAGAACTACTTTATAGTATAGTATAATATAATAGTAGTAAGTAGTATAACTTATATATAATAACTAATAGCTTAGTTAGTTATTAGTAGCTTAATAAACTTTATAAGGTTTCTCTATCTCTATATAAAGAGGAGTTTACTAGTAAGTAGATATAGGTTTATAGTTATCCTTAATATATTATACTTTATAAAGCTTTTTATAATAATTAAAATAGCTTATATTATAGTATAGAATAAGAAGCTTTATAGGGCTTTTTTATCTTTTTAAGAGGAAGAGGAGGAGGAGGAGTATATTAGTAAGCTAAAAGAATTTAAGCTTTAGTAAGAAGTTATATTAAACTTTTAAGTTTTTATAGACTTAAATAGTTTATAAAATAACTTATTAAACTAGCTAAAAGCTTTTAAAAGCTTAAAAGATTTTTTCTCTTTATAAGTTAGTTTTTAGTATACTTAGTAGATATTAGATATACTTCTTATTTTAAACTTTATAGGGCTTTCTCTAGTAAGCTTATTAATAAGCTAAGTAGATTTTATAATTAGTATTTTTAGGAAACTTTATAAGGTTTTCTATATTATTTAGTAGTAGAAATTACTTAATAGCTTAGCTTAAGAAGCTTTATAAAGCTTTCTATTTTTTTAAGTATATATTAATAGTAATATATTATATAAGTAACAGTTAGAGGAGACTAAAGAGTTAAATAAAGGTATATCTTTTCTAAGAGGATATTGCGCTCTCAGCGCGCCTTATATCCTAAGAGTGTTAGGCTTATATAGCTTATATAACTTACTCCTTAGTGAGCGTTTACTAAGGCTCCCTTATAAGGTATATAGTGTATTACTAGATGCTTTACTATATACCCCTTTAGCTGTATTTATAGCTAATAGGAGCTTTATACTTAGGAGGAATTATCTAAACTAAAATAAATATAGTATTAATATATAGTTACTTATAGCGTAGTAGGGAGCGCTCTTAAAAGAGCTATAAAGTACTCCCTTATGAGGTTATAAAAGGACTTTTTACTTTATAATATATTATTAATACTATATAAATATATAAATTACACTAGCGTTAAGTAAGCTAGTTAGGTAAGTACTCTCTTAATATAAATAAAAGTAGAGTTTTTTATAAGCTCTCTTATAGAAATTTTCTTTCCTTTATATATCCTAACTTTTATATTTTATAAGTGCTATTTTACTATTACTTATAAGATCTCTCTAATTACCTATATAATAACCTATTTCTTTTCCTTTTCTTCTACCTTTATCTTCTTATAAATCCTTTTTCTTTCTCTTAAGTCTTTAATCCTTATATTATAATACTATACTTATATAAAGATAGGTTTTAGATATACTAACTACTCTGCTATTATAAAGGAGTTATAAGTATACTATAAAGCTAAGAGCGTTTAGTAAGTTTATTAAGATAATAATACTAATAAGCTTACTAGTGAGTAAGATAAAATACCTATTAAAATCCTATCTTCTTATAAAGAGGATAATTATAAGTGCTATTAACCTATTTCTAGAGCTATTAGCTAACTATTTTTATAAGTAGAAGATAAGTTTAATATTAATAATAAAGACCTTAACTTTAAGGATATCTTAATCCTTTATAAGTCTTCTAGTAATAAGGGCTTCTATTCCTCCTCTTAGTATAACCTCTTAAAGTTTAATATTATTTAAGAGTAAGGTTAGCTTACTTATAAGTTTAAACTTATATACTATCCTTATAAATAGGGCTAACCTACTTATAAGGGTGCTTCTATCTCTTATAAGACTGCTACTCTTAAGCTTATTTAAAAGCTTACTTAAGAGCTTACTTAAGAGCTTATTTAAAAGCTTATTACTACTTTTATTTATACTCTAAAGAGGACTAATACTACTAATTATAAGTATAAATAGGCTACTCTTATCTTAAGTAAAGATAAGGAAGAGGATTAAAGTAAGTATTATCCCTCTTATAAGATAATTTTATATTTATATACCTTTTCTTAGGAAAACGTTTAATTAAGAGACTTAATCCTAAGTATCACTTATATAACTATAATGAGGGGGATCCTCTTAATAAATAGTGTATATAAGGTTTTATAAGTAACACCTACTACTTAAAAGTCCTTTTCTACTTATATAGGATTAACTCTTATGATTTCTATAAGTATATAGGATATAGTCCCTAATATAAAGGATTCTTAGGTTTGCAACTGAATTCGGTTCAGGGTTTAGTTCTCATTGGCTAGAAAATTTCGTGCACGGTCTAGGTTTAGCTAGAAAAAGGTATAATATGCTAAAAATAGTTCTATTATAGTAAAAATACTTTACTTCTCTATAAAACGTTTAAGAAGTAACTTGTAACTTAATCTATTTTTTAGAATTCTGCTACCTAAGTACCTCTTTTATACTAATAACTAAATTTATACCTCTAAAATAGTTTATATACCTTTATAGAGACTATAGAAGTATTTCCTCCCCTATTTCTTTAACCTAATTAGTTATTTAAATTGTTATATATATCTTTTATATTTCGCTATAGAGTATTATAAATCTATATCTAATTATTTCCCTTAATATATAGGTTTTAGAAGAGCTTAGTGTTATATATTACTTATACGTATTTATATAAATTTTGCTAGTATTCTTCTTACTTATTTAGCTATTATTATCTACTAAGAAGTATAAATCTCTTATATATAATAGACTTAATATAGAGTTAAAAACTTAAGTTTATTGCTTATTATAGATTTTATTTCTTAGTAAGCTTCACTTTAATTAACTAATTACTATCCTATATACTTATCTAATTATTTATGCTACTAGGTACTCTATAGTCCTTATATCTCTACTAATAAGCCCTTATATATTATCACATTTCTATATAATACCTCTTTAAGCGTCTATATTTACTATTCTGAATTAAACCTTATATTTATAGCTAAGGTTTCTTTATATATATAAGCCTCTCTTATTAGTTTATTCTACTTTTAACTGAGTAACCTTATTAGCTACTAACTATATATTAGAACTAAGTAGTAGTTTATATAGGCTTTTTATATTATTTTTTCTATAAAGGTCTTTAGTAGCTATAAGCTATAGTTAGGTTAAGCTAATAGAAGAAGCACCTAAAAGGTAGGTAAGGTATTATTATGCTATTTTTGCTTATTTCTTCTAAGATCCTCTTTTCCTAGCTCTCTAAGAGGACTTACTAAGTCCTCGCTTTAGAAAGCTCTATACCTTAAACCTATAGGCTTTTCTATCCTTTTAGCCTCTATTAACTAAGCTATCCTTAGGCTCCTCTATTCTATAAGCTTAGACCTTTATATTTTAAAGCTTTTTATACCTTAGTTAGTAGGATAATAATAATAGTACTGGATGTTTATATAGTATAAGACTAATAATAGTAACACCTTCTTATTCCTTAAGTTTAAGCCCCTAAATTATTCTAATATCTTATACTTTAAGTTAGTATTATTAAAGCTTATTATACTTTAAACCTTCTACTAGTAATATTACTTATTATATCTCTTTTTTATAAGCTACTTTCTTTTAAATAACGCCTTAAAATAGGTTAAGAGATTATATATCTCTTTTTAGTATTCTCTATATTTATGTTAGTTTAGATGAATTATAGGTTATTATGCTACTTATTAAAGCTAATAGTATATTAGGTTCTATTAGATACTGTTAGCTAGCTTGAATTATTTCTTAGTATTAAATTATCTAAATAATAGAGTGAAATCTTAGACTGAAATAGGTTATTATACTAGCTACTAAATTTAGTTGCTTATTAGTCTCCTTTTAATATTATTACTTAGCGTAAACTGCTTTTTAATACTAAATTATCTAAGTACTAAAGCGAAATCTTAGACTAAAATAGGTTATCCTGCTAGCTATTAATTTTAATAGCCTATCTGTTCTTATTAAATACTGTTACTTAGTGTAAACTATTTTTTAGTACTTTAGATTAAAATAGGGTATTATGCTAGCTATTAAACTTAATAGCTTATTAGTTTCTATTAGATATTACTAGCTAGCTTAAACTATTTTTTAGTGCTAAATTATCTAAGTACTAAAGTGAAATCTTAGACTGAAATAGGTTATCTTACTAGTTACTGATTTTAGTTGCTTATTAGTCTCCTTTTGATGCTATTACTTAGCGTGAACTGTTTTTTAGTATACTAGACTGAAATAAGTTATTATGCTAGCTACTGAAGTTAATAGCATATTGGTTTCTATTAGATATTATTACTTAGTGTAAACTATTTTTTAGTACTAAATTATCTAAGCACTAAAGTGAAATCTTAGACTGAAATAGGTTATCCTGCTAGCTACTAATTTTAGTTACTTATTAGTCTCCTTTTAATGCTATTACTTAGTGCGAACTGTTTTTTAGTATGCTAGATTAAAATAGGTATCCTGCTAGCTATTAATTTTAGTTGCTTATTAGTACTATTAGCTAGTGTGAACTGTTTTCTTATTTTAAGTAATCTTACTTTATAACTGAATTTTAACTAAAATAATTTATTAAGGTATTATCTAGTATAAATTGTTCCTTAGTATTAAAATCTTAAGCTGAAGTAAGTAGATTATAATATACTTAATATTTTTGTGAACCTTTTTGGGAAACTGATATATTATTATAGGCTTAATTTTAAATATCCTTATTAAATTAGTTTATTATGCTTCCTACCTAATTTATTACTCAGCTAGCTTATAATGCATATTAAGTTATTAAACTAACTTATCTGCCTTCTCTTTAGTTTTCTTAGTATATAACCTATATATAATGCTTTTAGCTTATATATATATTATCCTACTATAAAGTTAACCTTATTATTAATAAGACTAATATACCTCTTAATAATATTAACCTTATTAAAGCTGCTCCACCTAGAGGTTTATCTTTAGAGCGTCTAATTATATAGCTATTCCTTGCCTATATATAATATTATAGCTAGCTATTAGCTTATAAGCTATACTAAGATTTTGTATAGTAATAGATATTTTAAGGTTTATTCTTACTTATACTATTAGTACTTTATTCCTTTTATACTTTAATCCCTCTGCTTTTGAATAATAATTACTTCTGAATAATAATCTATTAATTAAAATTAAAAGAGCTTTATTATTCTCCACTCTGTTTATATTAGGTTATTATTAAACGCTATATGATGTTAACCCTCTTATGCTTCTATAACGTAAGCTATAATACGTCTTACTATTAGACCTTTTGATTTTCTATATAAAGTAGTCTTTCCTCTAGTATTTTAGCCTAATTTTAATCTATATAACACTATAATTATATTATTACCCCCTTATTAAACTATTTATACCTATTTATCTATAATAATTATATCTATTAATATTATCACTATATATTATATATTTATATAAATTTATATAAATAGTTATTCTCTATATAGTAAGTTATATAGAAATATTTTCTTATTGTATGCTATATACTAATAAGCCTACTCTTCTAGGTTCTTATTATCTTCCTATAACCTATTAATTTAATACTATCTTAAACTGCTTTTAACGTCTATACTATAATATTATAAACGATCTATAAATATAAACTATATACCTATAGTTCTGCTATTTTTTTTTAGAAAGTATATAATAAGTAGATAATAAGTAGCTAGTAATATTATTATAGTAAACTCCTAGAGCTAACCTACGTGAGTATAGTTATACTTACTAATTTCTTATATAGATACTAATATATCTACTAGATAAATGTATTAGTAGTTATACTTAGGAATAGTGGCGTAAGTGCCCCTTAGGAGTAATCTTTTTATTAAGACGCATAAACTACTAGGCGTAGCTTGCCTACCCTCTAATTATCACTCTAGGGGGTAGGCCCCTTTAGGTATAGTAGGACTATATATAAAGTTAGGGTTTATTATAGAGGGCTTATAAGTATTATACCTAATTAAATTGTTAAACCTGGTGCTGAATAAGAAGACTTTAGAGGGCTTGTGGGGTAGAAAGGTTAGTATTTTGACCTAGCGTAGGCTAATATTAGGGTTACTTATTCTTAGCAGAAAGATATATATAAGTTCCTATATTAACTCCTAAAGACTATATATTTATAGTTTCTTTATTACTCTAGACCTTATATATAGCGTAGAGGAAGTTTACTAAGGGATTATATAATTTCTTTAGTTATTATTATAGAAGTTATTCTACTTACTAGCTAGCTAAACTGCTTCTTATTTTAGAGATATAAGCTATTATTTATTAAAGCTTTTTTATTTATATATCTAAGTTATTTATACTATATATGCACTATTTTAATTCCTAATCCTACTTTACTACTAAACTACTATATAGCCTATATACTAAGTGCTTAGACCTAGTAGTTATAAGAGGTTAAATAATATAAAAAAATATATATATTTCTTAGTAAGAAGTTTTTATTTTAAGCGTCCTTTAATTATAATATTACTAAGCTTATACTAAGTATATAGTCTATTTCCTAGGTTAGTACTCACTAATAGTGCTATATAAAATAGGAAGTATATTATAGGATAAATCTCTATATTAGTATATTCTCTTATTTCTATTACTCCTATTTTACTCTTTACTTTTACTTGCTGTTTATATATTCTTATACTTCCTTTAAGTAATCCCTCTTATTTTATAGAAGCTACTATAGCTATAACCTATATTTTAGCTATAATATTCTCTTATGCTTATACCTTATGTGGAACGTTTATAAATAGTAATTAAGAAGGTGAATTAATATTTATACTAAAGCGGTATAAAGAGCTATATACTAGAAGGGAGTAGAGCTATTAGAATTCTTAATAATTTTAACTTAGAGGTAAGAGCTTATATAGGCGTTTTTATAGGCGCTAGTTGTTATTTAAGAATAAAATAGCTTATAAAAGTAAATAGATATCTAATTAGGTGATGATAAATAAGGCTGAGTAATTAA
This sequence comes from Colletotrichum sp. SAR11_240, assembly GCA_025328625.1. NCBI lineage: Eukaryota > Fungi > Ascomycota > Sordariomycetes > Glomerellales > Glomerellaceae > Colletotrichum > Colletotrichum sp. SAR11_240. The sequence continues at coordinate 6,913 of JAKMXA010000096.1, read as the reverse complement.
ATAAGAAATATACTTATTTCTATATAACTTTTATACTTTCTTATAACTTCTGTTGCTAGACCCCTAAGGGAGCTACTAAGGCTATTTATTTTACCTTATAGTAAAAGTCTACTAAGTCTTAGCGCTTAAAATATAAATTAAAATGTCTGTTATTAGGCTTTTCTGTCTTTAGTTAGTATTACTTTTCGTCCTTATTCTCTATTTTAGCTATACTCCTCAGATTATTTACAGCTAAGTAGGGGTAAAATATTGTGGGGATAATACTACTAAACTTCCTCTTAGTAATCTATTTCTCTCTTAGGAAATAGCATAACCTAAGATATAGAAAGGATATAAGTTATAGGTGAAGTATAACTTAGCTACCTTTATATTTATGCATTTATCTTTATATCTCTTATAATTAGCTAGGAAAATAATATATAAGTGTTTTAAGCTTTTTAAGTGGTTTTCTCACTTAAAGTAGAGTGTTTAGCATAATTAATAAGTTTTCTCCCCTACTTTATTTTAGTATATAGAAGTAAAGAAAGATATTTATAAGTTATCTATATATACTTACCTAAGTATTCTTATATAAGCTATAATAATCTTAGAGATTTATTATAGCTTATACTCTAAGAATACTACTTCTAACTAGTGAGGTCTTTATATTCTAGAAATAGATTTACTATACTTAGAAATTTATTAGTATACCTTAGCGTTTATTTCTAAAAACCTTACCTCTTACTATATTACTATATCTATAGCTTAAGATACCTTTAGGAATAAGCTAATAGATCTACTACTTCTATAAGGATATAATCCTAAAGATAAAAGAGTTTATATTAGGCTACCTTATTATCTTTTATACTATTTAATATACTATTTAGGATTTTACCTTTATCCTCAAGAAGCTTTAGTAAAGTAGTATTATTAAGCTATTAGTAATTATAACTAAGGGTATTAAGATCAGCTAGGATTAGAATAAAGAGGTATTCTAGGATAATAATTATATAAGATTCTTTAAGAATAGTTATGAGGAGGTCCTTAGAACCCTCTTATAAGAGGTTAAGGTTATTACTATTCCTAATCCTAATAGCTATAATAGCTACTATAAGAAGCTGAAGTATAATAAGACTAATATCTAGGTCCCTTTTAAGCTTAGCGCTAGTAAGGAGGGGGCTCACCTAAGTGATTATTATGCTAAGTTACTTAAGGACTGCTTAAAGGAGGTGAATAAGCTAACTGATATACTTTTAGCTAAGTACTTTAAGTATACTTTATCTACTAAAAAGCTAACTATTTAGAATACTACTAAGGGCTATATTTATAGTATTGCTATAATAATAATACACCTCCTAGCTGTCTATATCACTAAAGTAAACCTATTTAATAATAAGAAGATAAGTCTTTAGAAGATAGTGTAGGATGATATTATAGTAGGGTATTAGATTGCAGAGTATAGGGCTAGGAATAAGGTTAACTATAAGGCTATATTCTTCTTAATAGGGATACTTATCTAGGCTATTATAAGCCTTATAGAGCTAGAGAAAAGAATTAGTAGATAGGTAGGATACTAGGGTATTATAGCCTCTAGCTAGAAGGATAATAAAGGATAGGTAGTTTTATAGGATATAAGAAATTAATTATTAGGCTGTTACTAAAGGTAGGGGATAGTATTATATATAAAAGGGGATAAAGCTATAGCTAAAGTCTATTTATAATTAGACTTAGTAAGTAGATATTCTAATTAATAACTTATTTTCCTACTGCTCACACTAAGTAATAATAACTTAATTTTAAGTTAAGCTTTAATATTAACTCTCTATATCCCCTCTGATGCTTTAATATAGATTATCTATATAGGATATTAAATAAACCTTTAAAAGTGACACCTTTATAGTCCTTAAGGTAGTTTATTACCTTAGATTAATCACCTTAAAGCGTAGTAATAAGGGCTTACTAGTTAAAGTTAGCACCCACTTAGTATAAGGAGGCTACTAAAACATTATATATAGGCTAGCAGAGGAGCTATTAAGAAGTAAGGGCGTTACTTATATCTTACTTCTAGCCTCAGCTCCTATTAGATATTATTATAAGCTATTTAGTATGCTACTATATTATCTATATACTATTAATCTTAGCTACTAGAGTGTGTCTTTCCTATTAGGTTAGTTTCTAAACTAAGGGTAAGCTTTATTTCACGCTAAAACTAAGCTAAAGACTTACCTTACTTACTATTACTACTACTCCTCTTAGTCTGTTTTTACTATATATAATAATAAGCTGTTTACTAATATTATAATATTTGCTGTATCCTATTATGCCTGCCTCTTAGTGTATACCTTCTCTTGCTATATTAGCTTAAGACCTCTACTATAAAAAGTATTACTTCTTCTTAAAACTATAGTTTAAACCTCACCTTAGATACTACTACTACTGAAGCTTAAGTAGGCTAATATACCTCACTAGGTGTATATTAACCTACTTTTGATAAATTATAGAAGGAAAGAATAAGATATACTGATTATGTTATAGTATAGAAATTAAAGTAGACTATTATGCTCTCTTAAGTGTATATTAACCTATAAATTCTAACTTACTGTATATATAATCTTAAAAATAGGAGGGAACACTTCTTATAGCTATACCTAATAAGCTTTAGTATAGCTTAAAAGTTCTACTTAGGCTACTAAAATGTAACTTATATAAAGTATGAGATATTTATATAAGTTAAATTCTGCTTATATAATTATAACTGCTATTAGATAAAGCTAATAACGTATAGGTATATAGTGTACCTATTATTATTAATAAATATAAATACTATATTTATTATAGCTATTAAGCTAATACCTTCTTTAGATTAGTTAATATATACTGCTATAGAAGATCTATTAAAAATATTAAATTAAGACTAATCGCCTTAGACTAACACCTATTTATATAGAAGGTAGCCTTACTAGCTATTTATAACTTAGACTATATTAACTACTCTAAAAGTTATGCACTATCTATGTAAAGGGTTATAAATGTATACTTAAGCTTGCTTTAGATGATAAACCGCTTGCCCCCTGAAATCTCTATTTATTATAATATTAAAAAAGCGCTTTTTAACTTATAGTTTATTACTAATATTAATAGGTTTTAGCGTAGGAATCTTCAGAAGGTTTAGTATTTATATATCTTCACCTATCACTAATAGGCCCCCTCTCCCTACCCTTAAAGCTAATAGTAGCAGCCTTATATAATATATATAGATAGTAAGTATAGCCTCTATAGATCTTTAGTACTCTTTCCTATTTATATAACACTAATAGGTGCTTAAAAACCTTATACCTACTTAGAAATAATAGTTACTCATTTTATTATTAATAAAGACCTCTAGCTTAATATTATAGCTACTTAGTAGATATTTAACAGTTTAACTTAGTTTATCTATATAAACCTCCCCTCCTATTATGATGCTAAGTTAATTAGTAAGCAGGCCTTAAAGAGCAAGCTGAATAATAATAATATCTACTACTTTATTATTAATAGGATCCTCATAATAAAGCCCTTTATATTAAGGTACTAAGTAATCTTCTATACTATCTTAAATACTATTTAGGCTATTATATTAGTGTTAAATAAGGTTTATAAGAGCTTATATATTATTAGACTGTGTATTATTATCACTAAGGGTATAAGGATTAGAACTAAATTTGAGGAGGATATATTTAAGGATTATAGCTGCAAAAGATTATTTAAGAACAGCTTTAATAAGGTCCCTAGATATTTACTTTAGGAGTTTATAGTTATTATAATCCTTAGTAGCTCTAGCAGCTACTATAAGGAGCTAAGGCGTATTATTACTAACGCTTAGGCTTCCTATAAGCTTTATATTTATAGCTATAGGTATAAGGTTTATCTAGCTAACTACTAATATGCTAACTTACTTAACTAGAGTTTAGAAGAAGGTAATAAGGTGCCTAGCTAATCCCTTATAAAGTACTTTAAAGATATTACGCTTATCACTAATATTACTACTTAGGTTACTAGTAGAAGCTATATTAATAGTATTACTATAGACGCTATATATCTCTTAGCTCTCTATATAGCCTAACTTAATACTTTTAATAATAATATAACTACTGTTCTGAAGATTATATAGATAAGGTTATAGTAGGTAACTAGGTTATAAAAGGGGCGGCTGTAGATATAAATATAAGTAAGTCCTTATTCTTCTCTATAAAGCTACTTCTCTAGGTTACTAATAACCTTATAAAGCTAGAGGATAAGATTATAGGATAAATATAGAACTAGTCCTATAAAGGCTAAAGGGGTGAGGAATATAAGGTATAATAAAAACCTCTACTATTACTTACTCCTTTATTATTTATTCTAATCTTAATAATTTACTCTACCCCCCTTATACTACTTTTTCCCTTCTCACCTTTCTTATATTACTATAAATAAGAGAGATCTCTAATTGCACTTTTAGTAATATAGGTAGTACTCTATAGCTTAATAGTAATTCTATATATATATTTTATCTCTTATACTAGCCTTATTATCCTTATAATAATTAGGTCTACTAACCCCCTAATAATCTTAATAGATATTAAACTATAGTATCTACTTATAGCCTATAGATCTATTACTATATTTTAGTAAGTATTATTAGCTATAGCTTTATAGCTTATAAAGTTATATAAATAAAAAACTTAATAAGACTCTGCTATTAGCCTAATAAAAGCACCTATAAGAGGTAGTGCTTAATAAGACGCCTTTATAAAGCTACTATATAATAAGCTTAGTATTATGTAAAATATAGCCTCATAATAGTATCTATTAGACTAGTAGCCTGCTAATATATCTAGCATACCTCTATCTTAATAGTAACTATAATCCTAACTTAGATATCTATAAATATTTATATATCCTTTAGTATTAGACTTTAACACCTTACTCTCTATAATGTAGTTAATAAATATAAGCCTAAGTTGAAAAGGGTAGCTTTTAAGTCTAATTATTATTTTATCTTCCCTAAATAACACCCCTCTAAAGCCTCAATCTTAAGATAATTATAAACTATCTTACTATCTAATATAAAGCTTATAGGTATAAAAGCATGCTGTTCACTTATTATTACTTAATACCTTACTATCTACTTAGCTTATAAAATATAAGCGTTAATAAAATAGTCTAAACTCCCCTCTAAATAATATATACTAGCGCTAGCCTTATAGGTTAAGCTGCCCTTTACTGCAATCTAATACTTTCTGAGCATATAAGGCCTTATATACTACTAGGGGCGTATTACTACCTGCTAGACGCCCTTATATCGCTACTTATTAATTCCCTCCTATATCTACCTATAGAATTTATACTTTTATAGAACGTAGCTAGTATATAAGAGATATAAGATACCTTAGCTCTATCTTTATACTACTTCTATTCTTAGTAGCTATAAAGCATATCTAGTAAAACTCCTGCTTTAATATATTTATTACACCTCTACTATTATTTTAAGTTCTAGAAAGATATAATACTATATTTAATAGCTTTAATAACTACTATTAGATATCTATAGCCTCTATCTTTAGTCTAACTATAGATATTAATCACCCTATATATCTATCTATAGTATAAGCAAATTTTCTAGAGGAGTTAAAAATATATCTCTAAGCTTTAAGTATTTAGGTAATAAGGTAGTTATCTTATACTACTATCACTAGTAACCCTTTATAGCCTATTATAACCTATAGCTTACCTAAGTATATAAGCTAGTATTTATTATAAATATCTAAAACTATAAATAGTATACTTAAATAGTAGCAGTAGACCTTACGTATATATCTTAATTCTCTCTAAACTCTATATGATTAATCTACTTTCACCTCTTTACCCCCCTTAAGTAGCCCTATATCTAATATTTGCTCTCTAACTATAGACTTTAATAAGTAATATAGTATAATACTCTTATTATCCCTATTATATCTCTCTCTATCTAACTAAGCTCTTTAATTAGTAGCTCTTTTCCCTAGTAGTAATAGTCTACTACCTTAAAATATATATACCTATTACGCTATCTTATATTTTATAGCTTTATAATTATTATACTTTATTATAGTCTCTTCTCTTATAGATCTATAATATAATTCTAATAACCTTAAGGCTAAAGGTTTATATCATTAAGGCGTCCACCTATTATCCTCTATAGGTTTATTCACTTTATTAGGTAGTAACTAGGGAAGCTTTACCTTATTAGGTTATTTTCACTTAGATAGTATTATTATTAATAACTAGATAAAGATTAGGTTTAATAGAGCTTATAACTATATATAATATACCTATTATATTAGTATAAAACCTAGCAGCTATAAGTAAAATAAACTCACCTCACGTATATATGCTATTTAAATCTAATATAAGCTGCATAATACCTCTAGCTAAGTCTAAGCTACACACCTCCTTTACTACTAATAAATAGCAATATTTACCTTCTATATAATAACGTAAGTAGTTATTTATATACTTATTAAACAAAGAATAAAGCACCTCTACCTATTTTCTTTAATACTTATACTAACTCCTCTAATATATATAATCTCTTATATTTCTAATATAGTTTTTAAATATATATATTATCTATAAATAGTTTTTATAGTCTATAGTATATATCTTCTACCCTTATAAATATTATATCTAGGATATAACCCTACTTATATTATTATTATGCCTTCTATCTAGAGATATCCTATAGTATATATTCTACTATCTTTTAGTAATCTTCCTAGTAAATAGATTTCAGTTAGTAGATAGGTAAGCTTCTCTTTTATCCCTTTCCTAATATATTATTGGGGGGGGGGGGGGGGGGGGGGGGGGGGGGGGGGGGGGGGGGGGGGGGGGGGGGGGGGGGGGGGGGGGGGGGGGGGGGTGGGGGGGGGGGGGT